>JANHMN010000025.1:420288-575793 GCA_030674055.1 Rhabdomys pumilio
GCGGGGCAGGCGGGGCAGGCGGGGCAGGCGGGGCAGGCGGGGCAGGCCAAAGTCACTGACATTGTGCTTCCCACAGCCCCAGCAAGGGCTCTGAGCTAGTTTCTGGCTTAAAATGCAGCTACTAAGCCAGACATGATAGTGTACATCTAGAATCCTACCACTTTAGTCTGCAGCAGGAAGATCAAGTTCAAAGCCAGGCTGGGCTATAGAGTCTCAAAGACAAAGATTTAGACTTTGAACAAGGGAATTAACTATAGATGTTAATTCAAGGGACCAGGGATACCTCAACCCCTATACATGGACACAATATGGTTTTTTGCACCCTCATTACTCAGATAAATAAATCTTTCTAACAGGCCTTTTCCAGAAAACAAAGTTCTCAGTATAGCACATTTCTATGTCCCCCAGTTCTAAGTCCCACTCTGGAGATTACTTTCTTCCTATCAGGTTATGGGCATCACCTTGAGATGAACAGGAAGCCCTGGCTGCTGGGCAGCAGTGGCTACAGCTGGATTAGCTCACACTCAGGACTAATCACCTTTGTGAAAGTCCTCAGAATGACTTGGGTTCATGGAGAACAATGGGTCAAATGTGGATGGGCAAGGGGTTGAGAGGAATCTGAAAGAGCCACAGGCTATAAGATGGGAGAGAGAGAGGGGGAGGGGAGGGAAGGGAAGGTGGGAATGTAAAAGGACCCATGATTTGAAAAGCCTTCAGGGACAGACAGGCTGCAGGAGAGATGGAGAGGAGGGAGGAGAGAAAAGGGAAGCCAGGGAGAGATAGGGTGAGTGATTGATTTTTCTAAGGAACAGAAAAGGGGACATGATTCTAGCAAGCATTTTCTCACCCTATTTTGTCCTTCCATTTCTTTAAAACTAACTCAATCACCAGCCATATCTGAAAATGCTTTTGAGGAGATAAATTGAAGAAAAATGTGTTCCCCTATGCAAATCCATCACCACCACAAGTTGCTCTCCCTGACTTGTGTGAAGAAAAGACAGACAATTCAGGTGACTTGTTACCATCAAGTCACCGGATGGTTCTGGAAATGGCTCCTGCCCTGGGCTCCTTATCTAAGGCAAAGGCCTCAAGGGGCCGGGAGTCTGATAGGGTGGATGAAGAGAAAGCTTTGGACCACTGTGTCTTGGGCAGAAACAAATACACTGGAGAGCCTCAAAACCAGGCAAGGGAATGAGGAAGCTGAGGCCCAGGGAATGCTGGGTAGCTATTTCCTCTAAACTATTTCCTCCTGGAGAGAGAAAGGGGCTCCTCAGACTCAGGAAGCTTAGAAAATAAGGTACATACACATGTACATGTGCGTGGTGGTTTGGATAAGTATAGCCCTCACAGGCTCATGTGTTTGAATGCTTGGCCCATGGGGAGTGACTATATTAGAAGCCATGGCCTTGTTAAAGTAGGTGGTGTGGCCTTATGAGAGGAAGTATGTCACTGCGGGGGCGGGCTTTGAGAGCTCCTCTGCTCAACCTCCACCCAGTGTGGAGTGCCAGTTTCCTTCTGGCTGCCTTCAGATTGAGATATAGAGCTCTCAGCTTCTCCAGTCCCATGTCTGCCTGCATACTGCTGTGTCCAGCCATGATGATAATGGACTAAACCTCTGAAACTGTAAACCAGCCCCAAATTAAGTGTTTGCCCTTGTAAGAATCGCCTTGGTCATGGGGTCTGTTCATAACAATAAAATCCTAACTGTGTAAAGAAGACTATTGCAGGTGGAGTTACTTAGTGCAGGGAGCACATGGTGAAGCTTCCATTGGTTATGACTCATGCCAGGGTGGACTTTCTGATAATGCATCTGCCTTTGGGTCACTTGTGCTCCCATAATTAACGCCGATAAACTTATCACTTTACCAACCAAGTCTTGGGTGGAATCCTTTCTCTGGCACACTATTACTGCCCTATCTGGAATGCAGAGACAATGTACTTATCTTGCCAGGAAAGCCACAAGAGAGAAAGAAATAAGTCTGCTCAAAATTAGGCGGCCAAGATGATGGCTATCTGGTGTCCTTGTGTAGCATGTGACACCAGCAGGAGCCCCTGCTATGTGCCTCCCTGAAGGGATAGTAGTATCCAGCTTCATCAGGGGCTATAACTTAAATATAGTCTCCTTCCCAATAGTCCTGGGACTGATTCTGCATCTCAATGTGCCAGTGTGCACACACGGCTGGAGAAGATGCAGCCACGTGGGCATTATGCTGAGGGCACAAGGAAGATCTAACAGCACTCCTGGACCCACTGCTCTGGTACTGACCTTCCATCTTCTTGAATGTTGTATGAACGTGGGGCTTCTTCCAGGCCTATAGAGTTCAGGACAGGTGCTCAAGGTGATGTAGGCTGTGACTTGTTTGTACCCGCTTCCTTCTGTACCTGAGCTGTCACTACCTTTCCTCACAGGTGATGAAGAGGGCACAGAAGTGAAGCAGCAGTTGGGGAGTCCCTCCATGGCACAGAAAGTCTGCCTCATGGTGAACTGTACTACAGTCTGTCTCCGTGGCTTTGGGTATAATTCCTACCTTGGAGTTTGGGGCTTTTATTTCTTAAACATAACCACCTCTCCTTCACAGGGTCACTGTAAGTGTTTTCTGAGCTATGGATGGAAGCATCCTCACCTTCTTAGCACAGACCAACCCTGACACTGCTTAGCCAAACCCTTGGCTGGCCCTTTACATAGCCACTACACAGGACCCAAATAGGCAGCTTGAGGCTCTTTCTCATCTGACCCTGTGGGGGCTGGATGACTGAGCCCATCTCTGCTGTGGAGAACCTCAAGAGAATCTCCCTGTGGGGCCTCCAATGTGCTTTATCAGAACCAAATATTGATTATCAGGTCCCAAAGGACCGTCTGCTTCATTACTGATACCTTGAAAATGAAGGTCTGATGTGCAAAGAAGAAAACTACCTAATGCAAGGAGAGAGAAGCACCAGTATTCAGATCTTTTATCACGTAACACTTGTCTTTGAAAAGCTTGTTATAAGTGCACCATGTTCATGCAGGTGCCTATGGGAGTCCAGTGGGCAGCTAAGATCCCCTGGAGCTGAAGCCATAGGTAGGTGTGAGCTGCCTAGTGGGGGTGCTGAGAACTGAATCCAGGTCCTCTGCAAGAACAGCATGTGCTCTTAAACACTGAACTATTTCTCTATCTCAAAAAGGTTCTTAAATTGTGGGTTGTGAGTTCTCATCAGTGAAAGGTTTCTGAATGCTTGATGACCAACAATTAATTCAAAATCAAACGGGTTAATGAGTACAAGGTGTTTCTGGCAGAGTTCACCTGTGTTGGGCCATGGGACTTCACTGCAACCTTGGTTTAGATAACATACCAAGCTATAGTACACATAACATACACACTCTTGCATTGCATATACCTGCATACACCACCAATAGATACTGCCTCAAATACCTGGGCTCATTGGACCTACTGTGTGTTACACATTACAGTGTTTCTGCTATGTGTACAATGTTTTCTGTTCTTAGGGGAATATAATAGATTAATTATGGAAAACAAAGACATTTTCCCCATCAACATTCAACATGTAAGACAGTTTAGGTGCTGTAACGTGGTTGGCAAACAAGGCCATCAATCTCATTAGTATGCACCTTTCTTTCATCTTCAATAAATGGTAAATTATGTGCACATAATTTCAAAGAATTGCTTTGAAGAAAAATTTATCAACAAATGTTTGATTCATTATTTTAAGGATTTTATTGTTATTTTTTAATTATATCATTTGTGTGTGGGTTTGTGCATATGAGTATGAAGCCAGGAGAAGCCAGAGGAAAGCATCTGACCACTAGGAGCTGCAGTAACTGTCTTAAGTCACGTGATGTGGGTGCTGGGCTTTGGATTGAGGTCATCTGCGAGAACACTGTGTGCTGAGCCATCTCTCCAGCCTCAGGGTTTAATCGCATGTCCAGGACTTACACTTACATGCCTGTAGTTAGATTACAATCCTTTGGGTGGAAAGGGCTCGAGGGTAGAAAGATGAAGATGCCCTGCCATTGTGACTGGGTGATAGGATCTCCAACCCATGCTCATGGCTTTTAACTGATGCTTTATAATCTTCATTTTTGCTGACGTTATTCTCTCATATGATTTAGGATTTTTTTTTTTAAAGGCCAAAGGAAACGAGTCAGCTTCATCGAAGACCCTCCTGGCAGCAAGAAACCAACACAGACTGCTGACAGGGCACGTCCTCCTGTGTGTGCTGTGGGAATTACAGGCTTATCTGGGTGAGAAAAAAAAATGTTCCAAAATATGCAGATTTGGAGAAAAGCTCCCAACCCAATGCCAAGTTTCTCTCTCAAGGAAAATGAAAGCGAACAGAAAGACTCTCCCTGGAGTTGGGGTATCGATCAGGGTGCCAGGCAAGTGAATGTTTCCAAGGCCCTATGGTATCTGGCCCTCATCCCAGGCAAGGTGGTTCATGTTTCCCACAGCCTCTGGACCACTAACTATCCTTGTGCCCTGGCATCTGGAGACTGCCCATTCAATTCTTGGATCCCCGTTTCTCCAAAGCTCTGGCTGCAAGCCTTGCTGTTACAGGGCAGAGTTAGGACATGAGGGACCACACCACCAATATAAACTGGGTTTAACTGATGCCAGGGTGGATCACCTTGGTCTGGGTCCTACCCTTTCCAGGGAGCTATTGCTTGGCAGGCTCTAAGTCCACAGGAAGCACCAATCCTGAACTTCTGAAATGAGGGCTGATCCTTGGGGAGCCCTTCTCAGCTGAGCTCTCTGTAGAATACCTGCCTGGCCTTGCCCATGACAGAAGCCAGCTTCCTATTCAGAGTTTTCCACGGAGCTGAATGCTGCACTGGAGTCAAGAGTTATATGAGCAAGTGAGAACTGATCGATGCATCAATGCTGCACTAAATGTATACCCAAGAGGCATGCAGGGAGATATGGAGAGTATTTTTTGCATGCTCAGGGGGTCTACAGAATTAGAGATTTCCCAAGTGATGGTTTCTACAACTTCTGCCTGCCCCGGGGGGGGGGGAACCTCTGCACTGGATTATTCTGTCTAAGAGAACTCTTACTATAATGTCTTCTTACAATGCTGGGCTGTACAGATGTGTAATTTCACTTCCTTGAAAGCTCTCCACATCCAGCTCAGCACAGGAGTGACTCACTCAGCTGCCAGTGTCAGTGTCCTGACAACTGTCCCCAAGAGATGTTAATGAAAACCGAGTCCTACACTCCAAAAACATTTCCAGGCATTTCTGGATACCTTGCCAGCACAGAGAACACAGAGACGCAGGGAGGAGCTTTGAAAGATGGCCTGTTCTACATCTGCATCCTCAGACCTCATGAGATGCTAAGCACAGATTTTGATCAATGCTGTCCCCATTCCTTTGGGTGAAACCAGATCTGATGATGAGATGCTGATGTCCCTTGGCAGATGGGTGCTTTGTTTCTGTACAGTCGTCTCTTGTAACACTGAGAAGGAAGCCCATGGCTGCTGAGGAAATGCTTTCATGGTTTTCCACCATGCTGCTCCAGCACACTGAGGGTGTAGGCACCATGGCACACCTGGTGCACAGGCTTTTATCAGTGTAGAGTGAGGTGTGTTTTTCCCTCCTCTCAGTCCTGGAACCACAGGTTACTTTGAGTCAATATTTTGACAGCGTGCCTGTAAACAACTGTCTCTGCTCTGAGGCAGAAAAGCAAACATATCCATAGTGAATAAACACAGAAGATGGGGTGTTTCATGTATGGGCTGCAGCATTCACACAGGAACCTATCCAGGGACCACATCCCAGCAACGCAGACTTACACGCAGGCTGAGAATGTGCGGCTGCCTCCTGCCTAACTGTTGGTCCCAAAGAGCCTCGTTCTCTGCCTCTTCTCCCACGGTCCCCTTCGGATGTGCCAATTACTACCTCTACTGATCTCTTTTACTTATGTCACAGCAGGACCCAGACCTGTCATGGGTACCTGTGCTAGGTGGCATGTCCCTAGAGCCTCTGTGAGGGCAGAAGCTGTGAGTGTCCCCCTTATACCCCCATTTCTGTCAAAGTAGCACCCCATGTGGGCTAGGCCTTGGTAGGAAACCAGGACCTAGCCAGTCAGGCAGCACAGACTGTGTATGTGGGGAGGAAGCATAAAGTCACTGATGGAATCTTAACGGGACTCTGGGAAGTTGGAGAGGACCTTAAAAGCTTCATTTATTTTGCTCAAAATGAGACCTCAATGCACAGGCTCTAAAATACTCACCTCAGCCTTTACCGGCCTCCGAGTACTGTAGTTCTTAGTGAGCAAGACTATGAGGAGGGAGTCCAGGGGCCTGAAGCTTCTTGCTGAAGACAGGCATGAGAGAACACTGTGCTCCACTCACTGTGTCAGAGCCAGAGTCATCTCATTAGACAGCCCTGGGAACACGGGGCCCAGGGGAAGAGATTTCTAGTGACTTCTGTTGACACATACATTCCCTATTTCCAGGAAATGCCATAGTCATCATACATGGGTGTCTAGATGGGAGTATGGGGGTTTCTTCTCACATGTGTGTGCTCGTGTGTATGCTGGCACACATGTGTGTATGAGTGTGTGGAAGCCACAGGACAATGTTGAGAGTCATTCCTCAGATGCCTTCTACCTTTCTCTCAATATAGGGTCTTTCACTGGCTAGTGCTCACCTAGGGGCCTAGGCTTGTTGACCAGGAGAGCATAGGGATTTAACTGTTTTTGCCTTCCCAGCTTTGTGGTTACAAGAGGCACCACTGTGCCTGGCTTTTTTTATTTTTTGATTCTGGGGTTTAAATTTACATATGCTCATACAGCCAACACTCTGAGCAATTTCTTAAGACCTAAAGTCAACAAATCTCACACATACTCACACACACACACACACACACACACACACACACACACCTTATTCCCACCACTAATAGTCAAACTTGTAATAATGCTGACTAATCAGAAGGAACCCCAGTGGTTAGGTGTACAGCTCAGCCAAAGGCTGCTGACTGGCTACACCTCAGTCCCCCTCAAGGTTGTTTGTAAAGCACAAAGAGGTCTGTTAGGCAGCTCTCTTTTAACCCTGTCGAGTCAGGTCCTGGGGTGGTGATTTGAAGCAAATCTCTCAAGGCATCTGGTCATTTGAACAGTCATCTCCTGGTTGCAATTACATCACTGGGTCCAAGAGGTCTGGGGGTGAGGCAGGATCACCCTTATAATACAGTTATTTGTTTGAGCGACTCAAGCAAAAGCCAGATGCGTATCATCATGGCTGAGGATATTAGTTTGAGAAAGCTCCCGTAAGCCGCAGTTACCAGCTGCTTCGCCTAATCCCACCCAGAAATCAGGCAACCTCCCCGGGTTTCCGTTCAGTTTAAAATGCGCTGTTCGTAATAGTGACAACTTACATTTACTTCAGCGAAGCACACTCTTAACACGGTTTTAAATTCCTTCTGTGGCTGAACACAGGCTCAGATGACTAATCCCGTGTTGGGGATTTGGAGCCTCTGACATATTGCCAAGGCTCGCCACTGTGAACAGCTATGCAGTCCCTTTGAAGTCCCCGAGGAAGCAAAGCTACACACACACACACACACACACACACACACACACACACACCGCACCCCCTCACCTCCCTCCTGCTACACATATTTTAGCTGGATGAGGGGATTCTGGTGAGGGAAGACCCATACCCTGCCATCTCAGATTTTGATCTTCATTTATTCTGTCAACCAATATGTATTGAGAGAGTCCTCTGTGGAGTGTCATCTTAGAACTGCCCCACTGAGGTGGATTTCTGTTGTCCCCAGTTGTCACAGGGCCAGTCTGGAGCTGGGTAGGTGGAGGGAGATCTTGCTCACCTGAGTAC
Source organism: Rhabdomys pumilio (assembly GCA_030674055.1). Lineage (NCBI taxonomy): Eukaryota > Metazoa > Chordata > Mammalia > Rodentia > Muridae > Rhabdomys > Rhabdomys pumilio. The sequence goes on from JANHMN010000025.1 coordinate 428,128, forward strand.
TCACTTGCTCTGCTCAGAGAAAGAAGGGGGGGGAGGAGGAAGATTGCACAGGACTCTATTCTGAGTCTCAGTCATCATTAATAAAGGTCTCATTCCTCTGTCATTTCCTATCCTCTTGTCTCTGCAGTCTCCTTGCTTTTGTCCCTCCCAGGATCCCTGAAAGGGCAATCCAGCCCTCACTTTGTAAAGACAAGTTTCACAGTGGTCAGCTTGTCTCAGGGTCCAGAACCATTAACCCTCGTTGCTGAGTTGGGGGCTCACGTGTACTGAGCCCTAGTCTTGGGCATGGCACATGCCTGGATCTGAATAGAAGGTGATGGGAGCAAGGTGGCAGGTTCAGTTCCGTCTTCAAGACTAAACCAAAACAACCCTTCCTCATCCCTCATACAACGACCCACAGTACAGACCTGTGACCTATAACACTGGAGCAGATGTGACTAGTTTGGCCTTGGTAGGAACAAGACCTCAGCTTTCTACATCTGGGGCTGCCGTGCCCTCTGAGGTAAAAGGTTCTGCATGGATAACCACACAGTAACGAAGGAGCACATTTCCCAAGCTTGGGTTCTCAAGCTGTTTTACAAAACAGTCGTGTTTTTTTTTTTTTTAAATGTGATTGACACATTACCCTCTGAGAATATACAAGCTGATAGAAGAACCAAACACTTTCAAGAACAAAATTTCCTAGTGACTAATGCTATTCTCTAACCTTTCTGGAAGGAGTAGATGACCATAGGTGAGAGAATAATTCAGCATAATTAAATTCCCCAAAGGATACCACTAGGGAGAGAGTAAACTGGCCCCACAGTGGGAGGCCCTCCAGCTGTCCACAAGTCCAGGAGCTACAGATTCCAACAAGACTCCTGTTTGTTTCATAAAAGCCTGCTTTTTAAAAAAACTTCAGTATTTGCTTGACATCTAGACAGGGAGGAGATAAAAGGGAGCCTCTGACTGCCATGTAATTTTAGTCAGTTGCAGATGAAACACAGCCATCACTCAAAGTGGGGACCACGTTCCTGGGGAAGATGAAAAGAGAGGGCGGATGGAAAAGAGTGCAGTGAGTATGACTGGGGTCCGAGTGCTCAGGCATGCTGCTGGGGAGGGGAGAGACAGCAGCAGGGGGAGGGGGGCACAGAAAGACACTGGTGTAGCTAGAGAAGGAAAGCGGCTCCCAGGGGAAGGCCCACCGGAAAATGAGCGATTTGTTACACATTTTACAATGTTAAGAAAACATAAAGTAGCAGCAAACTTTCCATTGCTGTTGATTTGGAGCCCAGAGATGGTTGTCTTTCTGCCTCAAGAGTGGGAGTGGGCTTCATTAAAATGAGCCTCATCCTAGCCCCTTACTCAGCTCATCCCTATGAACCAGAACCCAAGAAGGAGAGCAGTGTGGACCTGACAGGTGGATAATAAACTCAAAATCGGGGCTCAATAGATGGCTCAGCAGGTACTGGAGACTGGGCACCCACTTGATGACCTGAGTTTGGTTCTTGGGAGCCACACAGCAGAGGAGAGAACTGACTCTTACAAGTAGCCCCCTAACCTCCACAAACGCACCACGGCATGCCCCTGCCCCTGATCCGACACATAAGATAAGCGCATGCTTATCAAAACACTAAATGCACAGAACAAAGAGAGAATACTAAAAGAAGTAAAGGGAAAAGGCCAAGTAACATATAAAGTAGACCTATCAGAATTACACCAGACTTCTCAACTGAGACTCCAAGGGCCAGAAGATCCTGGACAGATGTCATGAAGACCCTAAGAGAACACAATCCCCATCAAAATTCCAATGCAATTCTTGACAGAGATAGAACCAGAGTAACCAAAAACCCAGGATAGCAAAAACAAAAACAAAAACAAAAACAAAAAAACAAAACAAAACAAAACAAAACAAAACAAAAAACCCATAAAAACCTCAACAATAAAAGAACTTCTAAGGGAGTCATCATCCTTGACCTGAAGCTGTATTACAGAGCAATAGCAATAAAAAACTGCATGGTATTGGTAGAGAGACAAACAGGTTGATCCGTGGAATAAAAATGAAGACCCGGAGATCAATCCACACACCTATGGTCACTTGATCTTTGACAAAGAAGCCAGAACCATAAAAGTGAAAAAACACAGCATTTTCAACAAATGGTGTGAGCCTAACTGGTAGTCTGCATGTAGAAGAATGCAAATTGATCCATTTTTATCTCCTTGCACAAAGCTCAAGTCCAAGTGGATCAAGGACCTCCACATAAAAGCAGATATGCCAAAGCAAATAGAAGAGAAGGTGGGAAAGAGCCTTGAACATTTTGGCACAGGGAAAATTTCCTGAACAGAACACCAATGGCTCAGGCTCTAAGATCAATTGACAAAAGGGACCTCATAAAACTGACAAGCTTCTATAAGGCAAAGGGCACTATCAATAGGACAAAACAGCAACCTACAGATTGGGAAAGGATGTTTACCAACCCTACATCTGATAGAAGGCTAATATCCAAAATATATAAAGAACTCAAGAAGTTAGACTCCAGAGAACCAAATAACCCAATTTAAAAATGGGGTACAGAGCTAAACAGAGAATTCTCAACTGAGGAATCTTGAATGGCCGAGAAACACCTAAAGAAATGTTCAACATCCTTAGTAACCAGGGAAATGCAAATCAAAACAACCCTGAGATTCCACCTCACACCAGCAGAACGGCTAAGATCAAAAACTCAGGTGATAGCAGATGCTGGCGAGGATGTGGAGAAGGAGGAACACTCCTCAGTTGCTGGTAGGATTGCAAGTGGTACAACCATTTTGGAATTAAATCTGGCAGTTCCTCAGAAAACTGGACATAGTATTACCTGAGGACCCAGCTATACCACTCCTGGGCGTATACCCAAAAGATGCTCCAATATATAACAAGGACACATGCTCCACTATGTTCAGAGCAGCCTTATTTATAAAGGCTAGAAGCTAGAAACAACCCAGATGTCCCTCAACAGAAAAATGAATACAGAAAATATGGCACATTTACACAATGGAGTACTTCTCAGCTATTAAAAAACAATGACTTCACAAACTTTGTAGGCAAACGGATGACACTAGAAAATATCATCCTGAGTGAGGTAACCCAGACCCAAAAGGATATACATGGTATGTACTCACTGATAAGTGGATATTAGCCCAAAAGCTCAGATTACTCAGGATACAACTCACAGATCATAGAAAGCTTAACAAAAAGGAAGACAAAAGTGTGAATACTTGAAACCCACTTAGAAGGGGACAAAATAACCATGGGAAGCAGAGAGAGGGAGAAACCTGGGTGGAAGAGGAGACAGTGAGGGAAAAGGCGGGGAGTGGGGGCAGGACCAGGTATGGGAAGAGACTTCTCAGGAGAGAAGTCCAGAGGGCCAGGAGAATAAATAGAAATAAGTAGCAGTGAGGGTTGGAGAACTTAGAAAACCACTACAAAGTCCCAGACACCAGGAATGTGAGAGGCTCTCAGGACCCAATGGGGATGACATTAGCCAAAATATGCAACAGTGTGGAGATAGAACCTGAAGAGACCACCTCCAGTAGATAGACATGACCCCCAGTGGAAGGATAGGGCCACCCACCCACCTACCTCAACATTTTTGACTCAGAATTGTCCATGTCTAAAAGAAATGCAGGGACAAAAATGGAGCAGAGACTGAAGTAAAGACCACCCAGAGACTGCCCCACCATGCGACCCTTTCCATGTGCAGACATCAAACCCCAACACTATTGCTGATGCCAAGATGTGCTTGCAGACAGGAGCCTGGTATGGCTGTCCTCTGAGAGGCTCTGCCAGCACCTGACTAAGACAGATGCAGATACTCATAGCCAACCACTGGACTGAGCCCAGGGACCCCAATGAAAGCGTTAGGGGAAAAGCTGAAGGAGCTGAAGGAGATTGCAAACCCCATAGGAAAAACAACAGTATCAACTAACCTCAGAGCTTCCCAGGGACTAAGCCACTAACCAAAGAGTATACATGGGTGGGTCCATGGCTACCACTACATATGTAGCAGAGGACTGCCTTATCTAGATCAGTGGGAGGGGAGGTACTTGGTCCTTGGATGCTTGATGCCTCAGAGAAGGGGTATGCTAGAGGGGTGAGGCAGAAGTGGGTGGGTAGGTGGAGGAGCACCCTCTTAGATGCAAAGAAGAGGAGGACAGAGTGGGGAGGTTGAGGAAGGGAAACCAAGAAGAGAGATAACATTTAAAATGGAAACAAATGATTAATTAATTTAAAAATCAAACAAACAAACAAACAAACTACATAGGTAGAATTCTACTGGTGATACCTCTCCACCAGGACTCCACACCCACACTCTTGGGACCTTTGACTATAATGAATGCTGAACTCATTCATTTTCTTGTCGTTATGACAGAGCATGTGACAAGAGCAGCTTAGGAGAGTTGACTCACTGTTTGAGGGTGTGTTGGTCAATCCTGGTAGAAGAGGCCTTGAGGAGCATAGAGTTACTGTGCCCACATGTGCCCACAGTCAGGAAGTTGGAGGGAATGATGCTGGTATTCAGCTCCCTCTTCCCACTTTATTCAGCCTGGGAGCCCTGACCCAGGTCATGTAGTGGTATTGCTCATACTCAGGGTGGATCTTCTTTCCTCAGTGAAACCTCTCTGGAAACTCACTTATAGATGATAGACCTGGAGGTGTGTCTCCTAGGCAACTCCAAATCTTGTCGAGTTGACAATCAACATTTGTCACCACCAACACCGTTCCTGTGATTAAAGTGTTATATAACATTGCTAGAAGGGGCTTTATAGTCTTCAAAAAGATATTCTGTGGAATAAACCAGCTGCTAATGTGACTTTATTTGGAAATAGAATCTTATTATTGCACATATTGAGACATTTCCTTGCTGGGACAAAATCCCTGAGATAAACAACTTATCAGGAAGAAGCATTTGTTTGAGTTTATTGCTTCACAGGTCTTAGTCATTGCTCACGCAGCCATGCTGCTTTGGGCCTATGACCAGGGAGAATGAAGTAGAGAGAAAAATATATTTCCTCTTGGTGACATGGTAGCAACAAGAGGAAGGAGTCTACATTCTAACTTCCTTCTACTGGGCCCTGACTCTTAAAGTTTCCACTCTGAATAAGACCACAGGCTGATGGACTTTCTGTTGCTGGAATAAAATATCATGACAGAATCAGCTGAAGGGAGAAAAGGTTTATTTCTACTCACACCTCTTGGCTACAGTTCATCATAACAGGGATGTCATGGTGGCGGGAGCTTGAGGCAGCTGCTGACATCATATCCATAGTCAGGAGCAGGGAGAGATGAATGCAACAAGCTCAGTGCCCAGTTCATCTGATCCCCTTCATGCGGTCCAGGGAACGATGCTGCCCACTTTCAGGCTGGGCCTTCCCCTATCAATTAAGGCAATCAAGACAATCCCTGCAGATACGCCCACAGTCTAATCTAGACAACCCTTCATTTGACTCTCTTCCCGGGTGATGGCAGGCTCTGGCGAGTTGGCAATCAGAACTAAACATGACTCTATGCCTTTAACACATGAGATGACATTGTGAGAAAGTTAAGCTCTGACCATAGCATCAGGGAAGGTGATGTCATCAGGGTGGCCCCATGTAAGCAGTGGGAGATGTGGGCTCAGACAGGGAGAGAGAATATAAAGGGATGACAGCATCGAAGACAGAGGCAGTCACTGCAGTGATGTTGCCACAACTCAGGAACACTCTGACCTGGAAGAGGAAGACCCCTAGATAGATGCTCTGGAGAGAACACTCAGTCTTGACTTTTAGCCTGGAAAAGTTTTTACTATGGAAAAGTAGTCATCAATGATCTAAGCTTATGGTAGGCCCAGGACACTATTGCAGGTATAAGACCAGATAGGGAAGCTGTCCAGGGCCTTCTCCAGCTAGGAGCAGAGGGAAAGAGAGGCCAGGATTCCTGCTGATCTAGGCACTGAGGGGGGCATGTGGCAGAAGAGATTGTGACATTAAGGAATACAGCGGCCTATCAGCCAGCAAAAGATTGAGCCAGCCTTTAGTCCTGTTGTCACAAGAGACTGAAATCAGTCAGCACTCAGCAGTGGGGCACAGAGGTGGGCTTGCCACTGGAACCTCAAGAAAGAGCCCATGAACGCCTAAGCCAAGGACCCCACTGAACTGGCCAAGACAAGTATTAAACGAGAGCAGCTTAAAGAGCACACTTTTGTGCTAGGTCCCCACGTGTGGCATCATCTGTCTGCAGGGGCACAGAGAGCCCACACCGAGACGAAGGCAGTTCCATGACTCAAGGATCTGCTGGTTTATTCTCTTTACCCTGAAGGGCTGATGATTTAAAAGCAAATCAGATATTCTCAAGACATAAATCAAAATGATCATGGATAACTGCCTCTCACGGATTCCAGGGAAAGTAAAACCACACACGACACCAGAAACAAATACAGAGGCTGGTCACAGACAAGAGCATGCTGGCAAATATTTAACAATCTGTTATCTGTGAAAAGGATGAGATCATTTTTAAAGCCCTGATTCATGGCACTTGCCAGTTACCATGTGTGAATGCTCCTGGCAAAGCTGCATTCAAACAACAGGCTCGAAAATTCCCAAAGAAGGGGCAGTGAGCACTTGTGAGCTGGCAGGAGCTGGCAGTGGCACACAGTTAAATGGTGAGAGCTGTCAGAACAGTTGACTTCAGATGAGTCTAGATAGATAGACATGAGGAGGTGCAGCCGAGATGTTCCCTCCCTCCCCTCCCACAGTACAGAGGTGCTGCCTCCCTAGACCACCTCAGTCTGAACTGATTCAACCACTCCTTACTTCTGTTGCCACATACTAATCTCAAACTCTCACCCTTTCACCCAGAATGTATGCCTCATTCCAGGTTGCAAAGCCAAGCAATGTGCCGTCTTCTCTCCAACTCCACATCCAACTCAGCACCCATCATCCCCTGGCCCCTCAAGACCTGGTCCTCCCATACCTCCTTATTTCAGCACCTGGTGCTTCTGTCCAGAGGCAAAAGGCAGGAATCTAGGACACAGCCAACATGGCTTTTTCTTTTCCTTTTCTTTTTCCTATAGCCATAAGGCACTGGGGCTCAACAGTGCGCTCCTCAAACACAGAAGAACATAGACACTGACCTGCTATGTTCTGCATCTATCTTATCCCAAACCCCCAGAATGGGTCATCTAGATTATAGTGGTGGCCTCCTGACTCAGCTCCCCACAGCCATCCACCCATCTATCCATCCATCCATCCATCCATCCATCCATCCATCCATCCATCCATCTATCCCTATTCTGTACAATAGAATGACCACACAGTACTATACCCCCACTCTTTCCAGCCATATCCACTGTTAAAACCTGCAACAGCTTGTCATTTCTCTCAGTAGACGTCCCCTATCCTAGACTGTAGCCACTCATGCAGTCCTTGCCACGTCTTCCATGTTATCTTGTTTCAGATGATTCCTCCTCCTCTTGCCTGTGATGATGGCTTTTCCTATCTACTTCCTCCTGCCTGAGCTCTTAGCCAACTCCCCAGCTGCTCTTCTCCTGGGCTCTGCCTGGTTACCCAGTCTTCAGCTTTCAGCTCTTAGCAGTAAAAGCACTTCATTGAAGAACACTTCCTGACTTCCCAAGACTATTGGGTACCTAGGACTCCCTGTTCATCTGCTTCGTAACTCTTATCCCAACTACAATCAACCATTTATAGAATAGTTTAATGCCTACCTCCTCTCTGTATGTATACATACATATAACTGGAGTTACAGGCAGTTGTGAGCTGGCATGTGGAAGCTGGAAACCAAGCCTGTGTTTTCTGCAAGTATAGTAAGTGCTCTTAACCACTGAGCCATCTCTCTGGGATCCCCTTCTCTTGGATTTAAAGAGGGAGTGACACTATAAGTCTAGCTGTTGCTTTGTTATGGTGTTACAATGATCTCTTTGTGTAGAGGTCATATAAGAAATATAGAATTAAGTGAAAAAAAAAAAACCTGAGGTCAGATTAAAATGTACAGAAAGATTTCAGTTCTGTGTTAACAACATAAATGTTTATTAGAATAGGCTGGGTATAGATAGAATGGATTCCAAGGAAAAGAGAAGAGGGAGGAGATGGCATGCATGCATGCATGTGTGCATATGTATATTCATATGTATGGACTGGACCACATACCATAGAATATGTATGAAGGTCAGAGGACAAACAAGGTACCAGAACTTGCCTTCCTCCTGTTTATACAGGGTCTCCTTGTTTTCTCCTTCATGCTCCAGGCCAGCTGGCTCAGGAGCTTTCAGGGAATCACCTGCTTCCACCTTCCATCTCCCCGTAGAAGCGTGGGGATTACAGAAGCTCACCCTGTGTGCCTGGCTTTTACATAGTTTCTGGGGACTTGAACTCAGGTCCTCATACTTGCATGGTAGCATTTTCACCCACTGAGCCATCTTCACAGCTCCACAAGTAAGTTTTGTCTTTCCCTGTCTATGAAGTTATGAGTTCAGTTTTTTAAAAGGAAGGGCTTTGTCTCTAATCAGAAAAAAAGAATATTATGTTTTCAATATAGCAGAAGAGGCATCAAATCGAGGTTAAGTAACAGATGAATTTGTCCTGCCTTCATTCCACAGTAACCAGCAGGTCACTGGATACACATGTGTCCTCCCAGCCCACCTGTGGCAGCAGCAGGTTCTCTCGCAGGCAGACATCTGTGTCCCAGAAGGTACCTGTCACATTAGGTGCCTGAGACAAGATTTTCTTCCCAGAGTCTAACTGGCCCCGATGACAAACAACAGGTACAGAAAGCCCAGCCTTGCAAATCTGCTTAATCAAAGCCCAGGGGAGAGTCTTTGCCATTAAGCAGGGTTTTTATTTCCTTCGGGATGAAGATATTTTAGAATAAATTTCTCTTATTCCAAAGAACGAATTCTTAAAAGAGAGGACACATTCCCTACATACATTCCCTACAGATGCCTGGTTTATTTATTTTTTTTTTATACAACTAGATGAGAAACTGCAACTTTACCATCTCTGTGATAAATTAAGGCTCCTACTAGCAGAAGGAGCAACGGAAGGTTGTTTGTAACATTAATACTCCCGGGGCCTGAAATCACTGCATCGGGGCTGCATATCAACGTCTGGCAGAAACAAATCAGTTGCAAGATAAAATCCAATAAACTACATCTCTGCCCGATGCCCATCAAAAATACCCATCTTACTTGCTTGGGAATATATCCTTCAGATTGGTTTATTTAAGGCAAGACAACTACCAGATCTCAGACAGCGCGGCAGCTGGGCTGCCTGCCAATCCCAGGCAGGTGTGGGGTCTCTTTTGGGGGCTTGGAGAAACACCTTTAGTTTCAGGAAGTCTTTATTAGAAGAGAAGTCATTGTGGCTATCACGCCAACTCATCTCTTTGGTACATGCTCTTTGGTATATACATATACATGTGCATGTGCGAATTTATTTGATTATGCAGGGATTTATGACATGGCAGAATTATGCTTTGACCCAGATATAAAGTATGGCCTAAGGTATACCCTAAGAACAGATTCAGCCAAGTCAGAATCTGTTGAAGCAAGAGGTGAAAAACTGTTTGAAATTGGGTGACCTTGAGACAGGGTTAGAGTAAAGACACAGAAGACTTGCAGAAGCCATTATTAGCTTCCTGACTAGCCAGATGACTTGATTCTATCAACCTGTCACCCTGAAAGGCCGACAGCTCAGTCCTAGAGGAAAGAACAAAAGCCACAGATAAGATTTCAAGGGTTGAGCAGAGCAGATTGGAAACTCAATTTGGTGGACAAGAAGAGGAGGAGAGTGAAGCTCTGGTTTCTGATTCCCCCATGAGTTCAGATAGTTCATGGACCCAATAACCCATATATACATATATACATAAGTTTATACATACTCATATATCACAGCATAGCATAGCATAGCATAGCATAGCATAGCATAGCATAGCATAGCATAGCATAGCATAGCATAGCATAGTTTAGCATATACGTGTGCCCACACACTCTTGAGTGTGAAAGTCGGGAGGTTTGTGGAAGTCTGTATTTCTCCTTCCATCACATAGGTCCTGGGATTGAACACAGCTCATTGAAGCTCTATTTAGAAAATTCCAGAAACCTAGGGTAGGTAGGGGACAAGACAGGCAGGACACCATCATGTCTCTTCAGTAAATCGGAATGTATCTACTGTGGCCTGGAGCATGCCCACACAGAGGCCTTGGAGTAACAGAATGGCAGAGCAGTGCCCATTTTGAAAACCATGTTAGATTTCCCTACATTATCTCTTCTTCCCTCTGAGAGGAAGCCATCTTGATGGTCACTTACCACTCTTTATCGTGGTTTTCTTAGCTGAGAAGCAAGGGACGAGTTGCCTGGTGTTGTTACATGTGTGGATGTGAGGAGAAGGAGCTCTGAACATCTGAGAATTGAGACAGGCCGAGAGTCAGGTTGAAAACAAGTTTACTTCCCCACCTCTGATCCCAGGCCCCCAAACAGTATTTGGTACAAGTGAGGCCACTTGATAAGCATTTATTTGATAAATATCTGTGGGAGGAATGACAGGCAGGGTGGCTGAACAAACAACACACATTGTAATCGGGTTCACCAAGAATAAATTAGGTAGACTTAGGAAAATCAGGCAATACAAATATTAAAGTTTTTGTTGTTGTTTTTGTTTTAATAAATATGAATAAAGCAGCCCTGTGCTTTGTTTAAGGTCTTCCCTGTAAGGCTGGAGGAGTTCAGGCCCTTTGGGTACCTCCTAAGGTCAACCAGAGGCTTCTCTGATGAGCTCAGAATCCATGTTCACCAACTCAGTGGGTGGTCCACTGCTCCATCTCAAATGAAAGCAACTATCAGGAAGAAAGGCCATCCAACATGGCTTTCAAACCGTAAGCGCTGCCCTGCAACCTGTTCCCGCCATCCCTGTGTGTGGATATCCTCCCGGCCACTGAAGACGCACTCTTCTTTACTGAATCAGCATGCTGGTGTTCTGCCGTCCTTCACCTCCCCAGGCCCCTGGAATCTTCCAGGATGGAGATCTTTTATTTTGACGACATAAGAAAGATTTTGTCTGCTTTTGCCATCATCATCTTCATGATTGAATTTTCTGATTCTTTATCACAGATGAGCCTTTGACTCCTGCGTGTGCACTACAGCAGCTCTGAGAACCTTCAAAGAAGTGAACTACACAGGCAGTGCCAGAGCACTCCAGGAAACCCATGAAAAGGGCTAGGACCACTGAGCAGGAGTTCTCAGTGCTCTTGACCCAGGAGTTGTGCTTTTGTCCCAGGCTCCTGTTCTTATTTGCTTTCTCTCAGAAATGGTACATTTCATAACCAGAGTCCTTCAGTCAAGGACCACAATAGCTGCCAGACTGCTAAATGCTGAGTGTTTCATTATAGATAATGGGTTCACCTACGTATGAAAGCAGAAATCCAGTACATGGAGAACACACTCAGAGAGTGTGAGGGCTTCAGTCAGTGCGCCTACTCCACCTCTATGCCTGCTCACAGCACCATCTGCCAGCTGAAGACCTTGACCTGGCTGTACCTGCTGCGAAGCTGGGCAAAAGCTTTGGGAGTCATAATTTTATCCACTGACTATGAAGCTCTTGGGACAAGTGTCTGGCACAAGTCCTAGATGTCATGATTCAGACACAAGAGCAGGCAAAAGCTCCAGTCCACTCACCCATATCTACAGATTATAAGTGACATTGGATGCAGGCTCTGGGCCATGAGAGCTAGACATACACTGTCTCCTTAAATCTTCACAAAGAGGCTACAAGGTGGGGACCAGTATTATCCCTACTTGTAAGCAGGAGAACTGAGGTGCAATGGGTTTATTTAATTCGTGTAAGGTCATTAAGCTAGTGAGTAATGGAACCTAGTTTCCCAATTCCCAATGTTCCCAGGTAGCAGAGGACAGCCTGCACCAAAATGCAAACCTGAGAAAACTCAGCACAAAGCAATCTGACACCTGACAGTATTGTATATTCACTGAGCCCATGAACCCCCAAAGACTCAACAGTCAGCCACATGAGACTTTGTTTATGACTATATTAGAAATTCCCTTTTGAACCCCAAGCATGGGGCCTGTGCATTCCCAGGTCAGGGTGTAGTAGCTTACGGTATCAGGTGGTACCTTCCTGTCCACTCTCTGTGATTAATGCATGACTTGGGAGTTCATTACTGGCCCATGCCAGCAATGTCCCCAGCCCTCCTTGAGGCTTGCTGCAAGATCAATTTTCCCAGCAGAGAGAAAACTACAGACTCAGCTCCTGCCTAGATTTTATCACCTGCTCCAAGAGAACTGGGAGGGAAACTGAACAGTTTAAAGGCAAATGGGAACAAAATGTGGAGCATGTTACTAGAGATGCCATCTTCACAGACCCCACACAGACCACGGTATGCAAGAAGAAATATGGTTCTGACCCCCAGGATCTATGGTGAATCAGCAGAATGGACTTGGCATTAGGGTTGGAGTCCACACTTGAAATCCTGTGGCCACAGGACCCATCTGTGAGACAAGGACAGGGAAGACAGATCTCCAGCAACAATGCTCTCTATATAGCTCTGTTGGTGAAAACCTTCCCAGAAACCATCAATAGTTTTAGCCATTTGTATTTCTGCTGCTTGGTCCTCTCTCAGTTTAAGGTGACCTGTGAACTTGATGATTAAGCCTGGTATGCATCCCTGCAGATTCCTTCATGACCATAGAATGCCTCGTACTCAAGGATGCCTTGTGCTCTGCCACGCCAGCTTTAGTTCAGGCTCCTCTGGACCATCTCCACCTAGGCTGGCTTCTCTTACAGCAGAAGTGGCCTGTATGGGCCTGAGATCCGAGTATAGGATGCTGCATCAGCTTTCTTATCACTGTGAGAGACTTCTGAGCCGGAACAACTTGTGGGGCAGGAAGGACTTATTTTGGCTTATCATTTCAGAGGGTTCAGTTCACAGTCACTTGGCTTCATGGGCTTGGGAAGAGCATGGTGGTGGTGGAAATGTGTGGTGAAACAGCTTACTCATCGAATAGCACACAGGAAGCAGAAGCAGACAGGAAGGGCCAAGGAAAAATATTCAAGGACAACCTCCACCCAGTGACCTACTCCTTTTAGTTAAGCTACTTCTTCTTTCCTAAGGTTTCTAGAATCATCCAAAGTAGCACCACCATCTTGGGATCAAGTTTTCAGCATGTGTGTCTATGTGGACACTTCACATTCAAACCGTGTCAGATGTAATGACTCCCTGGCTTTCCACGTACCCTTCACGGATGCTCATCTGTACTCTTGGGATAGACCTTAAGAACCTGGGGACAAGAAACAAGGTACCTATGTTTGTATGGAGCTCTGCTTGCTCTCAATGGCCGAAGACATTACACTAATTTCTAACATATATGCAGCTCCCTCTAAGAAAAACCATCTCAGGGACAGCTTAAAGGATGGCTCCAAGCAGCCATTTTTGTGCCTCGTGACTGCCCGTGAACCAGCTAGCTGGATCATGGCATACTCTCTATGCAGAGGAGGAAACTCCAAAGACACTTTAGTGATACACTACAAAAACTGAGCAGAGCCAGTTAGATTCAGTTTCTTACACTAAACTTCAAAAACCAAAATCCAAATGACAAGTTAACCAGGATTTTTGTTTTCCCAGAACTGAAACTTTTTAAAAAGAAGTTTCAAAGATGGTCTTGAGGTAGCCAGGAATCAGAGGGGACACAGAAAACATCAGCCCTGGCCTGGATACTCAGACGCTGTGATGTAGAGTTAAGAGACGGGGCAGAGGGGACATTGGTTGCTGGAACGGATGTGGAACCTAGCCCGTGCCTTTCCAGGTTGAGCATGGCACGAGAGCTGTACAGACACTGGGAGCCTGGGAGCAACCACTTAGGTTCTAGTTCTAGTTTCATGGCTCTACTCAAAGCCAGAGTTTCCAGTGTGCTGTTCTGTAAGGTCTCTGCTGACCTTGCTGCTCCCTCAGGCCACCCCCACAGTCACCCCAGTGTCTGATGGTGGCAATAAGGATCCTGCAGGGCATCTCTGAGGGCTCACACTGAGCTGTGTTGCTGGTCTCTCTAGGGTCTGAAGCCTGTGGCACCTTCTCTGCCCACGTCAGCCGCCTCAGCCTTTTCTCAGCACCAATGATCCACACCATGGTTCCCACCAGGGTCCCCTCTTCTCTCTGCTGAGCAATCTAACTTGTAGCAAAGCCCAATGACGAGCACACAGATAATTTTCAGCTAGGTCTGAGGCTGAGACAGTTTTCCTTGGAGGGGGCTCTGGGTGCCATAAAACTACTGTAATGTTGGCAGCCATTGAGGAGCAGAAGGGGGAAACCACACAAATACAGCAGCCTTGTTCCTTGTCCTCAATCTTAATCTATTCTAGATCCTCAATGGGCATCACAGACACACACACAACGCTGGTAATTAACAAACCGTGTTACCAAGGATCTACGGGCTTCTGAGAAGGCCTGCGATCCCAAACAATTTGGAGACTTGGAGCTTAAACTCAACAACCCAACACAATGTTTCAGATTATTTTTAAGCGGAAACTTAGAGCAATCATGTGAGTACGTTTTCAAAGAATTTCACACGCCAGATTTTTAGGATACATGTCATTCAATTACGCTTCTACATATGGTGAGTGGTATTTGAGGCAGCCTGTGTGTTTTTCAGTCCTCTGTATTATAAATTATGTATCGTATGCCACGAAAAGATAAATGTGTATATTGGCTCTCATATATATATTTAGAAGTGCCCATCTTCTTGGAAAGAAAAGCAGCAGATTTTACATGGGATTTTTACATGGCCTGAGATGCCAGTAGGGTAGGCTTGAATGAGAGGTGAAACCAGGAAGTGGGTGAGCTGTAGTTTTACTCAATTTTTATCTCATGTAATGAGCATGTACCAATACAGTTGCCCATAGAAGCCAAAAGAAGGTGTCGGATCCCCTGAAGCTGTAATTACAGATGATTATGAGCCGCCAAAACTTATGATCTCTGCAAGAGCAGGGTATGCTCATCTTGTTGAGCATCTCCAACCCCTGACGAAGAGTTCCTACCATCTCCTATACCTCCTCCCAGAGGCCTGCTCCTCTGTCATTTTGCTTTGGTGATGCTTCTTGGTATACACGCATTCACATCACTTAGATCCCAGCAGGATGGAACTGTTTTCCTCTCCATAAATATACATCCCTTATTATTTCATACAAACAAGGGTTACATTATACTCTTTGTCAGAGAGAGCAACAGTCACCCCTAGAACAAGAAATAGCACACTGAATTCATGTCAGTGCAGAAGGGCTCAGGTGGTGCCAGCAGCAGGGGACATTGTCAACTGTAATCTGTCTTGTGCCCATGAAAGAGACAAGGGAGGAATGCACCTGGGTAAATTGAATGGCATGTTGTAATATATATCTATTGCCCCTAAATTAAAACATTTCCTCCTGGAGAGAGGACAGAGACTCCTAAGGTTGCAGAAGCACAGAAGATTACAAGATTCACAGGAACCCCGGGTCTATGCTATAATAACAGTAAATACTTGTTGGGAGAAAATACTGTTCCCGGTGGGACAGCCTACAAGCTGTACAGTGAGCTCCAGGGGTGCAGCTCATGTGACTCTTGCCCAGGCCGGGTGCCCTTTCATTAGTACACTTTCCTTTGAGTCAACCACACCCCTGTTACTAGCCCCCTCCATGTTCTTGTAAGCAGTCTCAGTGAATTTACTGGTTAACCAAGCTAGACTAGGGTTGAACCATTTCTTCAGTCTATTGTCATTGTTCACATCATTAGAAAAGGTCCCACAATAAAAGAGAACATTCCATTCCAATGCCAATAGAGAAGACGGTAGCGAATATGAACTCAGTAGGCAACTCTGGTTGTCTAGATGGCAAGATTGAGGGTGCCCAAGCACCTCAACCACAGGCAGCCATGAATGAGAATCTCTTCCTTCAGGATTAAGCCCTGGGGCAGAGGAACAGGGTGGAGGTAGAGTTGGACTCCATATTCAAAGATTAAGAAAATGCCAGCTCGATGAGTCTTTCAGAAAGTGATCTATTTTAGCATCTGAAGAAAAGTTAAGAAAACTTCTGAACCTCAACACAGTGGAGAAAGTTGCAGTGGTGGCACTCACTTTTAGTCCTAGCACTTGGGAAGCAGAGGCAGACAGATCTCTGCAAGTTCAAGATCAGGGTGGTCTAGAGAGCTAGTTCTAGGACAGCCAGGGCTACACAGAGATACCCTGTCTCAAAAAAAAAAAAAAAAACTAAAGAGAGAGAGAAAGAGAGGTAGGGTGGGGTGGGAAGAAGAAATCTGTAGAGAGGAGGAAGAGACAAGGGGACAAACAGCAGAGCCAGAGAGAGTGGCACAGGGGAGGAGGGCTGGAGAGCGAGGACCACTGCGAGAAGCACAGTGATACTCTGCAATAGTCACTGCCTGTTGCTGTGGAGCCAGTAAAGGATGGTCTAGACACAGGCAAAACTAGATCAGTGACACAGAGGACAAATGCAGCAAAGAGAGAAGACGGGGCAGGTAGGAGAGTCCCAGCACTCACTGTGATGGCAGGCAAGGCGGGAGCAAAGATGTCACAACCAAGAACATGTCTTCCCAAAAGAGCAGAGCGCCGTAGGAAGGTTCTTTCCATTTGTTATTCTGGAACATGTTGAGTGACATAGACCCATACTTACTTATCCAAATAAAACACTTGAGTAGCAGCAAGAAAGAACAAGTGGTTCCAGCAATTTAGCAAGGAAACAAAGGAACAAAGAGAGTTTGTTGTTATTTTGCAGAAAGAACAAAATCCAGGCCCCCTTAGACTGTTACTGTGGAACACGAAACACTGGGAGACAATGGACTGATATCTATAGACTCAAATGGGAAAATAATTCTATGTAAGAGTTATAGGAGGGGAGGTGTCTTTTGTATACAAAAGTGTTATATTCTTAGGTCTGTGGCATTTGGGCTAAAATAACACTTATGTGCTCCTGATTCAGAACTGCAGGGGATAGATGATTAACAGAACCCACGAGAAGAAAATGAACACCTGGAAGGGAAACCTCCACAGACCAAGCAGCTTGGCAAGTAAGAGGTAAAATCTAAATAAGTAATATGCTTGCTTACAGAGTGAAGAAACTGCCAACACTTTTTGAAAATAAAGACTAAGGGGTTGGTTTTGTTTTTTAAATTTATTTGGCCCTAAATCTATAACAACAATGACAATAATAGAAAGTAAGAATTGGTAGATGTGGGGGCAGGAGGGGGAAATGGGAGAAAATGCTAAGGAGTATTCAAGTGAATAATGTGATTCAAATCCTAGTTTCAACGGATGTGAGAAATGGAGGAAGATAAATTTAAAAGGTGAAAAAACCTAGACACTATAAGCTAAGTAATCTGCCCAGATCGCTACAGCTAGAAAATAGAATGTCAGATCTTGAGCAGAGGAACGTGGCTCTAGAACTCACACTTAATGACTTTGGCAGCACACTGATGGCTCAGTGGTTAGAGACCCATAAGTTCTTCTGGGCCACTGGAGGACAGGTGTTAGGCCAAGTCTAGAAATCATTCCCAGTGCAGAGCCTGCTTCTCAGAATAAAATAAAAGCCACCATCATTCCAATGGGGAGTGAAAAGAAGCTCATGTGCCTTGTTTATGGAAGGCCTAGTGTTACCATTAGTTTTTGTCAACCTTGGAAAAGGGAATCTCAGAATTAAGATGCTGCTTCCATTAGATTGGCCTGAAGGCAACAATTATTGATGGATGTGGGTTGGCTGGGCCCACTGTAGATGGTGTCAACCCTGGACAGGTGAGCCTGGGTAGTATAAGAAAGCAAGTTAGCAAGTCATGGAGAGCAAGCCAGCAAGCAGCACTTTCCATGGCTTCTACTTCCTAGTTTTTTAGTTCCTGTCTCCAGGTTCCTGCCTTGTATCCCTGTCCTGACTTCCCTCAATGATGGACCAGAACCTGTTGTTTCCTTCCTAAGTTGTTTTTGGTCAGTTACAGCAACAGAAAGCAAACTAGAGACATATAGTCATTGCAATTAGGTAAGAAAAAAAAAAAAACAATAGTCAAAAGAACAGAGAGTAGATATGATTGTCTTCTGGGGCAAATCTATGATCCAAACAACCAATGTTAGGACTTGTAAGAGACTTTAATTTTATAAGGCTCTGTTGACAACATGAACAGAACAAAATAAAAGCAAAATATGACAGCTGAAAATCCTAACTGTACCCAAAGTAAAACCCACCAGTGAAGTATGCAGAACACGTGCAGAATAAAGGACAAGAGTGCCGAGGAAATGGCAAATAAATGTGGAGTCTATGTCCCTGAACGGGACAGCCCAGAGGCAGACAGAGTTTAATTCTCTCCACCTCTAACCTTGCGGTTGTTTGAATGAGGAATGTACACACACACCCCTCCCCGTGCCACACACAGACACACACACACACACTCATGTGCATGAACACTTGCTCTTCACTCAGCTGGTGGCACTACTGGTTATGGAATATGGAACTGTCTTAGTTAGGGTTTCCATTGCTGTGAAGAGACACCATGACCAAGGCAACTCTTATAAGGATAACCTTTAGTTGGGGCTGGCTTACAGTTTCAGAGGTTCAGTTCATTACCATGCAGGCAGGCCTGGTGATAGAGAAAGAGTTGAGAGTTCTACATCTTGATCCACAGGGAGCCAGAAGGAGACTGACCTCTGCAGGCAACCAGGAGGAGGCTCTCTTTACATACTGGGCAGAGCTTGAGCATAGGACCTCAAAGCCTACAGTGATGGACTTCCTCTAACAAGGCCACACCTCCTAATAGTAGCACTTCCCACGGGCCAAGCTTTTCAAACCACCACAGGAACCTTTAGGAGTTGGAGTCTTGCTGGAGGAAGTATGTTGCTGGGGTGGGCTTTGAAGAATTGGAATCTGATCCATTCCCTGCTACCCCCTCACCTACCCCATTTCCTGTGTGGAGGAAATGTGGGACTGACTGCTAGGCCAGTCTCACGTGTTTTCCACACCTTGATGGACTGTACACCCCTGCAACTGTCAGTCAAAATAAACCCTTTCTCCTCTAACTGGTTTCTTGTCTGGGTATTTTGTCATGGCAAGGGGAAAGAAATGAACAGACTCTGTCTCTCTCTCTCTCTCTCTCTCTCTCTCTTTCTCTCTTTCTCTCTCTCTCTGTCACACACACACACACACACACACACACACACACACCCAACATCATTAACACAATCCTAGTAAATCTCCAATGACATTTTTTTGTGGAACATGATAAAATTATTTTAAATTCAAATGAAAAAAATTGATGCATCTAGGTTGAAAATTGCCAGTGAACCTAGTTAATTCCATAAAAGATATTCAAATGATTAAATCCCTGACAGCAAATGTTCAATGTTAGATGATCTGGGAAAAATGCATAAAATGATCGCGCTAAGAGGAGATATAGGTAAGGGTTGAAATGTAATTCAATGGTAGAGTCCTTGTCTGTCATGTACAAGGATTTGGATTCAATTACCACCATATAAAAAATAAACACAAAAATTATATTGATGAATATATAACCCTTGGTTTGGGCATCAGTCAGGATTCTACAGAGACACAGATCTAATAGCACATGAATTTTTGTGGAGCCATATTTCCTGTCTGAGATCAGTTTATGTTTCTATTAAGGTCTCCAACTCATAAGAAAATACCCATTCACACAAAGAGTAATCTTCTTTACTCAAAACCTACTAAATTTAATATTTAATACACAAAATAATGTTTGACTTAGTATCTGTGTGACCATGACTTAGCCATGGTTTTTGGGTTTGATTTTAAGACAGGCTCTGTCTATATGGCCCAATATGGCATTGAACTCTTGTGTCTCCTGCCTCAGCCTCCTAGGTGCTGGACTATGGGCATGCAATTTGGAAAGCACTTCTAAGTATATAAATAAATTTAAATATTATACTGGGAAAACTGGAATTTTTTGCTAAACAACAGAAAGTAAACAATACTTCTCTAATATTCCATGTGCCATAACTAGACCAATTAAAAATAGAAAAATATTTGTAAAATGAGTGCTGAAAAGCTAAAGTCTTTCATAGATAAAAACCTGTTATCTTATAAATCAATAGTGAAAAAGAGAAAATACATCAACAGAAAAAAAGACAAGGAAGCAGGCTAGCTACTGAAAAATCAATACAGGTCCCAATACACAGATTAAAACATGGTCATCACCATCAATAATCAAAGAAAGGCAAATTGAAACAATGAAATACCATTTCAATATTATTGAATTAGTAGTGATTTTTTTTTTTTAGAAATGCTAATACACAGATTTGTGGTAGGGAGGAGACATTAGCTGTCATTTCTTGTAGAGACGTGAGCTGAAATAACCTTTCAAAATAGCAATTTGACACTATGCTTTTAAAGATCTAAAGTTCTGGATATATTCTCTAAATGCAAACAGTATGGTGACCATGTTAAAGAAAAACTTAGGGATACATAGAAAAAGAAGTAAGAACTATATAAGACATTAAATGCTTGCTTGTTTTTGTTTTTGTTTTTAAATTAGCTTGGGTGTAAAAGGAAAGCCTGGAATTGTTCAGACATATGTGTAGATGATTATGCTTGTTGATATCTGGATAGTAATTCTAAAATATTTGTGTGTGTGTTGTTGAATTGATGACTATGGTGGTTAGTGCTGCCAACTTAATAGAACCTACTATCACCTGGCAGACAGCTTGTAGGCATGCCTTTGGGAGATTATCTTGAATGCCTTAACTGAGGTAGGAAGACCTGTCCACCGTAGGTGGTGTCATTCCCTGGCTGGGGTCCTGGACTTTGTAAATGGAGAGTCTTTCTCTGCCTCTTGATTGTATGTGTGATGTGATCAGTTGTTTCAAGCACCTGCCACTGTGACTTCTACATCATGAAGGGCTCTACCTTTGAGCTATGAGCCCTTCTTCTTCAAGTTGCTTTTGACAGAGCAACAGGAAAAGGGACTAAGACTATGATCTTTCCCGAAGCCAGATTACACAGGATACTATTGTCTGACCCAAAACAAAGAATGACATTAACAATAGTCTTTGTATGGAGTGCTTCTTTGAGTCATATAATTCAGTGAGGCTGGGTTATTGTATTTCAAAGTACCAATGCCTAGAAGGAAGGAGACATTTGCAGAACCAAGCCTGGAATCCATGTCCCCTGAGTAAAGATGGGGCTTTCCTCCTGCTTCTGGCCCCTAAGCTCTAATCACTGATCCTTAACAGTGAATGCTGCCCACAGAGCTTTCCAAATGCTACAATTTATTCTGATTGTTGTTAAGGCCTACAACCCATTTCCTCACCAGGGCTTTTGCCTTGTTAGCCAGAATATGCCCGCTGTTTCTCAGACATACAGGAGCTGGGCACTAGCCGCTGCCTATACAGATAGCTGTTTTCCAAATATTCTAGACACAGAACCCACCCTCTGCTCCTACCCTGGCACCTGACACCTGGCTAGGCACTGAGCTAGCCTCACGAAGAAGGTGCTGGGTGAGGGCCTGTATGCGTGGGATGCTTCTCCTGGTCTGCTACCCCAATCTAGCAATACAGGGGAGAACCCCAAGGGTTCTATTTCCAATGGCAGAGCTGCTTCACGCCTTTCAGAGAAGGGTAATAGCAGTAATAACAGTGCCTGGGCCCCGCTGACACTTCCCATACAAGAACTAACTATGCTTTTCCAACCAGACATTATCCCTCCTTTCCCAGCGAGGTGTCTTTCATAGAAAATTTTGTTGTTTAACAAGAATCATTTCAGCCTTAAGAGGAGTAAGAATTCAAAACAAGTCATCCCTGAGATCTCCTTATCAGAGAACAGGAACACGGAGCCTTCAACCCTGTCAGCTACATGTACTTCATTTGAGGTCTAATTACAATATTTAGGCAAGATAGGTAGGAGTTAGCTCTAAGGAGGGATAGAGAAGACTGGGAGTCAATCTTACACGTGCATACACATTCTCTCTCTCTCTCTCTCTCTCTCTCTCACACACACACACACACACACACACACACACACACACGAAATTACTTGCTATAAACAACGTGTTAAAGTAGCTGTATGCTCAGTGTTGAAAAGTATGAACACAGAGCCCTGAGAAGCAGTTAGAAGCATGAGCTTTCCAACTTCTTTAGCTGAGATTTCCCCAACCCCCATTTTTATTGCCCTTCTTCCTTTTCTCTCCCTGCCTGCATTCTTTTTCTTTAGGCACCAGGGTTGTATTTCCTATAAGAGAATGCAAGATTGGAGGGGAGTGTGTGAACAAGACAGGTCCAGTGTCAGAAACGAGGAAGGGTACACACCAGAGAGGAGAGGGGCATCCCAGCTCATCCTGCAACCCAGGAAACTGCCTGAGCGCAACCTCAGCTGGGCATCAGTGTGAGCATGTGCAGAGCACTGTGAGGAGAACTAAGGGGAACTCTGGGGGTATGAGAGGCCCTAAGCAGATCCAAGCACTTCATAATGCCTCGGTGCCCAAAGGCACGGGGTTGTAAAGGGAAACACATGCAACTTTATCTGGAAGTGAAAAAAAAACCTGTCCCCCCCCAAAGACAGCTAAAAGCTGGGTAACCATAGCAATGTTCCTGCTTGGGGCTTAGGCAGTGATTGGATCGACTAATCAATAATTGACACATTGATAGATTTGTAACTGGACAGAGCTGGAGCCGTGGTAGAAACTGTGGAGGGTGGGGCCTGAAGGGAGGAAGTGGATCACATGGGAGCCTGAAAGCTTTATCTTGCCCTTGGTCTCTTCTCTCTGTATTTCTACTCCCAGGCTGAGGCCTCCATACTCCTGCCTACTGTGGTATTCTGCCCTATTGTAGGCCCAAACCAATGGATCTGGGTGACATTAGGCTGAAACCTCAGAAACTTGGAGTGGGAGACTCCGGCTATGTTTGTATCTGTCAGCCTGGATTCACAGACAGAAGCCTAACATAACCGTCCTCTGAGAGGCTCCACCCAGCAGTTGACTGAAACAGATAAAGAGACCCACAGCCAAACATTAGACTGAGCTTGGGAAGTTTTGTGGAAGAGTTGGGGGAAGGATTGAGGAACCCATAGGGCATAGGGACTTGGCAAGAAGACCAAGAGAATCAACTAACCTGGACCATTAGGGGTTCCCAGAGACTGAACCACCAACCAAAGAGCATGCAAGGGCTGGATCTAGGCCTCCCCGCACATATGTAGCAGATGTGCAGCTTGGTCTTTATTCGGGTCCCCTAACAACTGGAGCAAGGGTTTACCCTGACTTTTGCCTGCTGGTGAATCCCATTTCCCTAACTGGGCTTCCTAGTTTGACCTCAGTGGGAGAGGATGCGCTTAGTCCTGCAGTGACTTGAGGTGCCAGGGTGGGTTGGTACCCAAGGAGCAGACCAACCGTTTCTCAGAGGTGAAGGAGGAGGGGCTGTGTGAGGGGGCACTGAGAGGAGAAGAAGGGGGGACTGCAATCAGGATGTAAAAATGAATGAATAAATAAATGGAAAAAAGAAACTTGGAGTCATAGTAAGTCTTTCCCCTTAAACTCGGTTTCCTCCTAGTTTATCACAGCGACAAAAAGTAACTGAGACACTGGGAATATGGTTCTCTAGGAAGAGACAAAAGCGTGTTTTCTGCATCAAGTATCTGCTCCGAGTGTGGTACTCAGCTTCTGCAGTGGTCAGGGGCAGGGCAGAGTGGGAATATCTTGGGAAATGAGCTTTCTTTTTCTTTTTTTTTAATGAAGACTCACCTATACCGTGTATGTATCTGTGCCTGTGTTCTGTATGCACAGCTTTTTTTCATCTTGGAAAACATAGAACTGATCGAGTGCTGAGGACCAAAGGTAGATGGGATGAATTCTGATGGGAGGAGATGATGCATCTCCCCCTCTGGAAGACATAATGTAGAGGGGGAAGGTTGTCGTGGTGAGGAGGGTCAGGACATACCGCCTCTGATGCTTGCCAAAGAAACACTGCCCAGGGCAGGCCGGGGCTCCAAATCCCTGCACTGACAGCTGACCTCTTCTAACTGAGTGGCATTATTAGAAGGTGTGGCCCTGTTGAAGTTGGTGTGTCACTATGGGCATGGGCTTTATGACCCTCATCCTGTTCCTTGGAAGGCAGTATTCTGCTAGCAACCTTCAGATGAAGATGTAGAACCCTCAGCTCCTCCTGCACCATGCCTGCCTAGATGCTGCCATGTTCCAGCCTTGATGATAATGAACTGAACCTCTGTAAGCCATCCCCAGTTAAATGCTGTCCTTTATAAGGCTTGACTTGGTCATGGTGTCTCTTCACAGCAGTAAAACCCTAACTAAGACACTGCAGGAGTGCAGATCAATTTTCTTGCTACCTAAAACCCACTGTTCTTTTCCTAGGGTGGGTGTTTCCTGGTGGCTTTAATGAAATCGCCCCTGGTCTGCTCTGAGTGAAGCTGAGCTCCATGTGTCCCATCAGTGAAGCTGAGTGGTGCTCACCCCAACCCTTGAGGACAGCCTTCCCTTCTCTGTGTAGTTGGTGTTCAAGGCCAAGACCAAAGCTGATCCAACTGAGGAAGCCTCAGAGATTGGGCTGAAGCATGTCGGTACGATCATCCCTTGCTTTCGCCGGTCATTTCTGCATCCAGCACAGTGGTTACACAAAGCCAGGGCCTCTACTTCTCAGGCAGAAGTCACCTCCTCCTTACTGAGAACAGCCAGGTGGTCCTCAGCTGTAGGGAATCTCATCTGGTGGGAATCCCAGGCCTTACAAAGGCAGGAAATTGTTACAGTGTGCTACACACCTTCTGCTCCTGTGCATATGCCTGGCCTTGGGCTGGGTTTCAGAAGTAGATGTTGAGGAATGCTAAGACAGTGGACATTCGATGTTCTCACACAAGCATGGTGACCATGGGAGGCTCTAGCTAGACATCGCTCCAATACGCGTGTGCCTCCAGGCATCATGTTATACATGAGAAACACATGCAATTTTATCTGTCAATGGAGAAAAATAAATGAGCTGGAATTTGATAAAAACCATCTTTGTGGAGTCACTGAATTGAATGATATAGTAGAAACAATTGTGTCTCTTTGATAAATCTGCTGTGTTTTAAAAGAAAAATGAGTCTCTAGAAACATTATTTCCTTTTCCATTTATTGCCTATTATCCTATAAGACTCTTTTTTAAATTAACTCCCAGAGAGGAATCCTGTTAACTCTTGATTTGCCTATGAATGTCTTAGTGAGGGCTTTTGGTCAATTTTCTTTTGTGGTGAGGCTCTATGAGCAGGTGAGATACTGCACCCATTACTTACAAGTAAAGTCCCTCTGACATTCTGACCAAGTCAGCTGTGATCTCCTGCCTCCAGGTAGGTGGACTTAAGTGTTAGCCCAAGAGGAGAGAAGCTCAGATAGGCTTTAAAGGTGGTAATCATGGAGGCATGAAAGGAAGAGGAGACCCTCCTTCTGGAGTCTGACAGAAGCCTCTCACCAGCTGAGAAGTAAGAACTTCAACACATCTAAAGCCTGCTGTCAAGGCAGAGACGGATATTATATGTTAAAATAGCAACCCAGGCTTAAGGCCTGACTGTGTGTGACCTTGGACCTTGGATGGGGCCTCACTCCTTCCCAAAGACACTGCCTCATTATCAAACAAACCTCTTTTAACTCTGTTTACAGCAGCGCTATCCTACACTCCTAAAACGCCTGGCCCGAGTCACACTAGCTGGTGTCTTGTTTGTTTCTGAGCACCTCCTTCCCTCCCCATCCCTGTGATGGAGCCTTTACTAATAACATCTCCAATCGCGCTTTCTAAACTAGCTAGTCCCAAAATTCTTTGCGCTGTCGAAGCTACAAAGCCTGGTTTGGCCACAGTCAAGTTTTCTAAAACTTCAGGAGAATTGGGCAGGCTGCTGAGGGTGGCAAGGAGGAACCGTGCATATCAAACTCATTTGTAGTCATTCTCCCTCTTGCCCACCCACTCAGTTTACTGTAAGCCAAGGCTGGTTTTGAACTCTGAGCTTCTAATCTCCCAGCTGCCCTCTCCCAAAAGCTCAGATTCTAAGTGTGACCTAATCATGCCTGTTTTCTGTAGAGCTGGGCTTAAATGCAGGGCCTCTGGCAAATACTTCACAAACTGAACTGCATCCCAGCCTTCCCACCTCAGGTCAAGTTCTTCTAATGTTGAAGATGTGGCAATTCTGGGGACACTGTGAAAAACAGAGTAGACAGTTCCTGGGGTCCCTAGAGTTCACCCCAAAGACACAGAGCACTAAAGGAAATTATCTATGCGGGGCAGAAATTTCACCTGGGAAGAGAGTCTAGAATCTCCTTGCATGTTAACATTTCAAGACAGGGAGCTACCAGGAAAGACCACAGCTTGCAATTCCTTTGCTGGCTGATTCAGTCTTGAGTCATGCTAAAAATCTAAATGATGGTTTATTCGCACCCTCTAACACTGGCTCTTTTGCTGGGCTGGAGCCTGAGATTCCTATTAAGTCTTCTGAAAGGAAAAAAAACTGGTCAGCATTCTTTCTTTAACCCCCTAGAAAACAGTAAATTATATATTTGCCAGAATCTCATAGGCCCTGTGATTTGAAACAATAACACCCCCCCCCCACGACTCTTATCACCTTTTCTCAGAGCATCATTTTCATCTCCTTCATCCAGCCTTGTTTATTTCTGGACTTCTTCCAGATTTCTCATATCCTGCCTAAACTCTGGAGGCTGGGGCATGATATAATGCTGACGCAGATGTCTCTCTGATGTGACTTGCAGACTAAACAATTTCAGAAGCATCTTTCCCTGGTTGCCACTTTGAAATTAAGCTAATTGATTATCTAATTGACACATTCTTAACATGTGCCTGCCCCGGTGGCCCTTTGGAGCCAAGAGGCTTCAACGGGGCATCCAGAATCCATTCCGAAGGCCACTTCCACTATTAAGAGAGCACACAGCACATTGAGCCCATGATCCCAAATTCAAAGTTTCTATCTTCATTAACGCTTGAAACACTTATTGGCAACTATTATTTTTGCTACCATAATCGGTCAGTGCAGTGAGAGGTAAGACGGTCAACTTGACAGACTCTAGAGCCACCTAGGCGACAAGTCTCTGCTCCTGTCTGTCATAGATTATCTGGACTAAGTTAACTGAGGTAGGAGACTCACCAGGACCTCACGCATTAGGCTGGAGGGGGGGGAATGTCCCAGATTAGACATAACTGAGAATGTCTAAAAGAACACTACTTCCTACTTCTGTACGTCCCGATTGTGGTTAAGATATGACCAGCTACCTCAAGCTCCTGTTGCCATGCAGAATGGGTAGTACCTGCAAACTGCAGGCCAAAATGAACACTTCATTGTTTAAGTCGTTTCTGCCAGGTATTTTGTTGCCGCAACAAAACGAAACCTAACACAATTAGGCATGATTGACATGCCCTAGGGTCGATTGTGTCTCTCCCGAGTCCCAGTGTTGAACGGCTAACATCCAATCTGACCGCATTTGGAATTTGGCTTTCCAAGAGACAAGTAAGGTTTAATGGTGTCATAAAGACGAGACCCTGCTCTAATAAGTCAGTGCCCTAGTAAGAAGAGGGGGCACTAAAACCCCTCTGTGTCTACAGTAGAAAGGCTACATGAATAAAAGCAATGAAGGAGCGTGTGTGGACCTAAGAAAAAACCCTCAGCAGAAACCAATCCTGCTGATTCTGTGATCTCATACATGTCGTATCCAAAACTGTGAAAACATGCTTTCCTGTTGTTTAATCTACCCAGCCCACAGTATTTTTTATTATAGAAGCCTGTAGGCTAATACAGGATATAAAGAAGACGTCTTCATGGCTCTGCATCCATGTCTGGATCTGTTAGAGTGGAGAATGATGGGAAGGCCAACAGGATCAACTGAGTCACAGATGCCAGAGGTTGGGTAGTGGATAACAATATTAAACTTTTCACTTGTTCTTTAGAATACGTATGAGGACTCCCAGGTCAGGCAGAACTGGGTCTAAACTCTTACTCAATGTTACTCTAATCTGAGTTTTCATTTCCCTAAATGTAAAGGAAGGGTAACAGTACCAGCTATATGGACAGCTGGTGTGATGGATGACTAAGTATACCAACATACCAACACACACTATATGCTCAGTAAGTGGCAAGGGACCTCTTCACCTGAGATCAGCATCCCTGGCCCCTGGGATTCAGCGCTCGCCAAGTCAGATGTACATTTCTTGATGCTCACTGGAGCGAGCAGCAAATATTTCTAGTTCAGATAATAAGATTTGCTGTGAGGTACTGGCTAGAGGAAGCAGGAGCTCTGTGAGATGGGATACTCAGTGGTCATCTCTCTGGGGAGTTGCCATCTGCATAAACACCAGACATTGAGAGGATAGCAGCCATGGTGGGCTTGAGAGTAGACCATCCAGGTCTAGGCGAAGGTCCAAGGTAGGATGAGTTTGTTGTAACTGAAGAAAGAAAGACAGAAAGCTAGTGTCTGTGGAGCATGGGGAGCTTGGGGGGCATCAAGGGGTAGACTGTGACTAAAGGCAGAAAGTAAATTTTGTCCTAAGTGTGATTGGAGGACATCTAGGGTTAATTAAATAAGAAATTCCTTATTGTCCTCTGGAGTCTCTAAAGTCTAAAGATAAAGGCTTCACAGTGGCTGAAAGGTGAAGGAACACTATGTCACAACCTCTGTCTTTGCAATAGAAAGAGATCAGAGTAGGATCAGCCCCAAGGAGCTGATGGGATGTCTATAATTCAGAAAGCACCAGCAACAGGAGTTCCCAGGAGTTCCCTGGACTTGACACACACCCACACCTCTTCGACGCACAACCAGAGCAAAAAGAACACTCCAGAAATATCTCCCAAGGCCAGTTACTTCCTTCAGCAGTGGGTCAGATGGAGAAAGCTGGAAATAGGAAGGTCACACTGAAGACACAAGCTCCACAAGTCTCCTTGCACACCTGTTGGCTGTCCCACCTACCTTACTCATCTTGTGGAGAGCATCACCCACTGGAGCCCCTGACTTGGACCCACTGGCAAATTTACCTTTCAGGACTGAACTTGTCCTCCCTGGACTCAGTCCTCTTGAATCCGCTTGGAATCACTACATCTTGCTAATCTTCCTATGAACGATTTTGTTAAGGAGTCTTGGAGCAGAGGCTCAACCACTAACTCTGTGGATCGAAAAGGCCTCTGAAACTTTGCCTTGTCACTCTGCTCCATGGACTCTTTTGAACCCATGGATGCTCTAGCCTTTCCACGGTTCCAGCAGACAGGCCCAGGGTGGTTATGTTGGCTTGATGTCTGAAGGACTTTCATAAATTATGCATCCCTTTGGTTAAAAATGCAAATGATGCTTGTTGGTTATTTTCATCTCTGTGTGAATTAGCTCATTACAGACATTGTATCCTATACAGAGCTAGCTGAGAGCAGATCCTGACGTTTGGTCCTCCAGGAGGGCTGGGCCCTCCTCTGCACTGCCCTCATGCATATCGGTCTGGCAGAGCAGAGCTCCACTTCACGGCAGCTTCTCCTCCTTCAGTGTGAGAAAAGAGCTGCTTAGGGGAGAATCAGAGCAAGCTAAATTAGGGGCCATTGACAATGCCCTGCTCAGTAAGACTTCTCAGTGATGGATCCATGGCTTTCCCATTTGCTGGGGGAAGGGAGGGACATTTCTTACTCATCTTCAGCAGCCTCTGAGTCTCCATTCTCCTGAGACCCAGCAAATAATAACAGGCAAGCATTGTGGTCTCAACAATGAGTCCATCCTCACTAACAAGGGGCTGTGTCTCAGCTGCATAATAGTCAGCTAAAGAGCACCTGTCCTAGTTAACCTCTTCAGGGAATACTAGTGTGGAGAACTCCAGAGATCACAGGACCCACGCACAACCCCTTGTCACTTGGTTGGTGAAATCCAGACTTGGAATGACCAGGGTCAGAGGCCATACAGCCATCAGTAGAGCACCAGGAGAATCAGGAAAGCCACATTGTCTCTTGGAACCCCAGTTTACCTACCTCCCCCGTCAGAAGAGACAGTCAGAATTCTCCTCATTTTAAAATCATTTATATTTCTTTTTGTTTTACGCATGCATGTGTGTATACTTGTGTGGAGGCCAGAAGTCGATGTCAGAATGTTTTCATTTGCTCTCCACCCATTTTCTTGAGACAGAGTCTCCATCTGAACCTAGAGCTTATGGATTTGGATAGACCAAGAAGCCAGGAAGTTCTGGGGAAGCCAGCTGTCTCCACTCCTCACGGTACGAGGGCTGCAGACATATGCCACCGTGCCCAGCTTTTATGTGGGTGCTGGAGATTAGAACTCAGATCCTCAGGCTTGTGCATCAGGTACTTTACTGAGTAGCTCTCAACCTTTTATCACTTCAGATATATAGGACATAGACTAGTTAGTTAAGTGGGTATTGCAAGCTCCATATCATGCTGGGAACTAGGGGCTGAGAAAAATATGTCATATTTTACACCAGTACTTCAATCAGTATCTACTGAGCACCAATTATGGGCCAGTCACAGAGACAGTCCTGAAGAAAAATCAGGGTTTTACACAAACAAACAAACAAACACAAACTAAAACAAAAAAAAACCGTTTTTGAATCCTGGCAGTGATTTGCTAATTAAAGTGCAACCCTGAAGCCCAATGTGGTGGTGTGTGCTTATAAGCCCAGAACTTGGAAAAATAAGGCAAGAGGATTGAAGAGGATTTGAAGCCAGCCTGGGATACACAGTGAGTAGAAGGCCAGCTTGGACTTCATAGTAAGAATCTGTTTTAAAAAGGATCAAATACATACATAAATGAGTGTTGCTGATTTAATAAATAAATGTTGCTGATTTAGATAAGGTTTGAGTGTGTCTCCTGAGGTTTTCTGTACTGCCATTTAATCTCCATTGTGAGACACGAGAGAGTCTTGATTCTGGTAAAGGGTTTAGTGTTTGGGCCATTGGGAAGGGTCTGGGATATCATCATCAGAATATAGCCCTCATGAGTGAATCCTGGTGGCTTTAAAAGCAGACAGACTGGTCTCCTCACCCACTGCCGGTCTCTTACTATGTGATACCTTTCATGGTCTTTGGACTTTGCAAAAGATCACAGTCAGATGTAGCACCTCAACAGTTGGCTGGAACTGTAGGACCTCTTGACATGCTCACCTCTCATGGTCCCCCCGATCTCAACACTACTGCCCTGTGGATTAGGTTTCTAGTATAGGAACGTCAGAGGGAGCACACGGAAACACACAGCCAGAAAGCAGGACATTCTGAATCCTTGGGAGAGATGCATCCTTAGGAAGGTTGGGTACAGGTCAGCCTCGGAGTTGGAGCAGAAACTAGTGCGGATTCCCTCATGGTCCCTGGCACCCACTGAGGTCAATGAGAATTGCCTCACCACACACACTTCAACCCCAAACCTCGAGGCAGAGTGAGAAACGCAAGAGGAGGAAGCACAGAGCTTTGTGGCTAACCCAGATGTGTGAGGTGTGCGAGCCAGCGAGCCAGCAAGCCATCGGAGGTTGTTTCTTTGCTGAGCTCAGATGGATGAGGGACCCACGGCTTCCTTTTGTTTCTGCAGTGCTCTTGACTACATCAAGCTGCTTGGTGGAAGTGAAGAACCCACAACTGGGCTGGGCAGAGATGACTCCTGACTGAGCCTCTGCCCAGAACAGCTCATCAGTGTGAGCTGTCCTCTCCAGAAGACCACTAACACACTGTTCTGCAGTCCCCACATGTCCTTGCTGCCACCCGCCCACTCTGTTTCTGTGCTGCTAGAAAATGAAAGGCTTCGGGATGGATGAAAAATCATCCTTTATTTTGATTCTGTGTTTGAACATCTTCCACTTCTCTGCAAATTGAGGGTATATTTTGGTACTTTGGCTAATGCCTGGTGTATGGAACCAGAGAATCAAAAATTAGTCATGGTTCCAGGAAGATCAACGCGGCTAGATGTCTCAGAGTCATGTCACTGTCACCTGAAATGACTTCTGAGCAAAAGGACTCACCCCCAAATCAGGTGGGGCCAGCCAGGGCCCGTTCTAACATCCTCTAGCTCGTCACCCCTACCTCTCTCTTTTTTCTCTCATTCTGTCTCTCTATTTCTCTCTTGCATGCACATGTATTTGCATGCACGCACATGTGCACACACGCACACGCACACGCACACGCACACACACGTTGGGCTTACTGCATTCCTGACTGATGTTTTGAGCATTCTTGGCTGATAATTCTGTTAAACACTCAGGACTAGATTTGAAGGCAGAGAGACATGATCTCTTAAGACTATAACCTCCATGCATGCAGTTAGCAGCCAGTCTCATGGCACTGCAGCCTTGGCCAGGCTTGAGCCATATCTCCCACTCCTAAGAAGCACTAAATCCACCTATCAGTCTACACACACCTCATGAGCTCAGCTCCTCCTAAATAAATGGTGTGTGCGAGGGTGACCTTTGTCAATTAGATTTAGTCTAAGCACAGAGAATAGGCTTCCCTGTATCAGCCTATCACTCTCAGGGACTTGGTTAATGATGTACATGGTGGAACAGATGGAGTTGGCTGTAGATGAGATGCTTCAGCGAGAGCTTTAAATATATATTACCACAGCTCCAGAAAACAGCCATCTTCCCCATTGGAAGGTAGGCTTCCATGACGTTTTACGGTAGCCTCCAAAACTGTGCCCTGTCTGTTAACCACTCTGGCCCTTGGTTTTCTCCAACCAGGATTTGGCCACACTAAGTTTCAGTTTCTCAAAATCTTACTCTCTCTAGGCCTTCATAGGCTGCTAAGTCTCCTTTACCTGCTGGGCAATGTCCTTCTGTTCTTGAGAACTCGGTCATGATCCCCTGGTCTGAATCCAGTGTCCACCCATTTGTACTGTATAATCATTCTACTTTATATCTGCTTCCCCTGCCCCCCAGTAGAGTTTACCAAGCTTGCATGGCTCCTCTGTGTCTCTGGCACTCAGGGAAAGTCGAAGAACTTCTATGTGGAGACAGATTAAGCTGAATTGACCCGGTCAGGAAACACAAAAGCAGTGACGCCGACATGCCAGCAGATTCTCCCATCTGACCCTCCTGAGCCAAAGCTAGCACACCCAGACAACGACCAACACCCCTGCCCAACCTACATGGTTCTTTCCAGCTCAAGTGGCTTGGCACCTCTGACAGCACATAGCTTCCCTGATGACCCTTTGTCAGTCGGGATGGCAGAGAGCATCACCCAGGATTATATGAAGGAGCAAATGGAGACATCTAGAAAGGCCTGGTCTTCCTTAGACACATCACGGATAACACGTAGGATTGCTTGCCACTTGGTATAGCTACATCATCATGCTGTCATGGTAATGCTGAGAGCTGTCTCTAAGTGCAGCTTTGGTAGCATCAAACAGGTATACCTCCACGCCCTTCCCACCAGGACAAAGGTGTTGGTCCCCAGTGTGAATCTGAAAGCTAGAATCAGCCTGGTCCCCAGTGTCCGTGCGGAGGGCAGCTGCCTCCCTGATCTGAATACCTGCCCGGCATTTGTCCTAGAGCAGGAAATAAAGTTGTACTGTGCTAAGCCACTGAAATTATGAAGCCTATTTGTCACTGTAACCCAGCATTCCCTACAAATACCCCAAGGCAGAGGGAGATAAATGACTCACCCTAAATATTAACAACAGAAGCCAGCAGTGGAATCCATGTTTTAATTAAGAGTCCCTGCATGGCTCTGTGAGGAACTAGCATTCCACAAGGCACTGCACTCAGGTCCCTCCATCTTCTTCTCTGGACATGAACCCACCTGGCTAGCACCCACCTATCACCCACCTTGGTCCACATGGGTGCTCAGCACGCCAGCAAGCATGCGCTGATCCAATGTGCCAAGCTTTGTTCTCACATTTATAAACACTGTTTTACTTCACTCTTCTACCTTTGTGAGATATGTACCACCACCGTCACCATTTCACAGATGGGGAAACTGAGGCCAGCTGCTTCTCTGGTGCCAGGTTAAGCGGCTGGAAAGGACATAACTCAGGCTAAGAATTTCTGGTTCTGAGCACACTTGTCAACACAAAGGTTTAGCAGATGATGACGTTTGAAAAGTTTTAAAATTTTTAAATGAAAATTTTAAGCTAAATTCTTTGCTTAAGAATTTTAAAAACTTTAATCTTCTGTTTCTGAGACATAGTCTCAAAATGTACTTACTTGAACTTTCAGAGATTCTCCCGCCTCTTCCTCCCAAGTGCTAGGATTAAGCACATAAGTCACAATACCCAACTTATTTTATGTTTAAAATTATATGCAAACATGTGTGCTTCTGTGTTTAGGAGTGTGCACATGAGTGCAGGTTCGCTGGAGACCAGAAGAGGGTGTTAGATTCCCTAGAGCTAGAGTTACAGGCAGTTGTGAGCCACCTGATGTGGATGCTGGGTTGCAAGGGAGTCATCTGTGAGGCTGGTATGCACTCTTAACTGTTTAGCCTTCTTTCCAACACTAAGTGGCGATATTCTTGTTTCTAAGGACTCACTTCCCAAAGCTTAGTGCTCAGACTTCTGCTGGATTTTGTTTTTAATTACACTTTCACCTGTAAGAATATATATATACAAGTATTTGTAAAGAGAAAAAAGAAAGAAAGGAAAAAGAAGAGAAAAGAAATTCTGTATTACTGGAGCTGTGCCTAAACGTCTCTGAGAAGATGTCAGCTTTGGAAAGCCAGTTTTTTTCCTAGGCCAGCTCTCAGAGTGTGATACCCAGTCACCTTGCTTGGATTTGGTGGCCCTTTTCATCTCGTGAGATCCCAATGCAGCTAAAACTGCTATATTGAGCAGATTCCGTCTTCTATTGGAAGCAAATGATTTTGAGAATTCTTTACCAGCCCCTAAGAGGACTGGAGACACCTGAGGGTGCTGTAAAACCCTGAGTGAGCTTCTAAGGAAATTGGTTCAAGACATTATGCATGCAGTACTCCAGGCTCTGGCCAAGCATCTGTATGCTTCATTAGACATTCAACTCTCATGGTGCGGTTTTCAAGGGTCATGTGTGATGCTACGTCATGAGATGCATAGTTACATGTTTGGCACAAGCCTCAGCATCATGAAGAACAAAGTAATGAAAGAGCCACAGGTAAGCTAAGCATACAGCACCTTCCGGCAAGAGAAGCGTGCAATCAGACAGAATTGTTCTCTCCTGCTCCCCGGGCTCTAGCTTCACTTCTGTTGCTATGACAGCATACTCTGACAAGAAGCAACTTACAGGAGAAAGGATTTATTTCAGCTCACAGTGCTGTGTCACAGTCCATCACTCCAGGGAGGCACCACTAAGCAGACTTCAAACAGCTAGTCTTGTCACATCCACAGTCAAGTAACAGAGAAAAGGATGCGCACAGGATGCCTGGTGCCTGGATAGGTTTCTCTACCCTTACATAGTCCAGGATGCACACAGGCCTGGTGTCTGGATAGCTTTCTCTACCCTTACATAGTCCAGGGCCACAAACCAGGGAATGGCCCTGTCCCCTTTCAGGCTATGTCTTCCCACATCAGTGAAGCAAACACAATCCCTGAGACCTGCCAACCTGACCTGGCCAATCTCTCATTGATACTTTCTTCTCAGGATTGTACACTGAGTCAGTTTGACAATTAAACTAACCATGATGCACAGAATTATCAAGGTTCATGAGAGAGAACTCTATCCCCTCCAATGGGATAGAGCTTTTACCAGGCAGCTTTCAGTCAGACCTGAGATTAGTGATTCTACTCAGAGCATAGTAACCCCCAAACCCTCCACAAAACCACCAAAGTACCCCCATGCTGGGAAGTCCAGAAACTTCTTACCAGCAACTAGACCAAGGTTTATACCCAGTGCAGAGGTTCACAGGCTGGGGGTGATAGTCAGATGGGCACAGGTCATACACTGGACTCTGTACATTTTGTCCATACAATCTGGCATAGAATCTTGTGCCATTACCCAGGATTACAAGGGCCTGGAACCTCAGTGGCCAGTGCTCACCCTTCTGGGAGGTCAGATTAGGATCCAGGCTAGGATCCGTGTGGGGCTGACACTTGGTTTTGCTTGTCTGTTTGGTTTGGTTGTTTGCTTCTCACAAGAGAACTGATGTGAAAAGCAATGGGTACAATCACTGGGCTGATGCTCCGCCATTATGCCTGCATACCACAAGCCACAGTGAGCTTCCCTTCACACTAGCTCAATACCTTTCCATCGAGGTCTTACCAACCTGGGCTGGGAAGATGGCTCAGTCAGTAGGCTGTGGTTGCTATGCAAACATGAGCATCCAGAGCACCCACATAGAGAGCTGAGAATGGTGGTACATATCTGTAATCCCAGAACTTGGGGAGAGAAGCAGATCCCAGGAGCTTCCTGGCTAACCAGCCCGACAGGGTCAGAGAGCTCCAGGCTAAAAGAGACCTTGCTTCACAAAAGAAAGTGAAGAGTAATGAGGAAGACCTCTGGCATCCATACGAACATAGACACATACATGTATGCAAATAATATGCATGCACATAAACACATATCATATACACAAGTCTTAATAACCTTTTCATATTCTCTTCAAATAATCATCACCACCACAGAGCATCTTTTCCAGAAACGATGCTACCTCTTCCTTTCCAGTGCTACGAATGAGAAATGAGAGCAGGCAGGATCAGGCTACTGGGCCTAGACTTCTGGCTCTGACTTTTCTGGACATATCCATCAATAACTCAGGAAGCCTCAAGATACCTACTTCTGTTGCTGCTGATCTACTGGGAAGCAGCAGGATTCAAGCTCTGCATCACACAGCATCCTCCCATCCCAACAGAAGTCCAGCCTCCCCCCAGACACCTCCCCAAAAGGACGGTGCTCTGAATAGATTTCTCAGCTTAGGGGATGTAAAGGGATGGAGGGAGCCTTGCATCCTTTTTTGGCTTAGATTCTGAGCTATGGTCTGACATGGCCAGGTAGAAAACATGATCTTTTTCTCAGCTGCCTGTTAGGGCTGAGTTTGTACCAACACAGAGTGAATGATGGCAGCAGAAACCCAAACCCTCAGTTCCTCACTCACAGCCATGTTCTGAATAGCCACAGGAAAAGGACACAGTGAGTTCATTCCTGATGTCTCTCACCACAGTATGTAGTGTTTTGTCAATTCATAAATTAGTTAATAGTTGGTAGACATATACCATGCCTACCATGAGACATGAGAAGGACATGAGAAGGAAAAGCAAGAATACTCCGGGACAGGGAGGTGACAGGGCTCAGAACGAAGCTCTCTAGTGGGCAAAATGCTGTCCACAGGTATCCATGACGGGTGTCTGAAAGCTCCACGTGCGGTTCCTTATGAAGACAAAGGACTCTGCAGAGTGATCACAATGGATCTAGAGGTGGAGAGATGGCCACCAGTATCCAGTATCATCACAAGGTCCTCCTCAAGGGAGCATCAGAGTCAGAGGAGGAGATACTGAGACAAGCAGATATCAGAAAGGCACGGAGTCACCAGCCAGAGGCAGATAAAGCTAGGTAACGCCCTGCCCCCGTGCCCCTGCCTCCCAAGCCTTGCTCTCCCAACTCCTTTATGTTGTGTGTGGTTACAAGCCGAGGCACAGTACATAACCTCAGGAATCCACAGCCAGCACACACTGCCCTCACATCACGCACCTTGTACTGTGTGTCTTTTTGAGTTCACAACATAGGGAATGGTGTTCAGTATACTTTCCAGACCCAATTACAGGCAGGCGGCCTCCTTTTTGGACACTGGCACAAGGCAAAGCCTCCAGTTGGAGCTGGGCCAGGAGGAGGGTGAAGAGCTCTCATGGGAGACTCTGCTAGAGAAAGGGGGCTAAGGTGCTTCCCATGGCTAAGAAGCCTTACAAACAGGGCTTTGTCTTCCTCTATCTGTACAGATTTCAGCTTCTCAGAAGACCTGGGGAAGGATGTACTCAGACAGTAGATAAGCTCATAGCCTGCATTGCCAATGTCCCTGCAAATGCCTGCATAGAAAGGCCCTCCACAGCAGGGCTGGCCAGCAGCTTCTTGGCATAACAAGCCCTCAGGGAAATGCCCCACAGACCCCATCTCAGCTCATACTTCCAGGCCCAGGATGCAGGTATGCCATGCTCAGAATAAACGGTGCCTCATGCTCAGAACAGTGCCTTGTAAGCTAGGAGCTTATACTGGGAACAAAGCAGGCTTGGTCATAAGCTCAGAATCACCAAAATAACCCCCATGTGACCCTGAGGCTTGACACCATGGGTTTTAACACCATAAAACTTGATTTTGCAGTTTTAATTTCTAGATGTAAAACAACAAATGTGCGTTGTTTAACCCAGCCAGCTTGGAGCAGTTTGTTACCACAGCAACAGAGAAGGAGCATAAGTTCCCTACAACAGTTACCCCTACCTCTTTAGCATGGCAGACACCCCTCAAAGCCCACTGACGGGAAGATAACATTTTCCCCAGCACCATTGGCTAACATTAGACATGAGCTGCCTCAGAGTTAGGGATTGTAGTTCAGCCAGGCACTTTCCTAAAGCATACCCAAGGTCATAGGTTTGATTCCCAGCATAAGTACAGTAAATACTTATTTAAATATTTATAAATAAGTGAATAATAAAAAGGTGTGGCCCTAGATCCTGCTCCAGAGCAGATTTAGGTCTTCCATGAGGACAGGGGGCAGTGGTTTAGCCTCACCCCAAAGGACCCTCCATCCCACCCACGCCCTTTCGTACCTTCCAACTTCTCAGCAGATTCCATATCTATGGCTCCTCAACCCACCCAAACCTGGCTCTACTGGTAGCAACCAGTTAGCATGGGAAAGAAATGGCTGTATTTAAGACCCCCGCCTACAGTCAATAAAGTAGACTCTCAACTAAGTGGAAATTTGCATATTAAGGTTAGGAACTCATCCATAGATTGGGATGTAAACGTTTTTGCTGTTATTTTTGAGATCAGAAATCCACATATGGTTCAGGTAATCTTGTCTCTACTTCCTAAGTATTACAAGGATGTATCCCCAACTCCAGATCTGCCTTTGAAATCCCTTTGCCATTTCCCAGTGAACAGAGACCTCTCTGCTTGGTCCTAACTTGGGACAAGTCCGGGACAGGGTAAGAACTGAGGTCCAGGACATAAAATTAATCAAGCCCGAGATACTAAAGTGTAGTAATAAGTTTCTTATAATCTTGTTTTGTTCTTTGAGACAGCGTCTGCTGGCTAGTTTTATGTCAACATGACACAAGCTAGAGTCATCTGAAAGGAGGGAATCTCAATTGAGAAAATGCCTTCATAAGAACCGGCTGTTAGGAATTTTGACAGGAGAGGACCCAGCCCATCGTGGATGGTGGCATCCCTGGGCTGGTGGTTCTGGGTTCTATAAGACTGACCCAGCCTAGAGGAGAAAACCAGTGAGCAGCATCCCTCCATGGCCTCTGGATCAGCTGGTGCCTCTCCAGGTTCCTCCCTGTTTGAGTTCCTGTCCTGACCTCCTTCAATGATGGACTACAATGTAGAAGTGTAGGTCAGATAAACCCTCTCCTCCCCTACTTGCTTTTGGTCATGATGTTTCAACACAGCAATAGAATCTCTAACTAAGACACAGGGTCTCTCTACATAGCCCTGGCTGCCCTGGAACTCACAATGAGACCTGGATAACCTTGAATTCACAGAGATCTACCTGCCTCTGTGTCTGCCTCCCGAGTGCTGGGACTAACTGTGCATGCCTCCATTCCCAGCTTGAGCGTCTTACATTCTGATGTGTTTCTCCATTCACATCCAGATTCCATCTATGCCTGGCAATAGCATTTCTGGTCACTCTGTCCTCTATGCACCAGTAACTATTACCTTGTAACCATTAAATCCAGGACCTGCAAGGTCCAGTTTCACAAGAATAACGTGAGGTATTAACGTACACAGCCCCCAGATCAAAAATAATATTCTTCACTTGATTTTTTTTCCAGAACAGCCACTGGAGTAAACTCATAATTTACAGCAACTCCTGTTTCCACCCCCTTTATCTTCTCTACACCCAGCAGCCTCTGGTGTCTCTCCCCACAAATGCCCTGAGCTCCTCACTCAGTCTCAACTTTTCTTCTCTGCAGACTCCCTTCATCCCTTTAATACAGTACTTCTTAATGAGGAAGGGAGCTAAAAGAAGTGCTACAGACTGCAGTATGTCTGCCTCAAACTCATTCACTGACAGTCTATTCCTCCCATGTAACAGCATTTGGACTTAGAATAGCATAATGTCAGGCCAAGGAGGCCATCGGGGTGGGAACAGATCCCTGTGGGATTGCCAGACTGCACTGGCACCATCTAATAAGAGGCATATGAGCTGAGAGTCCTCTCTGCCCCAGTATGAGGACACAGAAGCAGCTATTACAACCCAGGTAGAAAGTCCTCTTCAGGTCCACAGTGGCTGGGGCACAGTCAATAAAAGCATGGTGATAAGTTCCGGGGGTTTAATCCTAGCCTGATAGTTTGTGATGGGATGGAAATCATGTTGTATTCTAGGTGTTTCTTTTGATGTTACCACAGGTCTTGAACAGTGTGTTGAGTATACAGGATGCTGTACAATTATGTATGCTACTGAATTACAGACAAGTGTCAACATCTTGCACATGGTCCCCATGCTACCAGCCCCTGAATCACAGGGGCTTCTGTAAGCTGCACTGAGTGATGAGCAAACGCGTGGATAACTGAATAGACTTCCTGGGGTGGGGGAGGAGCGAAGGTTCTCCTGCTCTCATCTGCAGCATCAGATTTCACCTTCTTTATGTAAGTAGCATTTGTTCATGGGAGGAAACACTAGCAACTCCTGACATCTGTGAAGAAAGGGTTGTGCAAATGTCCTGTCCTTAAAGCACCATGCTTTCTTGTGCATTAATTTAGGCCTTTCAACAATAAGCCAGCTTCTTGATGTTTGTTCCATAGACACTTCTATTTGCCTCCTGTGCTTTTCAAATTGTAAGCCTACAGGCATGTTCTTTTTCACAACCTATCTTCCACATCTTTATAAGGTATTGAATACAACTTTTCACTCCATCATGCACGTGTGTACATTAGTCGTTTGGGATGATGGATGTGGCATGATAGGTTTTCTCAGTTTTCCTTGAGAGGCATTTAAAACATTCTTACAGTCCAAAGTGATGAGCATCTCAGGTAAATGTAAAATGATTTAAAATTAAGCTCCAAATAGAAAATAGGTATCTGTAAAACGTAGGTAGCAAATAAAATCACCATAAAATGATTACTTGTGCGTTATTATTTCACCTTTAGTTATCTATAAGAACATATTTTGATTATTTCATATTTCATTATTATGTTCTTGAGAGTCAATGTTATTTTTTATTGGTTATGTCACTTATTTACATTTCAAATGTTATTTCCCTTCCCGGTTTCCCCTCCACAAACACCCTATGCCATCCTCCCTCCCCTCTGCATCTATGAGGGTGCTTTCCCACCCACCCACCCACTCCTGCCTCACCACTCTAGCATCCCCCTGCCCTGGGGCATTGAGCCTCCACAGGACCAAGGGCATCCTCTCCCATTGATGCCAGATAAGGCCATCCTCTGCTACATACACAGCTGGAGTCATGGGTCCCTCCATGTGTGCTCTTTGGTCCGTGGTTTAGTTCCTGGGAGCTCTGGGAGGGTGGGATCCAGTTAGTTGATATTGTTGTTCTTCCTATGGGGTTGCAATCCCCTTCAGCTCCTTTAGTCCTTTCCCTAACTCTTCCATTGGGGTCCCCAGGCTCAGTCTGATGGTTGGCTGCAAGCATCCACATCTGTATTGGTTAGGCTCTGCAGAGCCTCTCAGGGGACAGCTATACCAGGCTCCTGTTAGCAAGCGCTTCAATGTTACTACACGTACCTGAAATATATTCATTTCTTAATCTGATGAGTACCCTCACTTTCTCTTTTACATTTGTATGTATACATGTACATCTGTGTTCAGATGCACACAAGCCATAGCATGTATGGAGGTGAGAGGGCAATTTGCAAGAGTTTGTTTTCTTCTATGCTGTAGATGCTGGAGATTAAACTCAGGTTGTTGGGCTTGGCAGCAAGTGCCTTCACCACAGAACCATCTCTCAAATCCAGTATCTATTCTCTAACATTAGTTATCTGTCTCTCTGTCTATCCAGTCAACCTACCTACATCTTTGTTGCTATTATAGAGCCAAGTGCTTAAATTGTATGTACTGATTTTATTTAAGAAAAGATGTATAAACAATCTTCTGGCTTTTCTATACAATCATATCCTTTGTGAATGACAGCTGTCACGCTTCCTCTCTGGCTTTGGTCTTGCTTTGCTACGCTGCTTGAGGCTTCCAGAGCAAGTTAAATAGACACTGGAGAGCTGGCTGCTGTGTTTAGTTCCTCAACCTAAAGAAAAGGATTTCAATACTTCATATCCTAGCTGTCTGGAAGCTGAGGCAGGAGGATTGCCAGGAGATCAACACCAGGCATGGAGCCTATAATCCCAGCCCTTGAGAGGCAGAGGAGGCAGGAGGATCATGAGTACAAGATCTTTGTCTAATTTGTAGCAACTTTGAGACCAGCCAGGGCTACCTGTGACCCTGTCCTTTTCACATACATACAAGCAAATATACAACCCCAAACAATAACAACAACTACGATTCTAAACCTAGAAAAATAGCAAGAATAAGTAAGGACTCTGCGTCATCAGGGTCACCATTTTGCCCTATTTGCCTGTTAATTGTTCTATGCACACATACATATACACAACATGTATTGCTATGCAGCTGCTGAGTGAATATCTGAGAGCAAATACAAGACAGCGTGTTTCTTTGGCCTCAAGCACACACTTCTTAAGGTCAAGATAGTCTCTTATGATATAATCGGGCATGTTGGCATTGCTACCTGACTACCATTCAATCCTCGGCCCTATCTGAGCTTTGTCAACTGCCCCCAGCCATGTCCTTAGAGCTATTTTCTCTCCTAGTCCAGGATCACAGAGTGTATTTAGTTGTTATGTCTCTTTAGTTTCCTTTTATGTGGAACAGTCCCTTGGCTTTTCTCTGTTTCTCAACCTTGATATTCTTGAAGAGAGCAGGCAAGCTATTCTGTGGAATGTCCCTCAACCCGGTTTCCTCTGAAGGTCTCAGTCATAACACTGTCATAGGAATAGCAAGCACACAACTGACCCCTGTCCTTCTCAGGACAACCTAGTAAGAGGCAGATGACATTAGTCTCTTCCAGGCCTGGCAATGTAAGTTCTAATCATTTCCTTATAAGGCAACATCCACCAAGTGTCCCCAACAAAGCAGTCACTATTTGTCCTTTGGTAATTAAACACTAATGCACAGAAGAAGGCTTCTAAAATATATAAATAGTCTGCCCCTCATCAAATGTGACTCCTGGCTTTTATTATCCACTGAGGTCTTTTCAAATCCCATTATTCTTTCTATGTTTATTATCTGAAATTACTTCAAGAAAATTGATGACGTAGCTGCATGTATTTGCTTATTCATTTACCTAAATTACTTACGCCTATAGAGGCATAGATTCTGGCTTTATTTGATGTATTATAATTATTTTCTAATTATATTTTCTTAGGTCTCTGTGACTGAAAAATGTCCCTCATAGGCTCAGGTACTTAAACTTGCACACCTGATGCCCACTTGGTGGCACTGTTTGGGGAGTTGGTGTAGCCTTCCTTATTGGAGGAAATACATCACCGTGGGTGGGCTTGGAGGCTTTATAGCCCTATCTCACTTCCAGTTCATTCTTTCTACTTCCTGCCTATAGGTAAAGATGGGATCACTCAGCTTCCTGTCATTGTGTTTACCCCACAGTGATGTACT
The DNA here is from genome assembly GCA_030674055.1 of Rhabdomys pumilio. Taxonomy (NCBI): domain Eukaryota; kingdom Metazoa; phylum Chordata; class Mammalia; order Rodentia; family Muridae; genus Rhabdomys; species Rhabdomys pumilio. The sequence continues at coordinate 471,895 of JANHMN010000025.1, forward strand.
CTCATCCCTCTGGAATCATAAGCCAAACTAAATTATTTCTTCCTTAAGTTGTTTATGGACATGTGTTTTATCACAGTAACAAAATATTAAATAAGATGGCCACTAACCATTAGGTAGGTGAAATGAATTCAATGAGCTGATTGTGCCTTGGGGTCCCTCGTACGGTTAGACAGATATGCAGCTGGTGCCATACTGTAAATGAAGCCCATCCAGTTAGATAAAGGACCTAACATAATAAAAAGTTATCCTCTCTCAAGTAAGAAGGCATTATCTTAGCAGGCTGCCTTTGAATTTGAGCTGCAACTCATTCTTGGTCTCCAGCAAGCTAGGTGACTCCAGCAGATTTCAGACTTGCTAAATGTTCACAACCATAGGAGAGAGTTCTTAAACTCTTTTCCTACACACAGACATCTTAGTAGTTGTGTTTCTTCTAAGAATTCTGACTCATACATATTGTTCCAGGCAAAGGCCAGTTCTACAAATCACTAAGCTTAATCTCTGTGTCTGCGTTAGGCTGCTAGGAGACAACACTCTTGAAATACTGGACGCCAACGCCTAATCATTTTCCAGAAGGATACAGCCTTAAATACAGAAGACCTTACTCCTTTCTCCTGGGTGAAACATCTGTGACATTTTACACATTCCTAAGATTTTACAATGGATCACATAGCCTCTCCCTGAAAAGTCTTGCTCTTTTTTATAACTTGACACCTTTTCCTTCTGAGTGCTTGATCTGCAAACCCACTGAGATCCACCATCTTCCCAGCCAGGCCAGCTACCTTCCCTGTAGGCAGTTGGTCAGTTTGTCTCACCTTTCTCCTCTCATGTTTTATCACAAGCAGGAAGCGTTTGTGGAGGGACATTGAACATCCTGCCTGACTGACAATCTCCTCAACTTACTCATTTCATCTGGTAGATTTCCCCTTCCTTGATTTATGACAAGAGCCAATATTGGCAAACTATCCTCTTTCCCAGATGGAGGGTCCTCTAGCATCTAACTTCTGATAACATTCTCCCTTCCTGCTTGGTAAGAGCCTCCTGAGGACTCTTCAGGTGACAACTACTCTTCTCACAGAGGCCCTTCTGCAGCCATCAGCATCTCTTCAGAGCCTTTCCTCTTCTTGGTGACATTGGTCACACTGTCCCAAAACAATGTACTAGGCTTTAGGTTTTCAAACTTACTAAGTAAGATTGCCTATTGCTATGCAACACACCACCACAAAATAGCACTTAAGAACAAGCATTTTCCAGATGTCTCAGTATCTCTGTAGGTCTGGTATTCTGAGAGGGTGCAACTGCTCATGCATAGCTCTTGTCAAGTAGTAGCTGGCATGACGTTATTCTTCCTCCACTCAGTTTGGGATCCTCCACATGCTTCTCTAGTATGGACTCAATAGGCCTTAATTGTAGCAGTGACCTCAAGAAACTTAGTCTCCATGGGTTTCAAGGCCCTGCATGTGTGTTCTAACTAGCACTGTGGAGCCAGCCTAGTTTTATGATCGACCTTGAAATTCTGTATATAATTTCTGCCAAAGTGCCCCATATTCAAGAGCAGAGGGCATAGTTTTAAAAAAAAAAAAAGACATCAAATATTGTAGTGGCTATCTTTGGAAAACATGTCAGTAACTTGGTGCTATCTCTTTTTCTCATTTGTGTGTGTTTTGTTCATGTGTGTACACATGTGTAAGGGGAGACAAGAGGATAACCTCAGATGTTGTTTCTCAGGTGCCGTCCTTCTTGTCTTTTCTGACTGGGTCTCCACAGTTAGGCTACACTAACTGGTCAGCGAGCCCTGGAGATCTTCCTGCCTCTGGAGATCTTCCTTCTGTGTCAGGGTTACAGGCTTGCAACACCATGACTGGCCTTCTCAGTAATTATTTTGAAACATGTTTCTGAAGATCAAATTCAGGCCCTCATGTTTTCATGGCAAACACTTTGCCTTTGCTATCTCCCTCAACACACAGCCTTTCCCTCCCTCCCTCCCTCCCTCCCTCCCTCCCTCCCTCCCTCTCTCCCTCCCTCCCTCCCTCCCTCCCTTTGTCCCTCCCTCCCTCCCTTCCTCTCAGATCAATCTAGCCAGTGTGTCCTTTGCAGCTAGCAGGAATACACTGTGGCAATGTCTCAATTCTCACAAAGCAGCACTCCAGAGCCACTGTTGTTTTTCTTGTTGGTACTGGAATCATCCATTCCTCAAGTGAGCCTTAGCTGAGAACCCTTGGGTGCTCAGAGGCTCACTGCAGTGTCACGTGTCACTGTTCCTAGGCTTTGTAAGCACAGGCACCCACCCCCACCTCCGCTCCAGCCTTGCTGATACTTCCCACTCCAATCCATAAACGAAGGGTGCCTTCTCGTCCCCCCTCTTCCTGAATCTGTCACTTTCTTCCTCAACAGTGAGAAGCCAGGCTCTCCTTACACCCAGTTACATTTACCATTTGTTGTTGAGGTCTTATGTTATGGGTGACAGAAGGAAGCCCCCTCCTGTCATAGAAAATAAAGTCTTAGGAAAAAGACACCACTCATGAATGGACCAAATGCCTTTCTGACACTGATGGGGGCAGTCACATGGCTTTTCTACTAAAAGTGGCTTGATGGAAGACATGGAGAGGTATCTGGTGGCAACCAAGGATGCTTGAGACAAAAATCAAACTGTTACAAGTTATCTTTTTTTTTAAGACTGCAAGTTTAGTTCATTATTTTATGCTTAGGGTATTATAGCTACGTTAATAACTGGCTTTTCCCCTCCATCCTGTATTGTTCTTTATATCTGCTGCTTTCGTGGTGGTAAAATTTACAGTGATTGGCCCAATTCTCTCATTAATTACTAGAATGACTGAGTTTTTAAATTTTTATTTTTATCATTACTTTTGGGGATTGAGGCTATATTTTAATCATTTCTCCCTTCCTCTTCATCCCTCCAAGGCCTCCTGTAAACCCCTCCCTGCTCACCCTTATGTTATTGAATGCATATATGTATTTTATATAGATATATGTTCCCAAATATAACCTGTTATATCTATATAACGTTATTCATATGTATGTTTTCAGGGCTGACTATTTGACACAGGACAATCAATTGTTGTGTTTTTCCTTTGGGGGGACCCCTCTCCCACTCCCAGCTTTACTTAGTTTCTGGTTCTTTGTGCGGGGTTGAGGCCTCGTGAGCTCTCCTCGCACATGGTTTGGCATGTTCACTGGTGTCTTCCTTGTTCAGCTCTTGTTTGAGCAGTCATGTCTGGTGAGACTTTACAGGTGTAGCTCCTGATATTACTGGATACACAATCTCACAGTAAACTCCCCACTCCTCTGAGGTTTCTTATAATCCTTTAAACTCTCTTCTGCAATGTTCCCTGAGGCTTAGGTGTGGGAGTGTTCTGTAGATGTTTCCACTGGGATTAGACTTCACAACTCTGAATATTGATTGGCTGTGGTTTTCTGTAGTGGTCTCTGCCTGTGACAGAGAGTGTCTTAACTTTCTTATGTGTATGACTGGGTGTGAATATGTGCACATGAACCCAGGGGCCCATGGGAGGAGAGAAGAGAGTGTCGGGTTTCCTGGAGCTGGAGTTGTAGAAAGTTGTGAGCCCCTAATGTAGGCACTGGGAACCAAACCTGGTCTTCTAGAATAACAGCTCCTGCTCTTGTTGGTTGAGCCACCGCTTTGGCACCATGATCAGGTTTTGTTTTTATTGGAGTTAGCAGATTTTTTTTTCTCATGTGGATTGGACCATCAGAATTCTCAACTGTGTTGCCAAAACAAGACTCTGTTAGAATGTTAATTTTCAGATTCAGATTATTAAATTCATTCCCCTTTTGTCCTTGATGAGTGATTCTCTTTTCTTAATGACCACTGCCAGACCTTTGCTGGTTTTAGTTTTTCAGAAGAATCAGAATTTGGCTTTCTTGATCCATTCCATTATTTTTTATTTTAATCTCATCCATCCTTTTCATGAAGGTTCTTTATTATTTATTCCCTCTGGTTCACTGGCTTTATTCTAATGGTATTTTCCTAACTCTGTGAGTAGGATATTTAACTCATCAAAATTTGCGCTTTCTTATTCTAATGGAGCTATTTAAAATCATGTAATAGCTCCCACTGTAATTATGATTCTGTCTACTTTTCCTTCATGAAAAGGAGACTTTATCTCTGCTGTGCTGACTACCTTGATGAACACACTGGATTTAGAATGTTCGTGTCCCTGGGAAAGTTTATTGTTGTTTAGTGATGCTCCCCCATCCACCCGTGATAGCTGGGAAGGAACCCAGGGCTCCTCCTTAGAAGGTACCACTGAGCCATCCTTGGCCCTGGCAAGCATCTTTCTCTCCAGCGAGGCCTTGTGACTCTTTCATCTCTCTTTGATAACCAGCAGGCAGCTCTGGTGGTTTTACTGTAATATTCACTTCCATTCCTTATTTCTAGATTTTCATTGTCTTTGTATATTATTTATTATAATTACTGTCAAGGACTCATCTTAGGGCACTATGCATGCTAAGCCAGGGATGTGCCACTAGCCATGCCCCTAGTGCTTATCATTTAATTCTATTATATGTATGTGACTATGGTGTTTATGTATATGCATACACATATTCACATGAGTGTGGATGCATGCATGTATATGTTATCATTTTTTAGTAAATGTGAATGGAGGCCTGAGGTTGACATCCTACCAGACCATTCCTTGATTACTCTCCACCTTATACATAAAGTCTGGGTCTCCCACTGAAAGCGGTGTTTGCTGTTTTAGCTAGTCTACCTAAATCATTTGCTCTAGGATCTCATCTTTGCCTTTCGGTTTTGGGAGTGTAGGCAGGCTCTCATATCTACCCAATTGGTTTTTATGTGGGTTCTAGGGATTTGAAGTCTAGTCCTTACTCTTGTATCCTGACATACAAATATACAAACACATATGCAGACACACAGACACACACACAGAAAGAGAGAGAGACAGAGAGAGAGAGGGAGAGAGAGAGAGAGAGAGAGAGAGAGAGAGAGAGAGAGAGAGACTGTTTTACACAGTGACTCAGCTCACAGCATCCACATGGTGGCTCACAGCTACCTGTAAATCAATTTCTAGGAGATCCTACACCCACTTCTGACCTTCATGGGTATATGGGTATCTACCTACACGTGGCATATACACACAGAGAGACACACCTATAGATAAATCTTTAAAAATTATCTCTACGCTCTGAGGCTGGTGAACACACTGGTGATGAGCACCAGGAAGCTGAAGCCCTGCTGCCATGGGGAGCGAGCACAGCCATGGGGAGTGAACACAGCCATGGTCTATCCAGAGCCAGCTTAGACTTTGGACATGTGCTTCCTCATTTGGCTAGTATTGATCTGTACTCTCCGTAACAAAAAGACCTCTAATTACATATAAAATGCTTCTCTGAGTTCAGTAAGTTGTTCTAAAGTCTCATTAAGCATGAAGGGATTATGGACACTCCAGAATTTACAGCCAGCTGTTCTGAAATACAGGTAGCCTGGGTGACATCTCAACCTGTAGCTGGTGTATGAATGAGGAGCCATCTTACTGAGGACCGAATCCAACCATGGAAGAAAGGGTGGCCCAGGTTGACTCCAGGAAGGTAATGACAGAACTGCATTGTAGTGTGCCGCTTGGTGTCACAACTGATCTGTAAGGGGCTTTGTTCTTTGAGTGAGGACCACGGGCCAGAAATGGGTCTTCTGCGCCATACAACTCTCAGGGAAACCAAAGTCCTCTCAGGAAATCCAGGCAAGCAGGACAGGAAGGGGACTTATAATCATGGGATAAAATCACCAATGCTGGCTCTGAGTGCTCACCATAGTGACATGAGTAGATGGAGGACTTTAAAATTACTATCATTAGGGAGAGAAAGATGGGGAATGGCAACGGATAATTGGAACCTATTAGAAAGAATCAAATGGGCACTCCAGAACACAGAAACGCAGGCCCTGGTTTTAAGGAATTATTGACTGGACAACATAAAAATGGGTACTTTGAAAAGTAAAAGTTAATTGATGTAAAAATAAAAAGACAGGCAGAGCAAGAGAGGTATAGGGCACGGCTACTGAGTCTAAACTTCCATAATGACCCATCTTCCCTCTCAACACACTGCAGACACTGCTCTCCGACTTCCTGATCTCCATGGGAAAAGTGCACATAAGTGCATTTTTTCATAAGAGATGTCTTTTCTCTGTGGCTCTGGTTAAGGTTATTGTTTTGTCCTCGGAAAATATGTGGGCGTAGACTCCTTTTTGGTCATTTTCTTTGAGATTTATAAGACTTACTATGTCTGACAGCAGGCCACCTTCCTTCAGTTTTGCTCAAAACTTTCAACTTTGACCTCTTCTGACACCAGTCACCTGATTCCTCTCTTGCTGTGGCTCCCTATACAAGTATACAAATGCTTCTGTCCCTGTCCTCTCATTGTGTAACATCGATGGTTCTAACGCCTAAGTACACTCTGTGTACATCCAGAGCTTCGCCCAGTTCTCTTCAGTCACACCCATTTTGCTCTTAAATCCACAAATTGATCATGTATGCTACATGTGTGCATGTGTGTACACGCACTTGTACATGTGTGTATATACATGTGTGTGCATGTATGTACATGTATGTGAATGCACACATTTGCAAAAGTGCACCTGTACACATGTGTGTACAAGCCAAAGGACTGTTCTTCAGGTGCTATCAGCCTTGTCACTTTGACAAGTGAGAGATGGGAGCTTACCAAGTCCATCAGTGGTTGGTCTGTGAGCCTCCAGGATTTTTCTGTTTCTGCTTCACCAAAGCTGGGATTACAAATACACACGGTACTCCCAGCTTTATTATTATTGTTGTTGTTGTTGTTGTTGTTGTTATTGTTGATGTTGTTGCTGTTCTTATTATTACACGTGTATCAGTGTTTTGTCTACGTGTATGACTATCTGTGTGCCTGATGTCCATGGAGACCTGAAGATGGTATCAGATCTCCTGGAAATGGAGTTAAACATGGCTGTGAACTGCCATGTGGGTTCTAGAAAAAACTGTATCCTCTGGAAGAGCAGCTAGTGCTCTTAGTCACTGAGCCATCTCAACAGCCCTACTCCCCCACATACCCCACCCCCGCTTTTCAAGTCGCTTCTGGGGAGCAAACTCAGGTCCCTATATTTATAATCTCTTCATCAACTAAGCTATCTCCCTAGCTCTAATTGTTCAAAAAGCCAATTAAATGTTTTCATTTCTAAAAATTAATTTGGTTATTTTTCAGATTTTTTTCCCAAATACTTCATTTATTATGGCATTTTTCTTTGTTCAAACCTTCAGCTCCCTTTTTGATTTCTTGTATCACACATGATTTTAGTCTGTATTTGTTAATTCAAGTTACCTGAAGTGTCCATGGTTCTCTATCTGCTGCTCTTACTTAGTGTCTTGCCTCCCTTCATATTTAAAAAAGAGCATTATAGGACAGGACAGCACACTCAAAATCTCAAGGTCTGTGTTGAAGAGCTTGCCCAGTCAGGGTTTGTCTACTCTCCCAGCTCCCCCAGGTACCCTAGAAAACTCTGAACTGGGGCCACTTATGGTCAGTTCTTGGCTTGAGGCCTCCTCAAAAACTCCTACCACAGGAACCCTGATGAAAATGCAGGTCAGAGAAGCTTCCCTGGTTCCTGCCTTTGCCTGGCACTGTGTTCTGAGACAAGAATTTCTATCATTCCTTCCTAAGGGAAGGCGGGCATGGTGACTTCTGCTCTACCCCAGAACTAACACTAAGGCTGTAGGGGTTCTGTGGTAGCTGAGGTGGGTTTTCTAATAAACTAATGTGTCCTGGGTTCAGCTCCCAACTCCTCCTGAGGTCACAAACACCAGAGCTCAAGGTCACTGGTACAGGACAAAGACTCTCAAAGCAAAAAGTCTGTCTCTAAGCCCTGATTTCCTATTTCTCTGGTTTTTCTGGCTTTTTATAGTATTACCCTTCCCAGCCTTTCCACTGATGTCTTTAAAGGATGGCTGAGATATTTTACCTATAATTTTCAATTGCTGTAAGTGAGAAAGTCAGCTGAGGTATCCTGTCTCCCACGTGGCAGAAGCAACAGCCTGTGCAAACAGTCCCAGAATTTTGACTTTATTACTCATCTCCCCACGTGGTGGATAAATGTGATTTCCTAGCAGTGATAAAAGAAAATAAGTTGGCCTGCATTAATCCACTGCTTCCTGAACAATGCATCTCAGCAAGTGTTCTCTGAAGACTTCTGGCTTCCCATTACTTCAGGTACAGAGAGGGAGAGGACCTACACCTCAAACAGGACCACATAATAGCCAACAGCAAAGGACAACAGAGAAAAACATCTCATCTTTGGATGCTAGCTTTGAATCTTGGGATATGTGTGTTTCAATAGGAGTTACCATAAAAGGCAGAAAACTAGTGAGGGGCCATGATGGGGATGAGGATAAGGGTAGGAGTTGGAGGGACTTTAAGTGAAGCAAAATAGGGCTCAGGTGGTATTAAGGAGCAGGGAGGATAATGGAACAAGAAAGGTTGGATTGAGTGGGAGATGGGAGGGCAGGGTAGGTAATGAGTATGGGTAGAGGTGTCTAAAGACCTTTAAAAATGTCATATGGAAGCCTACGATTGTAGAAGTGTCCTACATATGTATTCATATATAAAAAAAATCCCCCTTATAGCAGGGGGACAATGCCCCCCCAGAAACAAGAGGCCATCAAATAAAAAGCCCAGGATTACCTCGATTCAAGTTGTTTGTCAATGGGGACCATAAACATCTTCCCAAGACCTTACTGCTAAAGATACCACACACTTGAGTCATAGGGCATGGAGAAATCATGTTGGTACTGACCACTGGCTAGCATTCTTAGGGCTGTGGGGTACATGCTACTTGGAGAGAAAAGTAATCAACAAAATATTACCCAGTTGTAGACTCTGTGAGTTACAATAATGACTGGCCCAGCAAGGTATGTCACTGGCACAAGGTACAATAGTGACATGAATGTTATGAGTGACCACTTGCTGAATGAAGTTTTAGCCACTGAACCCATACTTGGTACTGTTAACTAGCTAAAACTCCAAGACCAACTATATAGACCCTAGGAGTCTAATTATTATGCTAAATAGATACAATAATAAACTTCCTCCTAAATTTTTAGCTTTATACTCATAGGTCAATAGATCAATGTGTTTCTCAAGCCTTTTTTTCTCTTTGTCTAGACAGAGTTTCTCTGTGTAGTACACTGGCCTTGAACTCATAGAGATCCACCTGCCTCTGCCTCCTGAGTGCTGGAATTAAAGGCATGCTTCACCGCTGATTGGCCAGAGAACCCTATTTTTGCAGTAGATTAACACAGAAATTCACAGTAGTTAACATGCAGAGAATAAGAGACTGGGACATCTATATCATAAGCCTATGTCCCCATAAGGCTTAGGGATTATCAGAAAAGAGGAGTAGAAAGTTTGTAAGAGCCGTAGGTGCCTGTTTGCTAATGTGATGGGGCCTGTGTATGCACAAACTCGTAACAGCTGGGACTGCATGCACAAGACTTGTCCAAGATTAAGCCAGCTGAAATCCCAGCTGGATTAGGAGATGCTCATGAAGTCCCATACCTAGGCAAGGAACTATTGGCAGGTGATGGCTGCTGGAGAGAGAGAGAGAGAGAGAGAGAGAGAGAGAGAGAGAGAGAGAGAGAAGAGCATATGAGAACAGGAGGGAAAAATAGAAGGGAGAGAAGGGAGATTCGGGGAGGAAGCAAAAGGAAGGGACTGGGGATGTATTTAATTCAAACATCATATGAATGCATGACATTCCCAAACAATAACAAAAAAATATAAATTAAAAACAACTCAGAACCTGGTCAGAAAGTGGGGTGATGCTATGTTAAGCTTTTCTGTACAAATTTAATCCACAGCTCTCCTGTACATAGTAAATGAAGTCATTACCATCATTTCCTTAAAAAATAGCAAGGCCCAGATGAAGTTGCTTCTTCCCAGTGACAAAACCAAAGGTGTAGAATTCTGCCCCTCCCAGCACGACAGCCGCTGCCATCTAAATTAGCGCAGATGAAATCGCCCCTCTGAGCATCAGGCCTGGTGGCACTCCCTGGTGAGGAGTTGGTAGGTACTTATCCACACACACTCTATACACATCCCCATTCCCAAGATACATCTGGCTTTAGGAGGTACAAGAATACATAGAGTATGAAAAGTTAAATGGGGGAGGTGTGTGGAGCTCCACCTCTACAGCTATGGTGAAGTTGTGATCCAGAAGGGGCAAGATTTTTCTGGTGATATAGTTGTTTGGGGGTCACTGAGGCTCCTGTAACTAACCCTGGTAAGAAAGCCAAATAAAACCATTGGTTATTAAGCCAACTGTCTCTGCTTTTTTTTTTTTTCCTCTAGTTACTATATAATAAAATACCTTGTAGAAAGCAACTTAAGGAAAAAAGGGTTTATTCTGGTTTATTTGTTTAACTCTGGCTCAGAGTTGTTCAAGAATGCAGCCTATCACTGGGAAAGTCACAGCAACAAGAGCTCGAGGAAGCTGGTGACTGCATTCACAGCCCAAAAGCATGAAGTGATGACAACTGTTGATGCTCTGCTCCCTTTCCCCACTCAGCTTAGGACTCAGCCAGGGGGATGGTGTCACCCACAGTGGATGGGTCTTCCAAGAAAAGCAATTAAGATAAGCCTCCACAAGCCCCCACAGAGCTGTGTCTCCCAGGTCAGTCTGTTGACAGAGGACACTAGCCCTCACACTAGCCTTACGTGGAATGTTACTTTAGTCTCTTCTCTGGGTCTTATCTGGGGCAAATAGACTTTTGTTTTTATCTCCCCAGGGCAAGTTCATGCAGGATCCAATGAGTTGGATCAGAATTCAGAATGGCTGCCTACAGAATTTGGGAAAGCTGGGCACCTCCACCAAAAGGAGACCATGATTAGAGCTTACGTGGGAGTGGGATCACAGCAGGGATGCAGGAGAATGGACCTGAGTAGCAGCAGCCTGAAATATAGGCAAGTCACCACTCACTACATCTCAGGCTCAATGGGCCTTGGCCTCCCTGTTCTGTATGAATGATGATTCCTTGACCTTTTACCCAGCATGCCACATTACATGGTCATTTACATTCAGGAGGCTTGTCCCAAGCCACAAGGGCACTTTCCCCTCTCTTTTCTCCCATTAAAAAAAAAAAAAGTAAAAGAGAAAAAAGGAGCTCAGGGTCCTTGTTCAGACACTGTTCATCTGGGTAAGTTGCCTCTTAGAAAGCTTTTCTAATAAAGCTCCCGGTTTCATATTCAGCCTTTCACAGCAAAGCAACCAAGTAATTGGGAATGATCAGTCCTAAAGACAAGAGTGAGCCATGAGAAGCTGTAGCCCTGCTGGCCCCATTAGAGGCAGGCAGAGTGGCGTGCACCAGCCTCTTGCCTCTGCTAATGACATTTGGGGGAAAGCGAGGGAAAGCAGGAGGATAAATCACAAGATAGCGTTTATAAACTCACTAATAAAGAATTAATGGGAACCCAATAATTACCAATTACGGAGGCAAGAGAAATAATAAAAACAATAAAATAGAAAGTGTACAAAGCAAACAATTAAGACTGTTTTATTAGAACAAGGCTTGCAACTCAGCAAGCATTAGTTCCTGCCACACAAGGGCAGCGGCTGTGTGTCATCTGCATTTTGCACATTAAGAAAATGACACCGAGGGAGTTCATCAGCTCCGCGGAGCTCTAAGACATTCATGAGCCCGGATTCAAAGTTGCAGCCACAGTCATGGTTAGGTCGCAATGTCCCCTCTCATTAAGTTCTAAATCTGTGCAGGGAGCCTACCATATGTAATATTTTTCTAACATCATGTGACTGATTTTAGAGATGCCAAACACTATCTTTGGGACAAACATACTGATTAAAAATATGTCTCAAAACGCCTCTCTATTTTATTTTTTAATCCAGTGAACTGAAATATATCAATTAGAACTATTCTAGTCTACTGAGTCCTATAAATACGTATTTAGATGCAACGGGACATCAGTGGGAAATATCTCTGGAAAGTAATTACTTTCAACACACGTGGAGTGTCTTTTAAATGCTCGAGCAACACTCTGTTTTAAATTTGTGCAACTGACATAAAGAGGCACACATATTCATTATCACGCCCAACGCTTGATTGCAAATCTCTTGCCTGGAGTGAATGTTTCTAGATCAAGGGCTTAATAACAGAAATTAAGATAGGCGGATGGGGAAACCGAGGCTCCACTTCTAGACACCAGTGCCCTCAGATATCTTCAAAGGGGTGAAGACCAGGTATGGGCAAGACTCTGCCTCTGGGATGGGGGTAGGGGTGAGACTGGTCTTGCTCTCCTCCTGCTGACATTGGCTGCTGTGCCATCGTTAGTGCCTGCCACACCTGAGTCCAACAGTGAGCTGATGAGCTGGCAAGGGTGCTTGTCCCCAACCCTGAAAATCTGAGTTTGATCTCTGGAAGTCATAGGGTAAAAGGAAAGAACCAGTTCCTTCAAGTTTCCCTCTGACTACCACGCCATGTTGTGACACACACACAGCATGCACGCATACATACACGCACACACGCGCATGCACACGCACACACACACACACACATACACACACACACACACACACACACACACACACACACCTACTGTAAAATAAATTAACCCAAATGTTTCCTAAAGCCACACAGACGGCTTGGTGAATGCACCTTCCCAAGGCTTCCCACATGGTTATGCTTAGTTCCTGAACTGTGTCCAGCTCATGGTATCTGTACCAGAGATGCCTAAGGGAGTGGTGTGCGTGTAAACTGTGCCCAACAAGTAAGAACACACATCAGGGGACAGGGCTACCTCCAGTGTGGGTTTTGCATGTTTTTGCAGGGCACTATATAGGCTCAGGATCATCTTGAATAATATACGCAAAATGTCCCCTTTTAATGGAAACTCATTCAAATTAAAATTAAAACAAAAATCTCCTATAGGTCAATAATCCAAGTCAAACAAAATGCAATTGGAGACTGTGTCCCACTTGCAGACTACCTTACGTTTGAAACAACTATGGCGGGGAAATCAGAACAGAGGCCTTGAAGAAGACTGCTTGCTTTGTAAACTGGAGGATCTAAAATGGCTCAGCAGAAGTTCAGTAAGTTGGCAGAACCTAAAGTGACTTTGGAGTATTCAGAGACAGAGCCCTAATGGTGGGGTTTGTTTATATTAGTGGCCAACAGGAATGCCATGTGTGTGCAAAGGGCTCTCTTAGCCCCTTGAGTATAGAAGAGTTGTAGAATTCCCAGCAATCATAAGGCTATAGTGACATAGAGCACTGTGGCAGAGGAGCACAGAGGGAGAGAGCTCTCACTCCATGGCAACAGAGAAGCAAGGAGGGAAAAAGAGACAGGAAGAGATTGACAGGGGGTCAGACACAAGCTATAGACATCAAAGGTACTTCTTCAGTGATGGATTCATTACTCCAGCCAGGTCCCTCCTCACCCAGCTATCAAGTCATCTACATATTGGTCCATTTGATGAGGTCAGGGCTTCATTATCCAGGCACCTCTTACTTCTGCCATAAGCTGGGACCAAACTAGAGCAAATACATGAACCTCTGGGAGGGTGGCACTTCATATCCAATCCACAGTAGGTTCAAGAACCTTCCATCCTCTGGAATTGTACCATGAATGGCATTACCATGGAAGGTAGGGTTGCTACCATTCCTGGCACCAGGCATGAATGGTTCTTGGTTGAAAGAGCACAGCTATGAAGACTGGCTATGGGATGACCTTTGGAAACCCTGGGTGTGAATCTTCCCAGAGTGCTAGGCACACCTAGTATTTCCCCAGGTCACCTAAATATGGTTGGGGGCTGTGGAACTGTGACTCCCTTTACCTTCAGCATCTCCGATCTATGCTTCCTGCACCCACATCCTAACGGATCCTCCCATCAGGCATGGATGCACTCGGAACTAAGAATTGTCTAAAGCATTTAGTTCTGAGATGGCTTCATCTGGTCTTCTCTTGAGACACTCCGCGTGGAGATGTGGGATTTGGACAGATGGGTCAGCCCTGCTTATAGAAATCTCTTGAGGAAGAAGCAATGCTTTTATTATTTCCTAAACACACAAGCAAGCGGGAGCAGTGACACTTCATTTCTTCTTGTTGTTTAACAAGCTCAGCTTGCTTGTCTTGGAAAGCTGTGCTGTGTTCAGAAGTTACCTGTTTTTATATGGTTTTCCTTTGTCTATGCATTCGAATGATCCTGCTCATCAGAAACCCTGCAGAAGGGGCAGGTAGGATGGCTCAGTAGGTAAAGGTGTTTACCACTAAGTTTGAGGGCCTGAGTCTCTGATCCCCAGAACCCACATAAAGGAGGAAGGAGAGACCCAGATTCACAAAGTTGTTCTCTGACCTTCACATGTGCCCTGTGGCGTGTATATTTGAGCACAAATACATGAATGCACACACACAAAAATAAATAATGTAAAATTGTTTTAAAAGAAGAAGAAAGGAAACCCTATATAGAACTACCAAGAGGCTCAGCTCTGAGAGAATACAGGGAGCTGAGCTTTGAAATTCATGGGAGAATCAGACCCTGTTCCTGGCCTCCACCAAGGATCTGTGGATGACTGGTAGTGAGTTCAAAGTTAAGGCTCTGATCTCCAGAACACAGGGAGTCCTCAGCACAGCTGCAGAAATGTCCATCTTGGGAACATCTGGGCTTGGGGGTTGCTAATATATCTGCTGACATGTGGCAATAAAGCTTGGTTTATTTTTTTTTTTCTGTTTTTAAAAGTTTATGTGTATGAGTGTTTTCCTGCATGTATGTCTGTGCACCACCATGTGTGCCTGGTACCCATGGAGGCTAGAACAGGGTGTTGGAACCCCTGGAATTGGAGTTACAGACAATTGTGAGCCTCCACGTGGGTGCTAAGAACTGAGCTCAGTGGATCTGAGCTGCTCATATTTGCTGCCAGAAGAGCGAGTGCTCTCTTAACCACTGAACCATCCCTCCAGCCCCAGTGAATAGTTTGGGCTCTGTTTTAAACTGTCATCATTTCAAACCATGAAGTATGTCATGTGATACTTAAACATCAGTATAGACATATTACGGTTATTATTAAAAACCGGCAGCACCCAATCTGGCTTGTTGTTATGTGGTGCCATGTTCCTGACTAGACAAGGCTTGAGACCAAGAGCAGTGGCGGGACCTTGGCTCATGCTGGCCAAAGCATCAGTCCTTGTATCCACAAGACGCCAGCTTGGGAGATGGCTCTGCCAATCTACCACACTGTCTCCACAATACTTGGCTGAGCCCAGACCATCCCGCCATCCACACAGTACCTGGTAGAAATGAAATTCTAATGCTTAAAGATCATTCAATGGTTTTATATATTTGGTAATGCTCAATTAACAAGATGCCCACACAATTAGAAGTGTTTCCCAATATCTAACCTTAAGACTCAGTAGCTCATGCAAATGATAGGACATCAGATAAAGCCACTCAGCCGCTGGATGGGAGCACTGCTTCCATCCAAAAAGAAATTCTAAAGTTAGTAGAACACACAGGTAGTAATGTTCTTATCCTCCCATAACTCTCCACCAGCCCCATGTCTCCTGATGTGTGTGGGGAGGTTGGGGGAGGGGAGTTCTGCTTCTTTGTGGCTGCAGCAAGCCAGGGCTCCCAAGCAAGCAAGTCTTACCATCATCAAGGGCCTTGCTGGTTCTTTGCCCTCCACCCCTGCAGGCCCTGTCACATGAAGAACAACGAGTCCATGTCTGAGCCTGAACTTTGAGACAGAATAATATAAACACTGTCGAATATCCAAAGCAAATGCATTTTCCCATGGGCCTCTGGGAAACCCATGGTTCCATTCTGTGACTAACTTCTTACAAAGCTAAGTCTCAGCTTCCCTCAGTCTCTCGTCTCTCCTCTCTCTCTCTCTCTCTCTCTCTCTCTCTCTCTCTCTCTCTCTCTCCTCTCTAAAATGAAAGTGCATTGCCCCATGTCAGAAGATGTTTGTAGGGACCGAATAGGGCTATTCAAAAATGTTTCCATTAGAATCTTTTTTGTCTGCAGAATTGAAGGGAGGGAACCCTTTGTGTGTAAACTGTCTGAAAAACGTGGACAGTGTGAGCAAGGCATGGTGGTGTGTTCCTTCAATCCCAGCACTGAGGAGGCAAAGGCCAGTTGGTCCCTGTTAGGCCAGTCGGGACTACATAGTAAGACCCTGTCCCATCTCCAGACCAGGCATGCTGGCCTTACAGATGCTTATTCTACTGCTTCTGGCTTTTATGTTGATTCTTAACTCAGTCTCAGGTTTGTGAGACAAGTGTTTCTTCCCACCAAGCCATCTCTCTAGCCCCAGGGAGTTGTTTGCTCTTTTTAGCTTTTCTGCTTCCATGTTTTGCTGTCATTTAGGGAGTCATCTTCTTCCCATATTGGTATATGACACACCAAGCAGGACACAATTGGTGACTCTCCCCTAGTCCTCAGCTGCTGGCTCAGGAGGCTATACAGGGAACCCTAGCACCTCAGTGGGAGGCTGAGGCTCTGCTGCCCCTCTTTTGCTGAACTTGCCTTGTGAGGAGGAGAGTTGGAGGAGCCAGAGGGGTGAACTGAAGGGAAGAGCCAGGTCCCTGGGCCACATCAAATGTGCCTAAAGCTAGCAACCCCTGAGCCCAGATTGTCAAGTTATATATAAATCCACCAAGTCATCTTTTTTGTTGTTGTTTGAGCCAGTTGAGTCTTGTTACCTGACATAAGAAAGTGACCAGGGACTTTGTGCAGCTTTGAGAAGTAAGGGTAGGGGTGGGGGTGGGGGTGGAGGTAGGGGGCATGTCCAGGGAGACTCTCTTCTAAGACAGCCATGTTTTAGAGAAAGACTTGAGGTTCTATATGGTGGTGGATTTTGATTGTCAACTGACTAGATTTTTAATTCCCTCTTCAAAGGTGTTTCCAGAGAAGACTGACTGTGGACAGATAACCTGTGGCTCAAGAAAAAAAACAGTTGTCTGTCTATATTCTGCTTCTCTCTGGGAAAATGTTTTCATTGCAGCTGTGACCATCTTCCCCTGACATAAGAGTCCAGGTTCTTTGGCCTCTAACACGGATTGAATACAAGGATTCTCCTGGACCTTTTGGGCCTCCAGTGTCATATTGGGACTACTGAGGCATCTAGCATGGTGGTCTGAGAAGCTATGAGAATCTTGGCCTTGTCAGCATGTAAACAGCCACTGTGAGACTACTCAGCCCTATCATATAAGCTGGTCTCAAATACATTCTGTTCCTCTAAGAACCTTTCTGGTATACTCTACCTTGAACAGAGTATTCAGAGGGTTGTACTACCAGGAAATAATATCCTTTCTACTGAGCAAATTCCATTATACTCTATAGTTGACCTCTATAGTGTGAGGTGGCGGCCAGATATGGGCACACAGGTAGCCTTTCTGTCTGCAGGACCTTCCTGTATCATCTCAGCTAACTCAGCTCCCAGGGATCACAGAGCCCTCATCTCTGTACACACAGCACCCTTCAATTACCTCAAGGAAACTTCCATTCGCAACCAATGACCTAGGAATTGTGTCATCTTTTCAAAGAGAATGGTTTCTCCATCACCAATACTAACTGTCCGACATGGCTCCAGGACATTGCTTTTGGGGTAATGAGAGAACAGCCAAGCGTAGCCTGCAGGGACAGGAAGATAGGAGTTGCTAATTCTAGATAAGAGTAAATTAGCTCTGTGCATCATCCCACAGTGCCAACCACACCCAGATACCACCCAAGCCCAACCACTGGCTGAACGCTCGGTCCCAGGAGGCTGTGGGCTTTCAACAAACCACTGATCCAGTACCCATCCACCTGCTCATTTCTCCAGCATGTGGTCCTGATTCCCGGGGATATTGAGACAAGGTCTTCTTTTCTAGGGTGAGATCTAACACCATACACCAAGCCTCTATAAGCAGGCCTGAAGCAGTTCCAGAACTGAATGGAATCCCTGGGCAAGGAGTACAACCCAACCAAATAGGAGTATAGAGAGACCCATGAGCAGGTTATAACTCACAGCCTTCCTAACTATGGCCACTTGACCTGGAAAGCCCCTTCAGGGTCACCACGGCTGGTTCTCCAACATGTGTACCCAAGAAGACACATTATGACGCTCCCATCATAGCTGGAG
Organism: Rhabdomys pumilio; assembly: GCA_030674055.1. NCBI lineage: Eukaryota > Metazoa > Chordata > Mammalia > Rodentia > Muridae > Rhabdomys > Rhabdomys pumilio. The sequence continues at coordinate 490,049 of JANHMN010000025.1, forward strand.
GGAAGGAAAAAAGACCAACTGCTCAGTTAGTAAGGCTGATAAATCATGAGAGAACATTGACAGCCTTGCTAATTTAGATGAGCTACTTCCTCCTCCAGCGTGGTCCCAGTTTGGACTCTGCTCGTGCCAAAGCCGAGAAATTAAAGATTTGTTAAGAGACAACACGATCTGAAAATAATGAGATGGCACAGGTTTGGGAGGTGGGGGCTGTTAAAAAGAATTTTTAAGAGGTAAACTAATTTTGATGACAGCCAGAGAATTAGGACATAATGGTCAGTTGGTTCTCTGCTTTCTAATAAAGAAAAGTGCTGGGTGACAATGAGACAAAGAGACAGAAATAAATGGTTCTTAAGTCACAGATAATTAACTCCAAAGGCTTGCCGATGGCACATTAATATGCTGGAGCAAACAGCTTCACAAAGCTTCAGTGCTTACAGAGAGGAGACCATTTCAAAGGTTGCTAAAAAGTAGAGACTCCTGTTTTGGGGGCTAAGAAAGGAAGAAAGATGACAATCGTCAATCTTAACTTTTGCTGGATGCTCAAGGGAGTTGCAAATTTTTGTGCAAGGATGAGGACTTGGTAGGACTCACTGAGTGTCCCTATCTCCCCCATCTCCTGGACCTTGAGGGTTGGGTTGTAGTGACGGGACCTGGGGAAGGCCTGACCTCATGGTCCTTGTAAATCTGCAGTGGTTCACACTTTTGGGGGAATTGTGCTGGTTAACTATAACAGTCAACATGACACAACCTAGAATGACCCAGGGAGTGTCTCAGTTGAGGAATTATTTAATCTGATTGTCCTGTGGGATTTGTACTGATTATTAATTGACCCAGCCCACTGTGGGCAACATCATTCCCTAGACTGGACCCTGAACTGTATAAGAGTGAAGCAAACTTCCTGAGTGATCAAGCAGGTGACAGGAGTGCATTGTTTCTCTCTGTTCTTGACTATGGATGTGGTGTGACCAGCTGTCCCAAGGCCCTGATGATGCGACTCCCCTACAATTATCACAGTAATCTGGAATTGTAAACCAAATAACCCTCTTTTTCCTCTATTATTTCTTTGAGTCACAGTATTTTGTCACAGAAACAGAAATGAAAGTAGGACAGAAATCATTATTTATTTGACAATGTGACTCCCCAAGAGCTCTGCTCTGGATGGAGATCCCTGATCCTGGGCCAAGTGTTGTGATGGTAATTCCCAATGATTCACTCCATGAGCTCTGCGTTTAAGAGATGGTTGTAGAACATGGAGGAATTGCCAGATGGTTCAGCAGGCAGCTTTGCTGATGATCTGAGTTCAGTCAACAGAACCCACATGGAAGAAGGAGAGAACCAACTCCTGCAAACTGTCCTCTGACCTCCATAGGCTGTGGCAAGTGCTTGTGTGTGCATATGCATGCACACCTATACATACAATTATGCAAACACAAACAAAGAAAAAGCCGTGAGTGTAGAACTCATGCTCTTGAATAGACACCCTAGCAGCAGGGTTGCCCATTTCCCACCTACCTTAGGGCAACTGGGTACAACTCTTATCTGCTAAAAAAAAAAAAAAGACAGTGTGTCACAGAAAAGGGCAATCTGCTGAGTCTGGACTGTAAAGAGGCAGGTTGCACTCTTCTTTGAGCCTAGCATGTATGTAAGAATGATCAATGCTCCAGTGTTGGGGAGTGAAGGGCTGGGGTGTGGGGAACGTCTCACCTAACCTTGAATGAAGCCTAGAACTGAAAGGGACTCATTGGTCCCAGCACTGTCAACTCTGGCTGGTTTTAAGTTCTCTCCATCTGCAGCCATTAAAGAAGTTAGTATCCCCTCCCCCCAGAAAACCTGGGAGTTCATTCATCTGTTTCAGCTCAGAGACAGCTACTTCACATTAGACTAAGACACATTATGCAGGCAACTGAGAGATCCAGGAAACATCTGCTAAACAAAATCAGAATTAATGGCAAACACCACAAGGATCTTGATAGTTGAAGTTCCCCCAGATGCACAGAACAATAAAGGGGCCATTAGAGGCAGCTGTCGACTGGGAATGGATTCCAGGGGTTTTCAGGAAGCCAGGGTTCCAGTTTCCAACTCAATGAATGTAGGCAGGTCCTATTTAGTTGGGGGATTTGCATTACTAAGCAGTTTAAGTACCCAGAGCCACCCAGGATAAGGGTGACAGTCTCCCTCCTTTCCTCTCTTCTGAAGACAGCAGCAGCCTTGCCCTCCCAGCCTCACTATTGTCTTGCTGGAAAGCCAGGCCCCCCCAGCTGGCTAAGGCTGGAACACAGTAAGTGAACCATCCTTGGGAGGGCCAGTAATATAACATGACACCCTGGTGCTCAGCTCCAAACTCAAGCCCCTAATCACAGCACAATCGCAGACATCTGGAATAGCTTACAGATCACCTCCTGCCCTTCAAAGATAGCTGACAAGGGCTGAATTATCCCAGCCACTTGCTCCACACTCGAGGGTGCTCCCACAGCTGTAATTCAAAGAGATGGGCTCAGTCAGAGAAAGTGCTGGCGTGAGTAGATGGGCTGTGGCAGGCACAATCAGCACCTGCCCTCTGAGTGGACATGGGAGTGTCTCAGAAGGACCAGGGTTGGCAATTCTTCACTGTGAAGTTTCAGAAAAGGTTGAAATTAAATTTCAGATGTCTGGAGAGGGATGTAAAAAGAACTGTGCTCAAGCTAGGAAGACAGCTCAGTGGACAGAAGGCTTGCTGTGGAGAAGCAAGGCCATGAGTTCAGATCCCCATCATCCATGTGAAATGTAGGACAGGGTGCTGTGAGTCTCTAATTCCAGTGCTGCTGGACAGGTGGAGATAGAAGGATCCATGGAGCTTAGGGGCCAGCTGGCCTCTAAGGAGGACATGTGTCCTGGCCTAGGGGCACCCTGTGGTCTTGTCCTATCCCAATTCTTACTACTGTAAAGTGAGTTCCAGGTTCAGCAAAGATACTTAACATTCACCTCCAACCTCCATATGCATGTGCTTTTATACATATAGGTATGCACACACACAAACATGCATACACACACACACACACACACACACACACACACTTTTTTTTTTTTTAGTTGTTTGGGGAAAGATGTAAAAATTCTTGTTCTGGAAAGCAGACAAAATGTAGCCATGGTGGTGTCCCTCCCTGAGCAGCCAGCACAGGCGGGCTCTGAACACTAGGTTCAAGGTCAGCCCAGGGCTCTCATGAAGGAGCAACAGTTTTGCTTCTCTAAGGAGGACAGGTGTCCTGGCCTAAAGACTCCCTGTGGTCTCATTGTCCTACCTCAGTCTTTATTGCTGTAAGAGAGTCATTCCCATGAGCCTAACTTCATGAGAGGCAGGTGGCACTCTCAACTTTGAGTCCAGCATGCATACAAGAATGAGCAATGCTTCAGTGTTGAAAAGTGAAGGGTTGGGGTGTAGGGAATGCCTCACCTAGCCTCAGTTGAGGCTAGCTATGTAGGTTTGGTAGCCAGTGGTATGTGCTATCCCCCTTAATGGGGATAAATCAAGATCAGACAACTTATTACCACCTATTAAGTGTGGGGTGCAACAAACAGGTAGCAGTCTTATGGGAAGGAAGGGGATTCAGGCAGAGTCCATGTCACCACTAGCAAGGTGGCAAGGAAGGAAGGAGCCTCAAGTGTAAGATGTTGTCTTCTCATCTGAAGATCAAGGGAAATAAAGAATTCTCTGAAACTTCATAGTGAGTAAGTCAGCATCATTGTGCCCACGTTGCTGTTCCAGGCAGGCTCAGCCCTTGTGCCTGGTCGCTGAGGAAGCTGTCCCTTTGCCCAGATCCACTACATCAGGCCTTGCAAAGACACAGTGCAGTGGCAGCCATGAACACTGAAGCGGCAAAGTTAAATTTGTTCCATCCCATAGGAAACTGATTTGGGGAAACACTGCCTATTATCTTCCCCGATGAGAGTGTATTTAACACAAAAGCCAGAGTGATTCTGCAGCCCAAACAAACTCAACTGCAGTCTTGCAACTCCTCCTCTGTTCTTAGAGTTCAGCACTTTCTGAGTGTGCTGTGCCCCAGTACCGCTGCATTAAAGTACCACAAACCAGGAGGCTTCAAAAGCAGGAATTCATTTACTCACAGTTCTGAAAATCAGAAGACCAAAGCAAAGGAAGGGTTGGCCAGACCATTCCTGATCCCCGCTGAAGACTCTAGGGAATAGTCTTCCCATGCCTCTTCCTAGTCAGTGGTTGCCAGCAATGCCCTGCTCTCCCTTTCCACGGCACTCCCTGTCTGTGTCTGTAGATGAAGTTCCTACTGTCACTCATGGGACTAAAGTCAAAATTGACCCAGTATGACTTTATCTTAACTTGGTATGTCTATTGTCTGTAGAGACCTTATTAATTAGGTCTCTATTTCATAGAAGGTCATGTTCGCAAACTCTGGCTAAGTACTTCACTATACCATTTTTGTCCGTCTGTATTTTTCTTTGAGAACAAAGTCTCAAACTATGGCCGTACATTCAGCCCATGACACCAAGCTTATTTAAACCTAAAGCTCTCTCATCAACGCATCATCTGAAACATTTCCAAAGACGGCAGTGCATACTGAAGAACTAATGGTGTTTTTAAAACTTGTAGTAATCACTCAGAATATCTATTTTAAATTATCTTTTTAAAACCCAAAGGTCTTGGGGTCCTCACTAGTATATCATGAAGATGAGACCAGGGTTCAAAAGGACAACTTGTACTTAATTCAAGAAATAATTATTATCACTAGGTCCTATGCAGGGTGACCGGAGAGAAAAGTCACCAGCCAGCTTACTCAGCTGTGAACTGGGAAAGCTACCACAACAATCAGCCTGGCAAGCTTCATGTGCAATAGTGGCATGAACGTCAGGAGGCTTACCAACCACCTTATGATGTGATATAGGTTTGCTCCTTAGGAGAAGCTGTGTGACTGATATTGTAAATCCAGCCAAGAAGCCATGGCTGGGGAGTTCATGGGCCCTAGGGGTCAACTTCCTATTGCTATGTTGTTAAGTGGACACAACATCAAACTGTCTTCTGCTTCCCAATGGGTAGGATCAAGATGTATTTGTCCCTCTACACCCATAGGTTGGTGACACTCTCATCCTTCATCAGACAAATTTCTTTGTGCTGTGGACAGTGTTTAATACAGAAATTCATAACTGGTTAAAATGCGGAGACTATATGATTGTGGGGATGCCCAGCAAGAATTGGAACATCTGTATCATAGCTCTTGTGCCCAAGGCTTAGGAAACATCAAAAACGAGGGTCAGAAATATTCTAAGAGTGAGCAGTCCGAAAGGACTAGACACTACAGAACCAGGGCAACTTGAGCTCATCACAGTTTTAGATGTCTCCCTGAGGTCAAGCCAGCCAGCATCCAGCATGGAGGGGAGGGGCTCACTACCTCCCACCCCCAACTTGGGAACCACTGATAGCTGATGGCTGCTGAGAAAGAGTCATTTTTCTTTAAGGGCGTGTCATCTAAGAGGTTGCTTTTGTCTCAACAGATGCTGTCAGATGCGTATAAGCAGCACAAATTGGACACAACAGTTTCTGAGAAAAAAAAAAGACATCAAATTGAGTGGGTAGAGGTCTGACTGGGATGGATTGGAGGAATATGGGGTGAATACATTGCGCGTACAAGTGAAATTCTCAAATATAATAATATTCTATTAAAAGGGAAAATATATTAAATGAATTACAGGTCTTGACCTAGGACTGTGGGGAAGTTGGAGAGGAACAGAAGAGGTTTCTGATTCCAGGTGATGAGTATGGTGGATTAGCAGCATAAGCCAAACGCTTGAGGAAAAGTTGGATGCTGTGAAGTAGAGGTGACTTGGGATAAAGCCCAAAGCACACAGCGTGCAGGAGCACTGAATAAAGTCACAGGCTGTCACCTCCCTGGTCCCTGTCCCTCTGTGATTCAGTCTAGACTTCATCATCTCCCAGACTACCGGCAGCCTCTCTCAGGCCTCACCACACAAGACTTAGTCAAGCACTTCCAAAAGTCATAGTGGGGAATTGCCCTGGGCCAGGTGTCTGAGACATTAAACCTCAGGCAGTGCTGGTGCCTGTGAGTCAGGTGTAGAAATGATACAAAACACACCTACATGGAGAGTTCTCTTAGATTCCATGGTCAAGGGGGGCTGCCGATTTAGGCTCAAGGTCTCTCCTGAGCACCCAGAACCCTCCTGGGCTTGGAGAAATGAACATCACTGAACCCTTCTGTTCCAGGTCGGGTTGGAGCAGCATGCACACTGCTAGACAATAATGACCTATTTGTGTTGATAGGAATAACTCGGTGAAATTTCCACAGCACTTCTATTATTTTTTTTTCTATACTAAACACTGTTCAGAAGATCAACCCAACCCATGGTAGTGGCTTTTCAGGTCTCCAAGAACCTGGAACTATCCTTCAAGTCCCCAATCTCCCTTCCTCTACATGACATCAAGCTATTTCAAGAACTCTTAACCATTTGACATTGACAAAACAAACAAGCAAAGGAACTAAGAAAGACATCATTCACAATAGGAGAAAAGTAAGTCAGTGGTGTCAGAAGAGACCTGCTAATAACAGCGCCCAAAGAGCATGTCCTGGGTCAATCACTGTGGAAGATGATTTGGGAGCCGAGCTGTCAATGAAGACAGGATAGCCCACGCATGTCTGCTCTCTTCCTGGCATACTCAACCTCATCCTTTGAGGAATTCAAGCCCTGTATTCCAAAGATTTTTAGATATTTTTTTTTTGTCTTTGAAAAGAAATACACAGGGCTGCCCCATAACTCCAGCCTAATCAAAGACGTTTTCAACATACAGACAGTAAGATTACAAAAAGGTTAAGTTTATATGTGATTCCTTCATGCAAATTAACAGAAGACATTGTCACCGAGAGGACAGCTTATTATTCAAAGCCACACAGTTCCTGCCAACGTCTACCTTCATTACAGATGCTTCTCTCTAGCAGACAGTCACTATTCCCACTGGGAACATAATTTTCAAAAAACAACACACACATACCCCCATCTACCTTCATCCAATTTCATTTGGTAACAATAGCCAAAGAATGTGGTTAGCCCTGTTGAAGTGGTCCCGAGGCCACTGCACACTGAGCACATGAAAGCCAGAAAGTTCACACTTAGAATCAGATTGCCCAGGTCCTCTGGATTTATGGTTTCAGAAGCATAGATAGCAGCTATTTGGGTGTCTGGTGTGGACAGTGCTGCCAGGACATTATCAAGCTCTTAAATGGCCTACCAGTACCACAGTTATCCAAGCTTCTCATTGTGGTCCATGACATGGATGCTAACTAACCAGGAGGAAGAATATGTTTGACTTAGGAGGCAAGCATATTTTTCTACCCCAGCATGACCCTTCCCAGAGACAGTACAATGGAAGAGAGTGTGCTTATGTCTGGAATCAAAGCCGATGTACAAGACGGAGAACACACTATGGTTTCCGACTTTATTTGCTCCCTTCTGTCCCTACAATAAAGAGATGATTCCACAAATCGCACAAAAGACATTCTCTCGTTAGAGACTAGCTGTTACTGAAAGTAAATAAAAGAAATTTCTGTTAGACGATTCTGAAATTGCCATCCGTACACGCTTACCTCTGAGACCAGAAAACAAATGTGCCCGAGGAAGGCTGGCAGGAAAAGTAGAACATTGTGGAATTGTTTTTTCAAAGGGGGAAATTAATTGGTTATTTCTATTCTGGCTTAGCTGAAACTGTAAAAATCTAATCAGAAGCATTTTTCATAGTGGTTTTGCCTACCTGATGATGAAACAAACTCCCCAAATTTTAAACCATTTTTTTTTGGTTTGTTTTGTTGTGATTATCATTAATGACTTCTGGTTGAAACCAAATGACTTCAAGTGTCACCCCCAAATGAGGGTCTCCTTTAGAGACCACATGTGTGGTCAGGAGTGAGCCAGTCCCCAGGAGCTGCCTCTGATACTTGAAGGTGCAAGCCCTTGCTCTCACAGGCAAACCCAGCCTTAAGTTCTGTCTCTTGAGCCAAGAAGTAAACAGATAGCATGCAGGAAAGCATGGCATTTCAAAGAACAGGCTGCCCATAGACTGACGATCATCTTAGATTCAGCCAAACCACTTCCAAAATGTCAGCACCGGGAATGGTAGAGATGTCAGTAATTTTTCCTACCTTCTTTTCTTGTGACTTCAAAGCCTCTGGTTTCCTGAAAGAAAGGAGAGATGTGGTTTTGAAGAATAATTCATAGGTACAGAAGGTACAGATACTTGCAAATGCTTCCTGTCTTGTTCGTTATATTTTCTCCAAATAGTGAATCAAATTGTAAGGTCAGCAATGTTGGGTCTTCTAACTTCACACAGCGTATGTGCACACATGTACACACATAATACATGGGTCTGTGCACACACACACACACACACACACTTGTAAATGCAAACAACTTATTACTTTGGGGACTTAGATTTTAAAAATACATTATTGGGGCTGGACAAATTAAAAGTACACGTTAGTTTTCAGAGGACCCCCAGTACCTATGTGGGGCAGTTCATCTGTAACTCCATCTCCAAGGGACCTAACACTCTCTTTTGGCCTCCTCTGGCAACTGCACCTATCGGAACATACCTACCAACACCCAACACATACATACACATAACTAAAAATAAAATAGTTAAAAAATACATTGCTGGGCTGGAGAGAGGGCTTAGTAGTTAAGAGCACTGACTGCTCTTCCAGAGGTCCTGAGTTCAATTCCCAGCAACCACATGGTGGCTCACAACCATCTGTAATGGGGTCTTGTGCCCTCTTCTGGTGTGTCTGAAGACAGCAACAGTGTACTCATATACATAAAATAAAATATTAAAAAAAAATACATTGCTACTCATACAATGTCTTCTTTATGTGCAGCTTGGGCCAGTCCCAAGTATTAAAAAGGACTCTGTCCCAGGGTGTGGTTCTATGCTTTGCCTCATCTCAATATGCTTACAATGGCTCCAGAAAAAAAAAATGTCGTGCGGTGTCTGATTATAGCCAATTCATAGTTTCTAAAGGCTCATGGACAATTTGGAGAGTGAGTCTAGGTCACTGGGCTAAATCAAGCACTTTGCTTTTTCTAATCTGATCTCAAGAATATTTTTGATGCCAGCTCTGTGCAGTACAATAAGCAAACTATTTCAGAAACTACCCAGGTACTACAGGATGTCTGCATTAATATTCAGTTGAACAGGGAGCTTCAGAAGAAATACACATTACCGAGAAATCAAAGGGCGATTTGCCTTGATAAATGCCAGCATTTCAAATTCAGCTAGAAACAAGGAAAATTATTTTTTAAGAGAATCTTTGAACATAGCGCTGAATAATGGGCAAAATTTCAGGCAGGGAGAATAGAAGGAGAGTGCACCAGGATGAGGGGATGCGATGCGAGAGCAGAAGGTAGCATGCTGAGTGAGTATACAGTAGGCTCAGGAGAGGAGAAAGGTCCCAGTGAGAAGAGTTAAGGGAGCGGGGAAAGGCTGGAAACACATACTATGGCTTCGTAACTGATGTGAAGAATCTACAAATCACCAGAAATGGCCAGTTTAAGATGAAAATCACAGAGATTGAGATACGTTGGAATTTGGCACTGTCTAGTAAAGGGAAACAACAAATATGGACCTCCCCCTCCTCCCACCAAGATCACTCACAGTAGGCAGTAGCATGGTCTTTCCCACCCTGGCATCCTCCTATGGTCGGGAGAGGGCAGCAACAACAGAGGTGAAAAACAAGATGCCACACTGGAAAGTTTCCCTGCCAATGATGGTTAGTTTAAAATGCCATCTCCCCATACCCAGAGTCACCTGGGAAGAGAGTCACACTTGAGGAATGAGCTAGCTCATTTGGCCTGTGGGCCTGTGAGTTGGGGCTGCATTGATGTTTAATTGATGAGGAAAGGGCCCAGCCCATTGTGGGTGACACTGTTCCTTACAAAGGGGCTTCTGATCTACACGGGAGTGGAGAAAGCTAGCTGAGCATAAGCGGTAGGCAAGCAAGGGTGTATGTGTCCTTTTCCTCTCTGCTCTTGATTGTGGATATCATGTGACTAGCTGCTTGTGTTCCTGCTCCTGCTTCCTCTCACTGATAGACTGTAATCTGCAATTGTAAGTCCAATAAACCTCTTTTCTATGAATTCACTATAGATAGAATGTTTACACAGCAACAGAGATTAATCCAGGCCCCTCGTAAGATTTCTCTTATGAGTGAAAAGCCTCCAATGGGGACCAATGGGAGACCTGTGTCGCACAAGGTGGGTAGACTAACAGAAGCACAGCACTCAGCAGTGTTGAGTCTACTGACAAGAGAAAACAACAAGCATCCTCGATGTTGGACCCTGCAGGGATCATCTGGGCCAGGATTCAGAGAAGTGGGGTGGAGACATAAATGATGATATACGGTGTACATGCCAAAAAAAAAAAAAAAAAGCCCTATTCTCTCAAACTGCTTCTCAGCAGCTTATTCCTATCCCTGGCAACTCCAGTCCCTACAAACCACCACATGTAGTATTGTGAATGAAGAGGTGGCTATAGTCAGCTCTTATGTTATCGAGAAAGTCTTTACAAACTGGTCACCATGGTTGTGTAAAGCATATGCATTAAGGAAAGCAGATGTCAAGTAACATGGAACATCTAATCATTTCTTCATGTCTATATTTGCTTCTTTTAGGAGTAGTAAGAGCTGGGGAGATAGCTCTATTTGCCACACAAACATGGGGACCTGAGCTTGGGTCCCCAGATCCTATGAGAATTCAGACACGGTAGCATGCATTACATATATTTTTTGGATGAAAGCATAGAACAACACATGTGTAGTAGTCACACATCAACTTGCAAGAATCTGTTCTTTCCCTTCTACAGTGTGGATGTGGGGATGGAACACAGGCCGTCAGGCTTAGCGGTAAGCACCTTACCCACTGAGCCATCTCACTGGCCAGCAACTAATTTTTACATTGATGTTAAAACCAGCCATTTGACTGAACTTCCTATTGTTTGTGACAGTTCTCATTGATTCTTTTGGGATTCTTTTTTGCAGCTCTTAGGAACCGCTGTGGTTTCATAACCAATGAAAAGCGGCTGCGACTCATGGGTTTGTAACCTGCAAGTGATGACGGTCTTCTGTCTTTAAGGCCTGTTTTCAGTTCTGCCATCTCTTGTCTTGTTGTTAACTTCTTCCTTAACTTGATATTAAATTCTGCAAGCTGGGCACAGCGGCACATGCTTGGAATACTTGGAATATCAGGACTTGGGAGACTGAGGCAGGAGGATCACCACAAGTTTGAGGCCAGCCTGAGGTATGACATGAGACTCTACCCTCACCTGCTAAAATAAAAAAGGGTGCAGACAGAATGAGCACTTTTAGCTTGTTTCTGACTCCTAAGAGAGATCCTCAGGTGTCTCTCTATTGGAGAAGAAGTCTTCTCTATTGGAGAAGCAGAGGTATGTTAACTACAGTAATGCGATCAATACACATTTCATTGAGTTTCACGTAATGTACTGGGTAAAGCCGCCTGTCCCCTTACTCATTTATTTACTGTTTCCCTTTGTTGTGTGAGGGTTGGAATGAAGCCAGTATCTGTTCCACTCTTGCAGCCTGGGTACTGTAAAAGAACAGGTGCCTCATACATATTTGTTGAGTAAAAAATAAAATAAAATACATATGTCTTGAATTTTATTAAGTGCTACTTCTGAATTCATGCGGATAATTATTTTTTTTCCTTAGCTTTATTAACGGGGTGGCTTATACAGTAGATTTTATTATCTTTCTGGAATAAGCTTTTCTAACTCATAATGTACTTTTAAAATCATGATCTTGGGGGCTAGAGGGATGGCTCAGCCGTTAAGAGCACTTGCTGCTTTTTCAGAGAATCAGGACTCAGTTCCACCACTGAAGTGGAGGACCACAAACCATCTAAAACCCCAGTCCCAGGGAATCTGAGGCCCTCTTCGGCTTCCATGGCATGGTCTCCACACGGTGCACACATATACACATAGGCAAACACCCTTGCACATATAATTAGAATAAGTAAATATTTTAAAATGTGATCTTGAATACTGTTTTCTGTGATTTTTAAGTATGTTTTTTTTTTATAGTGATTCATCTATGACTTTATATTTAAATTCATCAGTGAGGTTGGGGTAACTATTTATAGATTTAGAAAATTAAAAGACTTGTAACTTTTTGTAATGAATTTAGAAGTTTTCCTATGACCATGGCTTGATACAGTTTAAATAAAAGCAGAAGAGATTGGCATGTGGCCCACACATCGGTCATCTTAGCTCATGGGAGGGAGGAGAACAGGGTGAAAACTCCAGGCCCAGCCTCGGCTATTAAGTGAAACCTTGTTTCAGTTTTCAATAAAAATGAAAGCGGAAGTGAGATTACCTGATGTTTTAAGGTTTGTTATTGATTAAACTGAGAGAAGAGATTAAACTTGTCTAGTGTCTGTCAGTTTGGTCAGTGGCTGGTATATTAAAATCCCTAAACCTCACTCCAAAGCTGACAGTAGAACCAGGCTGGGGGATTAGAAAGCTCTTCCTGGTTCCCAGCAGCTTGTAAACAGCTCCTCAGCAAGGTAGCTGATGGGAGAGACACACTCAAGTTTACTATTGGACAGGCAAGGATGGGAGCCACCTAGAGAGTCTTCTTATTGGAGCAGGTGAGAATATGTACATCAGTGCTGAGCCAGTAGCAGTCCAGTATGCTGGAGAAAGGAATAAGAGTAAAGAATAGAAAATAGGGGACACAGGGCGGGGCTGGGGTGGGGGTGGGGAGCTGGCACAGAAGCAGAGTCAGAGGGAAGGGCAGCGTGGCCTTAGCTGATGTGGGAACTGTGCGGTGGTGTGCCAACACTTGGGAAGTGTTCTGTGATTCTCAGTGTTAAAATGCTGTAACAGGGAGCTGTTAAGGAGGAGCTGTAAAAACGATGGGCCTGGACATGCTGCTTTGGGAAGCAGGAATCTCCACACTCCCTCTCCTTTCTTTGGAACATACAACAGATTGTGTCATGCTATCAGGGCTTTGTGACCCAATGTGGCTAGCCTATCTTAGTGTCAGGGCATATCGTTCTACAGACACCCTACTTCTGCTCACACTTCAGCAAATACTTTAACTCAAAGAATACAAGAGATAAAACTCTATGTCAGTGACCAGGTAGGGATGTCTAAGAGAGGCCTGAAGGCCCACCTCTGGATATCCACCTATGCTACATAACAGATAAGGAAAACCACACCAACAAGATTCTGCAGCAAAGGTAGTTTCCAGAACACTTCGGACCACAGAGTACTGAGTCTACCCCATAAACTCTACTATCCATAACAATTCCCCAGATGTAGTAGAAGGACCACACATTCTCTCACCTATGGAGAAAGAAGATGCTGAGACTCTGACGTAGCATGCACTGTCCCAGATATACTAATCCTCACAAAAGAAATAACAAGGAAAGTATACTACAAAATCCAACTAAAAATACATTCAACACATCACAGCAAGTTGATGTCCAAAGTCACCACCAAGAGAAAGCTTGTCCCTAAAACATCTCTAATACAAAATTAGAGGACATTCATGACCACAGTCCCCTGAATCTGAACATAGAAATATGAAAGGCCAAGGCAACATGACTTATCCCTGAAGTCACATTCTTTAACAATAACCACCAAGATATCGAAGTAGATGAAATGCCAGATACAGAATTCAAAAGAATGGCTTTTCAAAAAAAAAAATCTATAAATTCCAAGAAAATATAAGAAAACAGTTGGAAGAATTAAGGAATGCAGTGCAGAATACTATGGGTCACTCAATAAGGGGAGGTGGGGGCAAACAGAAATCTTACACATGGAAAGCTATTGAGTCAAATAAAAAACCTCACTCAGAGCCAGTAAAGGAGATTAGGCAGAAAAGAGGATTTTAGATTTTGAAAACAAAGTTGAGAAATTAAGATATTCAAACAATAATTAGAAAAATAAATTATGAGCAGACATATAAGAATTGGGGACATGATTAAAAGACCAAACTGATTTTTTGGTGTTTTATAAAGTGATATGATACACACTAAAGCTATACAAGATATACTTATAAAATAATAGCAGGCATTTCCCCAAATCTTGAGAAAGATATGAGCATCTAAGTGTAGGAGGTATTTAGACTCACAACAGACACACCAGAGTATGCAATGAAGAATGCACACTGAAAACTACAAGAAATAATAAGAGACAATACAATTACTACACAGGTAAACCCATCAGAATAACTGTAGAATTTCAACACAAACTCTTAAAGATGGGAGCATACGGGACAATGTACACCAAATCCTAAAAGAAAACCACTTCTAAACTATATTACTATAAGATGCAAAGTTGTTCTCTGAGCTGAACAAGAAATAAAGATGTGGCAATATAAGAATAATATAAAAAAATTCACAATCAGTGAATATTATATTATATTATAGGGGAAACAATAAAATTCAATATATACAAGAAAAAGAATAAAGCTAACCATTAGCATACAGAAAAAAAAAAAAACTCTAGTAGAAGCAGAAACCAGCAAGCTAACATTAAGGGAAAAAAAATCTAACATCAGAAAAATAACAAAGGAAAGGATTAGGATGTATCTTTGCTTTATATCTCTGAATATAAGTGACCTCAATTAAAATACACCAACTCAATGTCTAGATTTTATAAAACAAAATTCAATTATTTGATGAATGCAAGAAACACACTTCACCGGCAAAGACATATACAGACAGTAAAGAGATGGGAAATGACATTCTAGACAAATGGAATTTGGAGGAGAGCAGCAATTCCTGTGCTTCTATCCCACTGTCTTAGGGTTTTACTGCTGTGAACAGACACCATGACCAAGGCAACTCTCATAAGGACAACATTTAACTGGGGCTGGTTTACAGGTTCAGAGATTCAGTCCATTATCATCAAGGCAGCATCTATGTAGGCATGGTGCAGGAGGAGCTGAGAGTTCTACATCTTCATCTGAAGGCTGCTAGCAGAATACTGGCTTCCAGGAAGCTAGGATGAGGGTCTTAGAGACCACACCCACAGTGACACACCTACTTCGACAGAGCCACACCTTCTAATAGTGCCACTCCCTGGGCCTAGCATATACAAACCATCACACCCACAAAGGACACTCCAAGCCCAAATTAGTAAAGCAGACATCAAGAAAGAAGAATGACTATAAATATATATACCCTTAATGTTGTTATACCAAATTATAGAATTCAAACACTACCAGACAAAAGACAAAGGGATAGACAGACATCTATGCATGGGTAACTTCAGATCTCTCTTCTCCCTACTGATGAGTCATTCAGTTAGTAATCAACAGTGCAAACTTCAGAGTTGACTCACTGTATATCAGTTAAACTTAACAGACATCATAGAACACTCCATCCAGCAATTACAAAATATATCTTCTTTCAGTCGCACATGGAACTTTCTTCAAAATAGATCATAGTCCATGGCCAGCATGTCCAGACCGCAGTTCGTGGACCGTGTACAACACATGCAGCCGAGTATATGAATGAGTCTCAACATGGAATCATAAGCTTACTGAAATATTATGAGACATTTTGAAGCTTTTTGTAACTCAATTGCTCATTCTTGAGCATGAACTTAGTACAGTGCAATACACACACACACACACACACACACACACACACACACACACATATACAGAGATTTTGAGATGACAATCAGTAGGACACTGAAGAAATTGAAGAAGATAATTTTTTTCTAAACTCTAATGAAAACAGAAATATGTCAAAGTTTGAGAGATATAATGAAGGCCATTCTAAGAAGTAAGTTTACGTCATTTAAGAATGCCTAAATGAAAACAAATTCAGAGATTTTGTTATGTAATGATATACCTCAAAATATTTGAAAAACAAAAATAAGTCAAACGGCAATCAAGTAGAAAAAAAATAAACAGAGCTGAAATCAGTGAAATAAATTCTGAAAGATTAAAAACAAAGGATCAATGACAAAAGACATTGTTCTTCAAAGATAAACAACATTGACAAACCCAAAGGAAAGGTAAAGAAGACTAGAATTAACAGAATTAGGGTCGAACAGGAGATATTACAACAAATACCACCAAAATCCAGGAAGTATTAGGGGTCATTTTGAAAACTTATGCTCTAATAAAGTGGTATATTAGATAAGATGATTAATTCTTTGTACATTGCCTACCAAAATTAAACAAAGAGGAAATAAAAATTCCAGCAAGGGAGCTGGAGAGGTGGCTTAGTAGTTACCAGCATTCGTTAGTTTTGTAGAGGACCGGGATTGGGTTCCCAGCGCCCACACAGAGCCCATGAACATCTGTTACTCTAGCTCCAAGGGAGTCAATACCTTCTTTGGACCCCAGCAGGACTCATGAATGTATGTTGTATATGAACGTACACACATATAGGCAACACACTCATATACATATAATAAAATAAATCTTACAAAAAGAATAAATGAGATTATGTAGAAATAAAGATTCTAAACAATGAAATCCAATCTTTGCTGAATGTTACAGCCATCGGACAAGTAGTAATGCTGTTCATTGAAGTATTCCATAAAATAGAAAGGGTAGAACTGTTTTCAAATTCATTCTGAAACCAATGACCTCAATTCTCAACTTGGATATGGGCGAAACCCAAACTAAAACTGCGAACCAACATCTTTGATGAATACACACACACAAATCCTCACCAAATACATACAAACCAAATTTAACAACACGTTAAAAATATCACGTATCACAGTCAAGTTATTCTTGAAACTTTGGGATGGTTCAACGTAGGTAAATCAATAGATGTAAAATTAATCAAAAACAAAAATCATGTGACCGACTCAATAGACTCAGAAAAAAATTCCACTGGCAAAATTCAACATACCTTCAAGAAACTAGGTAGAGATGAATCATGCCTATACCAGGAAAAGGGCATATACAACAAACCCACAACCAATACCATATTGAATAGGGATAAATGTAAAATATTTCTCTAATCTGGGCAGTGATGGCACATACTTTTAATCCCTCCCATCACTTGGGAGTCAAAGGCAGGAAGATCACTGAGTTTGAGGCTAGCCTGGTCTACAAAGTGAGAGTTCCAGAACAGCCAGGGCTACACAGAGAAACCTGTGTAGAAACAAACAAACAAACAAACAAACAAAAACATTTCTCTAAAATCAGAAACTAAATAGTCTACACTCGCACCACGGTTATTTAATCTATTACCTTTAGTACTAGGTATTTCGGTTTGAACAATGAGGTAAAAAAACAAAAGGGAAGACATCAACTCATCCTCATCTGCAAACAATAAAATCCAATACAGTACAATGCAAACAATACGTACAGGACCCTAAGGACTCCACTAAAAACTCTTACACTTGTTAAACAAATTCAGTGAAGTAGCATAATTCAAAGTGAGCACACAAAATCAGGAGCTTTTAAACACACCAACAGTGAAAGACGTTTGAAAACTATCACCTTCATAGAAAAGTAACAAGAGTTTCAGAACTAAATCCAACCAAGGAGGTGAGAGATCTGTTAAAGAGAAATTATCAAATATGGATGAAAGTGAAGACCTTAGAAGGCAGAAAGATGTAGGAGATGGAAAGGCCACCCATACTCATAGACCAGCAGAATCAATACTGTTAACACAGCCATGTTACCAAATGGAATGTGTAAACTTATTGCATGCCCTACCAAAACTCTAATGATATATTTCAAGACAATCTTAAATTTCATAAAGAAGCACAAAAGACACAAAAATAACCAAGGTGATTCAGAGAAACACACTCACCACCACCACCCAAACCAACAAGCTAGAGGGGTTGTTAAATACAATTTTAAATTATACCATAGAAACATAATGTAAAAAACAAACAAACAAACAAAAAACAGTATGGCATTGGCACCACAACAGGCACATGTACCAATGGCATGGGCAAAGGTGACAAAAACATAATTGTAGCAAAAGCATGTTCCCTTTAATAAGTAGTGTTAGGGAAAAACAGATTTCTACATGTAGAAGAATGAAACTAGACCAAGCAATAGTTCGTCACTGAGAGAAGTCTAGGTAGGAGCTCAAGGAAGGAACCTGGAGGCAGGAAATGAAGCAGAGGCCATGGAGGGATGATACTTATTGTCTGACTTCCAGGCCCACTTTCTGCTGCCTTTCTGTACTCAACAACCCAGGACCACCTGCCCAGGAGTGGCACAGTGAGCTGGGTGGGACCTCCTCCATCAGTTAGCAATCAGAAAAATGCCTTACAGGCATGGCTGAAGGCCAGTCTGATGAAGGCAATTTCTCAGTTGAGGTCCATCTTCCCTGGTGAATCCAGTTTGTGTCATTGAGTTGACAATGAAAACCAACCTGTATTGTAAGATATTGTTTAAACTTGTCTTCATAGCCCTACAAAAGGGATCGGGAAAGAAATGAGCACACTGGTATGAACAAAACTTCCCTGAGGTCTGACAGTGACTGAGCTGGACATATACTGGACAAGGGGCCAAGAAATAAGGAAAAATGCAGTCCCAGCTTTTAAAAAAAATGAAAAGTAGTTTTAAATAAGCCTCAAATAATAAAATCTAAGTACAGATTTTGATGGTAACATGATACCAGGGAGACAGAAGTTAACTGAAAAAGAATGTCCTTGGTGAATGAACAGGTTTCATAAGATCACAATATTCTCAAATAACTTGTGTACTTTAATGGACTAAGATGACCTGCAAGCATTCTCTGTGCCTAAGAACAAAAACAAAACAAAATAGAAAGTCAAGAAAGCTAAAAGAGGCCGGGTGGTGGTGGCGCACGCTTTTAATCCCAGCACTTGGGAGGCAGAGGCAGGCAGATTTCTGAGTTTGAGGCCAGCCTGGTCTACAGAGAGAGTGCCAGGACAGCCAAAGCTATACAGAGAAACCCTGTCTTGAAAAACCAAAAAAAAAAAAAAAAAAAGAAAGAAAAGAAAGAAAGCTAAAAGAGTTATCCCTAAGGCTCCTTACACATTCTCTCTAGCATCCAGTTCAAAATTACCAAGCAAGACAGACAGCATTAAATAACTCAAATCCAAGAAAAGAGATCTCAGGTTACCCAAGCAGACCCATTTCTTATCTAGACTCTACATCAGCAGACACAGGCTTTAGAATATGGTAAAATATGAGAAAACCCACAGAACCAATGAACCTGAGCCCATAGGGGCTCACAGAAACTGAATCAACAACCATGGACCTGTATGGGTCTAATCTTGGCCCTTTGCACATATGTTACAGTTCTGTAACTTGGCTGTCATGTGGGACTCCCAAGAGTGGGAGCAGGAGCTGTCTGTCACTGTTGCCTGCTTTGGGAATTCCTTTCTTCCTACTGGGTTGCCTCATTCAGCATTAATATGAGGGAAGGTGCCGAGTCTTACTGCAATTAGCTATGCCATGATAGGTTGCTATCTATAAGAGGCCTGCCCTTTCCTAAAGGGAAATGAAAGAAGAGTGGACGGGGGAGGAGCTGAGAGGAGAAGAGAGAAGGGGAATTGCAGTCAGAACATAATATATGAGAGAAGAATAAATTTAAAAATTTTTAAAAGAATATGGCTAAAATGTTGAAAAAATAGAAAAAGGTTCAATGTTTCAGCATAAAATCAAAATCTATTAAAAGAACCAAGTTGGACATTCTAAACTGAAAATTAAATAACAAAGAATTAAACAGATTTAACAGCCAACAAAAAGAAGTGGTTGGATGAGAGGTAGGTCAGTAGAAAACAATCAGACTGAAGAGCTGAGATGAAAAACACAAGAATTAAAATGATGTGCGTGTTACAGACACATAACCCAGCAAAAAGGTCAAACATGGATATAATTGGAATTCAAGGAAGAATGAGCAGAATTGGTATTTGAAGACAGACTGGCTCAAATTTTCTTTTAATTAATGAATGACAGCAAGTCAGAAATTTGAGACCTCTACAAACTCTAACCACAAAGAAATCCAACCCTGGGTTCTCACAGCAAAATAGCTGAATGGCTGTGAAAGAAGAAGGAGGAGGAAAAAGAGGAGGAGGAAGAAGAGGAGGAGGAAGAAGAGTCTTAAGACTAGCCAGAGAGCAGCTGGTAGAGAAGGTCCCATCTCTACACAGCATCTACAGAAGAGTAGCAGAAGGGATCTACTTCTGAAGAGAAAGTAGAACCTGAAGACAATGGAATGCTGTCTTTAAAGTCTAGTAAACAAAAACTTGGAATTCTACATCCTGAAGGGAAACAGGAATTGGAGCTCAGTAGTTAAGAGCACATACTGCTCTTGCAGAAGCCTAGAGTTTGGCTCTAAGCATCTTTGTCAGGTGCCTTGCAACCACCTGTAACGCCAGTTCCAGGGGATTCAAGGCTAGTATCTGGTTTCACCTACATCACTTTGTGTGTGTGTGTGTGTGTGTGTGTGTGTGAGAGAGAGAGACAGAAAAGGAGAGGGAGAGGGAGAGGGAGAGAGAGAGAGACAGAAGCATATAAAATTTAAAATAAATCTTTTAAAAATTCAGATAGTAATTTAGTAAACTAAGTGAAGGTGAAATAAAGTTCTATTAGGCAAACAAAATTTAAGAGAAAATGTTGTAGATTCACAATAGCAATTTGAAAAGGAAATGTAAGCAAGAGGAAATTGTTGAGCTAAATATATGGCCATGCAAGGAGGAATAAGAAGATAAGAAGTGTCATAAAGGATTAAAGGGTAAATATGAATATCTTTTAAAATACTGTTTAACATTAATGACTTATAGGGTAAAAGCTAACTTACACAAGAATATGATCACCAAAGTTCAGAAGATCAAATGAAATAGTGTTGGACTGTCCTAGAATTATTCCCCCAAAGAAATGATTATAAATGTTTTTGTTACTGGAAATTTTGGGGAGTCACACATTGGGCGCCATATTTCTGGGAAAGCTAAACGAACTCCCCTCTTCAGAATGTTAAAAAAATGGACTTAGAAGAAAGCTCGAGGAGACTTTTTGTT
This sequence comes from Rhabdomys pumilio, assembly GCA_030674055.1. NCBI lineage: Eukaryota > Metazoa > Chordata > Mammalia > Rodentia > Muridae > Rhabdomys > Rhabdomys pumilio. Next base: position 511,056 of record JANHMN010000025.1, read on the forward strand.
TTAGAATTTAAATACAGCAGGAAAAAGACAGAGAAGAGAAGCAGGAAAGCCATGCCTTTTGAGTTGGGCACTAAGGTCAGCAAGGAAGCACATGCCAGGCAAACAGTGAATGGCAAGAGGTTGGGGCACTTCAGAGAAAGTGAGAAAACCTAGAGTGTCTGGGAAAGCATGCCCAGACTTTGGAAAGTCTCTAAAAGAAAAAGAGATAGAGAGAGATAAAATGAAGAAAAAAGTTACCCTTTTCTCAGTAACTCAGATACTTGGGCAAGCTTAGTCGAATCACACGGCTGTGGCTCACATGCTTAGGAAGGATTTCTCAGAAGGTAAGGTATCTTATCTAATTAAAGAAATAATTATTCTTACCATCTCCCTCCATGCCCTGAGAGGGATCAGCCTTCCTGAGGAAAAGCTCCTTAGGGGATGATTGGCCAGGGAAGTGGAGTTAAGTCTCTATGCAGAGGTAGGTTTTATTCTTTTGGCTAGGAGGAAGTAGCTTTCCCATAATGGGCCTTCCCTGGTAATATAACACCATGAGGCCAATGGAAGTGGACAATAAGAAAAAGTGCCCACTCCAAAAGAAAAAAAAAATGAGAGCAGAATGAAACAAGGAACAAAATGGAACAAACAAAACCCACCTCTAACTGCGTGCTGTTTAGAAGGGATACATGATAACTACCAGCCCATAAAAAAGCCTGAATGTAAACATGTTTAAAAACAGATATACCATCATTCAAACGAAATAAAACTTGGGATAGATAAGTAGACTCTAACGCAAGAGCTAGTATTAGTGATAAAAACTATAGTTCCTAATATATACACCTAATAGTAGAACCTAAAAACACACAAAAATGAAAGCTAAAGAACTAGAAAAAGACATTCTTTAGGATACAATAGTGATTAGATTTTTTAAATCTCTATTAATAGCAGAATAAACAGAGGGAAAATCAGGGAGAATACAGGAGAGGCTGTAGTGGGAAGTATGCTTGCTACACAGACATGAAGACCCCAACTTTTGAATCCCAGCACCCGTATACAAAAATAGAGGTGACTGCATGTTCATAACCATAGCACTGTAGGTGGTGGGGACAGAAGGTCACTGGGTCACCTGGCTACCACCCAAGCTCTAGGCTCAGCAAGAGACCCTGTCTTAAGGAGTAAGAGCTATAGAGTAGGATACCTGGTATCCTCCTCTGGTCAGTGCATGCACCTGAATACATAGATGTGCACATACACCCCTCCCACATACACAGAGACAGACAGACAGACAGACAGACAGACAGACAAGGAGACAGAGATGAAGACAGAGACAGAGAGACAGAAATGAGAGAGACAGAGACAAAGAGACAGAGACAGTAAGAGAGAGAAATGTGTGTACAGTGTACAGAAGAGATGAACAACACGATAAAGAAGCCCTACTCATTGGTACACACAATCACTGTCCCCAACAACTGAGCCCCACACATTCTGCACAGATCATTTATTAAAACTCACGGAGCCTTCAGCAAGTTTCAAATCACAGGAACCATGCTGAGAGCGTGTGTAACTTTCTGACTATAGTGACTTCAAAGTAGAAGTCAGTAACAAAGACTGCGAGACAAATTTCCACAAACATTTGGTCCATAGATCCCAAAGCACATCACGTATCTAAAGCATATCAAATGGATTGCAAAGCTTTTCTCTCACTGGGAAGAACCACACAGCAAGCAAGCTCTTTAGAGCAAAGTAAGAACTGAATTATATTTTCACAAGTGTGGGATATAGGGCTAGGGTCAGCTCAGTGGTTGGCACTTTCCTAAGGTACATGGGGCCTTGAACAAGGACCCTAACACTGAAAAAAAAAAAAACAAGTGAGATATATCAGTTGAGAGGAAAATTATAGCCTCAAATACATGCTTGAAGGTTATTTTTTAAAAGACTGAAAATTAATGACCTAAGCATTTATCTTTAAAAACTGGAAAAATAACAATTTAAGTCCACAAAGGGTAGAACGAGAGAAATATGACAGGAGCAGAAATCAATACAATAGGAAAGAAAATTGCACCATGAAAAAGTTGGTTCTTTGGAAAGATTAATAGCTTGATAAATCCCTAAGAAAGCAAATCAAAGCAGGAGGGAGGTGTAGGGACGATAACAAATCACACACCTTCCATTTCCGGTGTCTCGGTAACACAATAGGGAACAATTGTCTTTGCAGGCCGATGGCGCTAGATCAATTGGATGTCCACACGGCAGAAAAGCAAACCTCAACCTCCTGCCCCACAACACACAGGGAGAGGTCAGTTCCAGATGGACAGTGGGTCTGGGGATGAAGGGTCATAAAATGGAAACCCTGGGTGGCTTCGAGCTGCATCTTGGTGACCTTTAAGAGGGTGGACATATCTGCAGAGGGTTATACAAGAGCCTAACAAAAGGAGAAGACTGATACTTAGACATGATCAAAACTGAGCCGTGTTCACTAATAGGGTCGGCTGAGATGGTGAAAGACATAGAAGCTTCAACTCTATGTGGAGGATGACTTTGAACTTCTAATCCTCCTGACTCTGCCTCTCCTGTACTGGGATTGTAAGTATGGGCCACCATGTTTGGTTTATGCGATGCTGGAGATTGAACCCGAGGCTTCACAGATGCCAGGCAAGCTTCCCAACAGCCAAGTTGAGCCCCGAGTCTCACAAGGAGCTTTTTAGCAGAATGTAACACTGCAAACTGGTTGAGCAGGTACAGGTGTCTTGTAGGAAATCTTTTGGTGTGTATCTCTCTCACTCCAAAAGTATCTCTGTAGATAGGAAACATACAAACAGCCCAACTGAAAAATGAGCAAGAGGTGTGAATAGCACATTGTTAAACAAGGGAGTAGTACTACGAACCACAGAATCGACAATATGCCTTTTTATTTAAAGCTGTTTTAAAATGCCAAGTGTCTGCGCAGGTCTGGAGTAGCTGTGGTTTTCCAGCAGGGTTGCCTTTACTAGTCAAAGATCTAGCTCTGTGTGTGTTCCTCTCCAGGAACGAAACCTGTGTCCTGCGGGTATGCTTATCACACTGTGTCTTTTGTTGCCTTTAAAAATCCTTTAGCATCTGTTTAACCCAATTCTCTGTATTAAATTCCACTCCATGACATATTTTGGGTCTGGGATGCACCTTGGTTGGACGAGTGCTTGGCTAAGCATTCATGAAGCTCTGGATTCCATTAGCAGTACCATGAAAATACATGAAGTATAGTGGTACACGCCTGTGATATCTCAGCACTGGGCAGGCAGAGGCACAGGATTGGAAGTTCAAGGTCATCCTCTGGTACATAGAGAGGCTAAAGCCAGCCTGGGGTACATGAGACTATCTCTAAAAAAAAAACCAAAATAATGAATATTTCTTTATTTTTGGGTCTTAGGGTCTTTTTTTTTTCCTGTTGGTTAGTTAGTTATTTTGTTTTGTTTTGTCTTGTTTTAGAGACAGGGTATCCCTCTATATAAACCAGGCTAGCTCAAATTCACAGAGATCTGCTTGCTATGAATATTCTTTAAATACCACAATTGTTGTGATATCTGTTTTTCTGACTTACCAATTCCAGCAGAACAAGTGGAAAGAACGTAAGAGCCAGAGGCAGCAGATGACTCCAAGGAAACCATCTTCCAGACACAGCACGACTAATGTACATATGAACTTGCTAAGACTGTAGCAGTACACACAAGACCCACACAGGTTCAAGTCACACAGTATCTTAGCACTGACAGGGGACATTGACACCAAGCCCCACCCGTAACCAAGAAGCTATTTGTGATAGATATCTGTGGGCAAAGGCAAAATCAGTTTTCCATAGTAGCGTCATAAGGCTATCAACCACACTCCAAGACAGGCCCATGCCTAAGCATGTGACACAACAGGGACACAAACCAAACTTTTATGGGTTTGGTGGGCTTTTTGTTTAGTTTTGTTTTGCCACTTGTTGATTTATGGGATTATTCATTTTGAACTTTGTTTGGGGTTTTTGTTTGTCTTTGAGGGAAAGATGTGGAGAGAGAATATAAAGCTGGTTATGGAGGGAGATGAGGAAGACCTGAGAGAAACTAGGGGAATGGAAAAACAATCAAAATATACTGTACATCAAATTTCAATAAAGATAAAGGCATTCAGGACAATTAGTGATTATAATACCTCCTCGTCTAAGGAGCTCACAACTCCTTAGTACCAGAAAGCAGAGAGAATGAAATAGATTAAATGCAGAAAAAGATTTCGGAGTCTTATATTCAAAAGAATAAATGGGGACTGGAGAGGAAGAACAGGAGGTATATTCATATAAGGACCAAAGGCAAGTTCTTTGCAGCTCAGGGCTTGTTGCATGATAGCCAAGAACGAGGACCACTCCAAATGCTATTCAATGTAGAATGGTAAATAAAATGGAAACCTGACAGCAATGCACAAGAACAGATTTCCGCACACTAGAAAGATCTGGGTAAGTCTCAGGAGCAAGGGCTGGAGGCGGGAAGAAGAGGACAACTGTAGGATTTCATTCCTTTGAACTCTAGAAACAAGCTATCTAGGGATTAGTGGTAACCTTTGGGAGGGGAACAAGAGGAACACGGGGGTTAGGGGTGGGTCTGGGGTACTCGGGATGCTCCGAGTCATGGTTTTGGTGCTGGTCACACAGACCTGTTTACTTTGTCATAATTAATTGAGCTCTGTACTCAGGAAATGTACACTCTGCTGTAGATCTGATATCCATGTGTTGAAATTAAAAATATAAGACATTACACAGAGTACACATTGGAGGTTTGCTGAATAGAGGGAAAAAGTTCAAGCTGTAAATTATACAGTATATAAGACGGAAGAGGAGGAAATATATCCCCTCCAAAACAGACTGAAACATAATTACTCCTGTAACAGGGTGAATAGCTGGAACCTTGGGGTGAAGAGGTCACAGACTAAGGGTATTGTCAGGGGGAATGGACTAGTGATTCCTGGATTGGATCCCCAGGAAAAGAATAACTCACGGTGAGTTTTTCTCTGGTGCACACGTGTGTGCGTCTCTTTACTGTGTGATGCCCTCTGCCATTCTCTGATATAGCACAAAAGCTTGCTCCAGGTATTGGTGCCATGCTCTTGGATATCCATCTCCAGAACTGGAGGAAACAAATCTCTGTTCTTTATGGATAACCCTGTCTTGAGTATTCTCAATGTCAGTTCCTCTGAGAACAGGGCTATACTCTACTGATGACCACATATGAAGGAAGAGGCCCAGGCAGAGCTCCACGCCAGCGTCTAAAATACCACGCCACTTACTTACCAAAAATAAGTAACCCACAAATGCTACTGAAAATGAGATACAAATGAAACGCTAGGCTTTGAGATCAGATGGCTCCAAGCTTGTCCCCACCAGATGCCCACCAAACACACAGACATCTCCTCCGTTAAATCATTTACGTGTCCTAAGTTTCAGTTTATGTATCTATGAAATCTAGGCAGGAATAGAACATCCCCATAGAGCAGTGCTGATGTAAATGACAGCGAGTCTTCGCCTTGCTTAGTGGGTATTTGGCACAAATGTCTCCAAAGTTAGTCTTGACCATGCCTGAAAATAACCAAGAAATACAGAAAAGATCATTTTGAAGAAACAGAAGTTCAGTGCCTTCCTGGTGATAGAGGGTAAATTGGGATCTGTCTTTCCAGGCCTCGAGAGAACAACCCCTAAAAGTTGAGGAAACATACAGAAGCGAATTCATCAACGCACGTGACATCAGAGGCCCTGGAGGCCTCACCGAAGAAAGAAATGATTTTCTGCAGAAAGCATCAAGCCAGATGGATATAAATGAGAGTGAGCACACGGGCCTTTCTTAATGACTAAATTTCTTTAACTAAAAATCTAATTTTATTGTGGTATAAATCACACTTTCTTGAAGTAGGGAATTAATTTTAGATTTTTCATTCACTGTTCATAACCTTTCTATGAATCTGACAGCCAAATCATTCTAAATGTCATTTAACCAATACAATACAACGGCTTTATTCCTCGTTGTACCTTCCTGAATCCATTATCTCCACTATAATGTAGAAGAGCTTAAGTAAAAAGAAATTACCATTTCAAAAAGCTGTAGTTTTACTGTGCAGTTGAACAGCATAATCTTTATTTTTAAATCAATATAATGTGAATGCTGAGTAATATTTTCCCTAATCTAGAAGTTCCCTGCTACAAGAGAGAGAGAGAGAAAGAAAGGAGAGAGAGAGAAAGAGAGAGAGAGAGAGAGAGAGAGAGAGAGAGAAAATCAGAGAGGCAGAGAGACAGAGAGACAGAGACAGAGACAGAGACAGAGACAGACAGACAGACAGACAGACAGACAGACAGACAGACAGAGACAGGGAGAGAGACAGACTATGAGGGCTGTCTAAAAACACAAATTACCTCCAATGCCCAGGGGAAGGCAGGTAGCACCTTTCTCTGACAATAGTTGTGAACCCTCAGCCATGTTCCCACCTCTGCCTGGTTAGAGGAAAGAGTATTATGGGATGCAATGACTTCTGGGAAAATGTGGACTATGTGGATATGACAAGCACTTTCAACTAAAAAGAGATGTTCTAGGAGGCCAGCTAGAGACCAGTTTGGTCGGCATATGCAGATTCGTAGAGGGGGAGTCTGTCATGACCAGGTCACTACTTTAAGGGTCCCAGTGTCCATGTTCTGATGCTGAGTCTCTCATGACAGCTTCTCTATCCAGCCACAGAGGGGCTGAGGAAACTGCTGGCATTAGCTTTGCTCAGACCCTAACTTCTAGAGGATGCTACAAAAGGAAACCCACTTTCTCAGTTTCTGAACCACCATGTCTGGAAGAGACAGACACCCCTTCGCTGACAAGACTCCAACATTCAGTTTCTCCTAACAGAGATGCCCTGAAAACCAAGGCTGCTTTAGCAAGCATCCTTGCACCTCCTCCACAGATTCATTTGAATTTTAAAAACTCCACTCTAACTACTTTCATTTTCACTAGCAAGACACTATTCTGCAATTAAAATCTCCTCCTGGACTGACAGCAGACAGCTAAATAAAGCAATGTCTTGTGTGGCATGTGTTCCAAGACTGGCTCCCACTCACTGAGCAGGCATAAGCGTTCTGTAGGATCTCTCTCTGGGTGACTGAACTAGAGGCAGAAGGAAAGCCATTGCACTGGGAGGCTTCCCCACGTGTGTCTGAAGCTTCAGAGCCAGGTGATAGAGAAGATTGGAGAGTTAACTCTAAACTGGGGATTAGCTTGAGAGTCAAGCTAAAGAATCAAGAAGGCAGGAGAGGCTGGGAAGATGCCTTAGTGGGGCATAAGCTTGCTGAACAACCATGTGGACCCAGGTCCAGAGCTATGGCAGCCATCTTAAAGGCAGGCAGGTATGGCGGTATATATCTGTAATCTCAGCACTGGTGACTTGCAGACAAGTGAATGCGGTGTCTCACTGGCAGCCAGTCTAACTGAAATGGTGAACTCCAGGTTCAGACAGCCAGCCTGTCTCAGGAAGTAAGGTAAAGAGTGACAGAGGAAGACATCTGACTGGCCTTCATGCTCACATGTGCGTGTGTGTATGTTCACACACACACACACACACACACACACACACTCACACCATGTGTTAGGCAGATATACAGACAGACATGATAGATAGATAATACATAGATAGATAGATAGATAGATAGATAGATAGATAGATAGATAGATAGACAGACAGACAATAGATGGGTAGACAGATAATTAGATAATAGGTAGATAAGTAGGTAGGTAGCTAACTAGAAGATAGACAGACAGACAGATAATATGTAGGTAAGCAGATAATGGGTAAATAGATGGGTAGGGATAGAGACGATAGGAAAGGAAGTAGACATGGTACAGAGAGAGGGAGAGGAGGGAAGGAGGGAAGAAGGGAGGGAGAAAGGCAAAAAGGGAGATGGATGGATAGATAGATAGATAGATAGATAGATAGATAGATAGAGTCTTGGGATTCCTGTTGCTGTGATGAGAAACCATGACCAACAGGGAAGAAAGGATTTCTTTCACTCACCGTTCCATATAACAGTTCATCATCAAAATCAGTGAGAGTAGAAACTCAGACAGGGCAGGAACCTGGAGGCAGGAACTGATGCAGAAGCCACAGAAGGGGACTGCATACTGGCTTTCTTCATGAGGCTTATTCAACCTGCTTTCTTATAAAACTCGGGACCACCTGCCCAAGTATGGCCCCACCTACATAGGCTGGACCCTCCCCCGTCAGTCACTTATTGAGAAAATGCCTTACAGACTTGCCTATAGCCTGATCTTATGAAGGTATTTTTTTTAACTGGTGTTCCTCTCTCTCAGATGACTTTAGCTTGTATTAAATGGACATAAAACTATCCAGCACAGACAGACAGACAGACAGACAGACAGACAGACAGACGAGTATATGAGGATTTTTTTTCTAAGAGAGAAAGAAGATATCTGTTTCTCCACTCATACAGAGTCTATTGAAGTGTCCAAAGAAGTGCCAAGCCACAGGGCTCCTGAGGATGTTATTGAGGGGAGGATTTGGAGCTAATCTTCTTCTTCTTCACAAGGAACAGGGTCACAGGGCCTCTCTGGGGTTAGGGAGTATTGTATGAACTTCTGTGGTCCCGCCTTAAAGTCAGGACAATGTAGAAAGGTGAAGCTGCTCGGTGGAGGAGACAGGAAGATGCTGGGGTAGCTGAGGGAGTTTTGGCTCACATCATAGGCACCTGTCCATCAGCCCTGCCCACAGGCTGCCTGGGCAGATGAGCCTTGCCTGGCTTACATACTACCACAGGAGTGCAAGGACTAAAAGGGAAAAGCTTGAGCCTGTCTACATGGACAGAGAAAGTGGCATTCTCTCACACTTAGTTAAAACACAAGTAGGAAGGTGAGCAAATTCTGTGTGCCTTCTGTTTCCTGTCTAAAGACAAATGGACCTATATAAAGAACCAGAGTTCACAAAGCACTGGAAAGTCTAAAATAACTAAGCCAGAGAATTTGAAGGGAGGCTTACCAACACACACACACACACACACACACACACACACACACACACAGAGAGAGAGAGAGAGAGAGACAGAGAGAGAGACAGAGACAGAGACAGAGACAGAGACAGAGAGAAGTAACTCAGTTGATAGAGTGCTTGCTTAGATGCACAAAGTCGCGGGTTCTATCCCCAGCACCATGGAAGCTGGCTGTGATGGTGAGTGGCCAAATCCCAGCACCTGAGAGGTGGAGGAGGGGGAATCAGGAACCCAAAGTCCTTCTTATTTATATAGAGAGTTTGGGGCCATCCTGGGCTATATGAGACCCTCTCTACTCATTCACCCCCACACCCCTAAAATCATGTCCATCTGTTAATCAAAGTAGTTTCTCTTTATTGGTGAGGTAATTTCTGACTTTACTATTAAAAATAACTAATGTGATAAACCCATGAATAGCATTCCAGACTGCACTCCTGAAAATATCAATTTTGCTCCATGAGAAAAACCAGGAAGTTACTGGGGCCACCAAAGCCTCTGATGGGTCAGAGATCTGACTGATTAGCAGCTGCTATGCAGGCTGCAGCTCCTGAGGGAGCCACCCAGATGGATCTTGACCCCATTTACTTATCTGCAATAGGAGACACTGCCCAGCCAAGATAAAAGTGGAAGACGTCTCAGAAACAAGGGCAAAATCCAGAGATGTTCTGTTGAGAGATTTCTGAGTGATCAGTGAAAGGGAAAGATGTCACACTAAAGAGAATGGGATCTGTGGTGTTTCCAGAATCAGAAAGAAAAGGAACACAGGTAGCTGTCAGGCCTCTGTGAAAAAGATGATCTGGGTACTCCTTTTCTCCTCCAAAAGTGGCAGAGGGCTGAGGCGATAGCACAGTAGTGTGCAAGTGTGAGGACTGGAGTTCAAATCCCCAGCACCCATGTAAGTGCTAGGTGTGCATGGCAGCCAGCCTACAATCCCAGCACACGGGCAGCAGAGACAGAGGGTCAGGCTGGCTAGACTAGCCAGATCAGTAGGCTCTGGGTTCCAGTGAGAGACCCTGCCTCAATACAAGATGAGAATGATTAAGTGACACTTGACATCAACCTATGGTCTCTTCACACACGTGCATGGATATCCACATATATCCACATACACATGATCATACCTTCCATGGTGTGGAGGTGGAGGCTGAGCCTCATACAGTTGAGTTGAAGGCCAACCTGAGCAACCTAGTGAGATCCTATCTCAAAAAGGTAAGCCAGGTGTGGTGGTAAGTGCTTTTAATCCCAGCACTCTGGAGGCTGAAACAGGAGGATCTCTGCATTGAAGGTCAGCCTAATCTACATAGCCAAGGTTATGTAGAAAGATGTGTTTTAATAAAACAACAAAAGTGGGACTCTGTGGTAAAGCATATGCCTAGTATGTGTGAAGCCTAACCTCCCCAGGCTCACAGGAAAAAAAAGATGGATGGATGGATAGATAGATGGATGGATGGATGGATAAATGGATGGATGGACAGACACACACATACACACATACAGAGATAATATAATACAAAGATTTTGTGATTTTAAGTTGTAGATATCCATAAACTTTATACGATAATGTTTTTGCTTTCACTTTAAGAAATGTTAGTTCTGCATGAGAGGCCATCTTCCACAGCAAAGGTAGAGCCACCTCAGCTACAGCACAGAAACCACTAACCTGAATTGTCTGAGATCGATATACTCTCCAATCCATCACTCCACCCTCTCAGCAATCAGAGCCTGAACAGTACTACTGAAGGACCACAGAGAGGAAAGACAGGCACTTGACACCTGTATCTCTCTGACAACCCAGCAAATTAAAACCTAATGATCATTCTGACGGGAAAAGTAATCCATGTCTCCCTAGAAGAAGCAATCACTGTGCACAGGACTATCATAACAGTCCACAGCCTGAGGCTGTAATACAGCAACCCAAGGGACCTCCATCGTTCAAATGTCATTTCCACCAATACAAGGCAGGTGTGCTGAGACACTGGCAGCCTGTGCAGAACCTCTCACCTCACACAGCCATGGCTGTACCAAGCTATATACAGCATCTGCCCATCCTGTGGGCCACAGATCCTCTACCCTCAATATGAGATCTAGGGATCCAAACACATCATTTTTCATCACAGAATCAAATCAAATTATATTAAGAACTTCTGTTAAGTGAGTTATCCACTAGACTTGTGGGACACACTCTTGACTATTCTTTTTTTAAAAAAACAGATTGGTTTCCACAAAAGCACAGAGAGAGACCCTGTACTATATACTGCCCACTCCGAGAAGTTTTTTGTTTTTGTTTGTTTGCTTTGTTTAGTTTTGAGATAAGGTCTCACATAGGACTTCCTAGCCTCAAACCCATTATGTAACTAAGCATAACTTTGAACTTCTGATCGTTCCACCACCTCTGGAGTGCTGGGATCATAGGTATGCGCCACCAGATTTGTGTGCTGCAAAGGATCGAACCCAGAGCTACATGCATACGAGGCAAGCAGTCTACTGGGTTTCAAACCTATTGGAAAATGTCTCTACCCACCAAGCAAGCAAGCAAGCACGCAGACAGGCAGGCAGGCAGGCAGGCAGGCAGGCAGGCAGGCAGGCAATACCACCCCTTCTCTATCAGGCCTTGTCCCACCAGAAGTATAAGCTCCACTGAATCAAGGACACCAGGTAGACATGTGGGAGAGGAGAGCAGAAATCAAGGACAGCTGTACAGGAAGGAGAGGGCAGCACTTATGTTCTAACTACTCATTTAGGATGCCCACTAGGGACCATCCAATAGATGACATAACAGCACCAAATTGTGCAATGGGATGTTCTCATCCACCACTGTTTTTCTCTGCCGGTGACAGGCTCAAGATGAGGCTTAGAACAACCTGTGCCTGGGAAATTAGAAGAAAGTGGGATGCACAGGGCAGGGGTGGGGGGTGGGGAGAGGAGGGCTGTCCTCCGGCCTGACTCTATTTTCTATTCTTGTTTTTGTACATGGAGTGAGAGGTCACCTTTATATAGATGATCTGACATAGATTCAAATTATTTCAGTCTAACTGGTAAGTGGGGGTTGGATGGAACTGGCTAAAGCCTGTGAGAGAGTGAGCCAGCAGGAAGAGGGTGGCTGCAGACCACAGCTAGGCAAGAGTGGAGTCTGAGGGGGCAGGAGAAAACCAGGGGCATCTGAAGTGGCTGATGTGTAAGGGTAAGATTCTGTTCTTCTCCAGGGGTGAGGAGTGGGGGATTTTAATCAGAAACCACTACCTTGCTTAGAAACAAGTCTGCTCCCCTCTGTCCTCCTTGGCCAGGGTCACCTCCAGCCTCCTGGATATCTCTTCCACCTGTTCTTTCTCACTATTTTGAGATAGCGTCAAATGTTCTATATCCAAGGATGACCTTGACCTGCTGATCCTCCAGCTTCCACCTCCAGAGTGTTCGCCCATGCGGGATGAATGCATGCCTTGGCACTGAAGCAGGAGCTTCTTGCATGCTAGGCAAGCACTCTGTTTCTTGAGGCACAGGTCACCTCTCACTTCCCTGGGTGAGGAATATGCCTTGCCCTCCTATTATTTTCCCAGTGACTCTCTCTAGGACACCAGCTGTCCAGCAGAGGCTCTCAGCAGAGTGCCTGGAGGGTTTCCTAAGCAGCCAGTTTGCTCATTCCATCATGAGAGTATATTCAATTTCATTCATTCATTCATTCATTCATTCATTCATTCATTCATTCATATACAGCAGTACCATGAAGATCATAACCTCATGCAGAAACAGGCAACCAAGAAACAAAGAAAACAAACCATCCTGTGATGAGAAGCGCCATAGTTTAAAGGGGAGGGGGGCACTACCCAGTCACAGGGGCTGGAGGATGTGGGTAGGGGAGCACTATTTCAGACGAGGTAAGCAAGGAGGTCCTCACACCAGGACAGTGCTGCAAGAAAGATGGACTCCACCTGAGTATCACATGCATTTGATCCTGGATGGCTGTCCTTCCTTCTGTCTACCAGGCAAGCTTCTCTCCCAGGATCCTCTCTCACCTCTGGTCCTGTGTTTATTGTCCCTAGACCACATTGTAGGTGGAGGGAGTGGAGGACTTGTAAAGCTCAGAAAGAAGAGGCAGCAATGGTCCTAGACCTGGCAGTGAACTGTTTCCAACTGCCTGAGCCCTCCCTGCCTCTTCCTTCAGCCTAAGGAACACTGCCTCCCATCTCATCCAGGGAGCATCTTCCTGGCCTGCCTTCTGCCCCGACTTGAAGGGCTTGGATTGTTGTCTGAATACATCACTGGGGTGGGCTTGCTCCCGTGGGTTTCCGCCTAGGCTCAGGAGGAGACTCGCCTCCCCCATACTTTTTAAATAGAAAGTACTTTCACTACACCGCCCTAACACTTATATTAAAAAAATGGAACTTAAAGTTGTTTAAATTAAATGAGTTATATTTAATTAAAAAGCCTTTAAGGCACAATAAGGCTCTTTTTCAATTTTCTTTCATAACAGAGTCCAAAGGAAGGAAAGCACCAGGGGTCAACACAGCCGGGCTGATATTTACTTAGGACCTGGCCCATCTGGGAACATCAACAGCCGTCTCCATCTCTCAGAGCCTACATGGAAATCTCTGGAGACTCAACTGTCCTTACCTGAGGATAGGGTCAAGGGTGGTGCCACTAAGATAATTTTGAGGACACAAGAGATTGCATAAATCAGGCAGGGTCAGCACCCTGCTAACATGTGCCTGTTAGGGAGCCAGCCATCAAAGTCACCCACATGTCCCCAGGGAGCCAGTCATCAAAGTCACCCACATCCCATCCCAAACAGCCTGAATGGGCCCTTCCCTGAAGAGCATCTGTCTCAACACACAATACGGAGGGGAGTGGGCCTTTTGTCTGGTAGCCCCATAGCTAACACCAGGGTTCCCAAACAGGCAAAGTCATAGGTAGCCCTAGGCACACCAAGTACTGTATGCCCAGCACCTAGCCTAGCAACCAGCCTGAAAGAGGTGCTCGCCAATGCTGCTGGGGCTCTGAGGTAAAGAAGAACAGCTATTCTGTAAGCAGTGGCCAGTGGCTGGGTGGACCAAGACAGAGAAAGGCTTCATCGGTTGGAATAGCATAAATATGCACCACCCACAGACCAGACTGTTCTTATCTCAGGCCAGTGTGCCATCCATGACCTTCTCTCACCTTCTGTGACCCCACTGGCTCATTTGCTTCAACCTATGTCAATGCTGAGTTTCCTTCCCCTTGGTGTTGTGGGTCCTGTAAGAACCTAGGGTATTTCTGGCTGCCCTTGGAGTGGTCTTCCCTGGTGTCACTCCACTCAATATGTAAGTCCTTCAGTCACCCACATGAGGTGGGAATAGTCTGACAGGACCAACATCCCATTATCTCATCTTGGACAAGCTTGTCCTCAGTGTGTCTGGGAGAGTTCTGCTCCCACCTCCAGGGAGGAGACCAGGTCCACACAGGAGCTCCTCAATGAAGATGACTCTCTAGACAGTAGTACCTCCACACAAGGGTTCTTCCTCACAGAGGAGTGATCCACATGGGAGCATCATACTGGAGCTGATGCTTTCAGTGTCTCCCTATTGAAAGAGCTCTCCAATGCCGAGGCTTCCCTGCACAGGCTCCTCCCTACAAGGGCTCCCCTACACTGGGGCTACATAGGGGCTAACTCACTCAGGAGCTCTCTCATCTAGCCCCTCCCCGCAACAGGCTCCTCCATGCAGAACTAATCCACATAGGAGCTGGTTTATATAGAAGCTGCCCCATGTAGGGGCTCCTCCTACATTGTGTCATACAGAATGCTAATCCACATAGGGCTGCTTCCCTTGGGAGTTCCCACACACAGACTCTCCTATACAGAGTTAGCTCCATGTAGGAGCTAATCAACACAGGGACCAATTCACAGGGCTTCCTCCACATTTCTGATCTGCTTCTCCGTACAGACTTGCATCTGACTTACATCAACACCTCTCTCTCCTCTCTCAGTGGCCCATGGAAAAGGCAGTGGTGAACACCAGCACTTTCCTATAGGCAGGTCCTGACCTACCAATATCTTTATCTGACAGTCAGCAGCTTGTTTGCTGAGGCTGGGAATTTTCCCTCCCCAAGGTCAAGGCTGCAGGGGTTCTCTTCTGAAAGGAGACTATCACAGTCATTCTTCAGGGAGTTCTCAAGGCCAAGTGTCTAAAGCAGAATTAGACCACTGCACACCATCACACACAGAAGCTTTGGGCTTTCCCAAAGCCTTCTCTATAGACACAGTGATGGCCAGTTCAGGATAGGCCCCACCCTACATTAGGATAAATTGCTGAGACTCTATAGGTTATCTTGAAGAGACACCAATACACAGCTAAGGAGAGGTTCATTCTCTGGATTTCAATAATAGCTGTCTGGTAGACCCATGTCTATCCTGAAAGAACGCAAGAGAAAGATGTGGGGGAGGGGTGGGAGGAGAGTGTAGCAGGGATATGGTTATATAAGCATGCTTGTGTGAGTGCATATGTGTGTTGGAGAAAGTGAAGAGGCTGTGCCCACGCTGGCCCTGGAAGACTCTCTTGAATTCTACTGTCTCCAATAAGAAGGGGACATTCTTTGCTTAGGCTTAAGGCTCACTGTCATCAGATGGGCCCTTCCT
This sequence comes from Rhabdomys pumilio, assembly GCA_030674055.1. NCBI lineage: Eukaryota > Metazoa > Chordata > Mammalia > Rodentia > Muridae > Rhabdomys > Rhabdomys pumilio. The sequence continues at coordinate 526,679 of JANHMN010000025.1, forward strand.
CCAATCAGAAATATGTGATGCAAGGAAATGCAGGTAGCATCTTGTAGCACAAGCTAGGCAGTTGGAAAGCCAGATGCAAACCCTTCTTCAACACTGCAAGGCAGACTCCAACAGCTCACACCAGCCCACAGCCTCTGCTGCCAAGTATGCAAGAGTAAGCCCAACAAGAGACCACAGGTAGTCTTTCTGAGAAGCCAGTGAACTGATCCACCAAGAGCTTTGACAAGACAAAGGCTGTCAGTTAATATTATTGTTCACAGCTATGGGACTGGAGGGAGTCCATGGTAGGAATCGTAATTCTTTTCAGAAATCTCCCTCTTACCCCTTTAAGAAATGCATACGAAAGCTAGTTGGTCCTCACATCTGAGCTGAAAGGGTCACATTCAGTTATCCCATTCTGAAGAAGTCCCTGCTTCTCTTCTTCCTCTCAATCCTGGCTCTACAGTCATTAAACATAATAGCAGAAAACAAGCCCCTAGCACACCGAGCTTGTAGCTCTCAGGGAGCAGAGCTAAGTCTAAGAAGCATCCATGGCTGTCTGGCCTAGTTACTCCAAACCAACTCAGTCACCAGGCTGCTGCTAGAGTCAGCATGGTGGAGGCTCACCAAGAAAATGTGTATGGTTAAGTCATAGCTCCCCTGCCCTGTGGCCTTCTCTTAGCAAGAACAACTCCAACAACTATTTCAAAGCAGCTGTTCTGAGGCCCCGCCGAAAGCCATAAAATGTGACTTTCAACGACATAACGGCACCAAATTTGATGGGGAGGGTAGGGACACAAGTTGTCTTATAGACATTGTGTGTGTGTGTGTGTGTGTGTGTGTGTGTGTGTGTGTTGCTGTAACAGAAGACCTGAGACTGGGTAATGTGAAATGGGCAGAAATGTCTTGGTTCATTGTTCTGGGAGCTGAGAAGGCTCTGATCATGATGTTGGCTACAAAGAATGACCTTAGCACATTACCAGAGTGCCAGAGAGCAAGAGACCAAACTCACAGGAGAGGGAGCCAGAGAGGAGAAATGGGCTTCTACCCTTCAATGTGCTCAGTCCCGTGGGGCTGCTGTTCATTCTAGAGAACATCTGGGTCCTTCTGTCTGTCACTCAAGCATCTAATCAGACAGTCCTATTCCTGATCACCAACAAGATCCTGATGGACTACTTGGACAACGGGCTCTGGTGTCCACCTGGCCAATCTCTTTGTCCTCTTCCTCCTGTAGGTACGTATGGTCGTCATTCACGGCAGAACAACATTACCAACCCAGCTCTCAGCTCCACACACAGCCCTCCATTTTCCTGAGGTCCTTTGTAACTAACACTTTGCACAGACTGTGCACTCACTATAATACTGTTCCATATTCTACTCACTAAGATCCCTCGGTTCCAGATCAGAGACTCCAGGGCCGGGTGCAGAGAAGAGTTCTGAACAAACTCTGTTTATATTTCTTTCTCCTTTCTCTTAACCCTAAAATGAGCTCTCAGCCCAAGAATGGGGACAGGAGCTGCCTGTTCAACACAGTTCATGTCCGGCTTTACTTCTCATACAAGAGCAGCCCATCCAAAGGGTTGAACTTTGAATTCTAATGCACATTTTCATTTAGAATATACAATGGGTCACAGGCAAATCTGTTCCAGTCTACATGGCCTTGAAGGTGTTTCCTTCCTAAGAAGCGACTATCTACAACCACTTGATCCAGGGGACCCCTGGGGCAGGGTAGGAGTCCTCAGCCCCAGGATATCATGTGTATTATGACAGTTTTGAGAGCAGGGGTATAATGGCATGTACTCCCGTGCACTAACCAAGATAGAACAGAATGGTAAGGAGCAACCATTCCCTCTCCACAGTCTACCCAAGCTCCCTGGGTGGACATAGAAGTCACTGAGCCAATAAGGACACTGCCTTAGAGTAGAGGTCTCAGAGGGCTGTGCTGTTGGTGGACAAGCTCTAAGGTAAAAGAGTAGGGGTGTTGGGATTTGAAACATCCCAGGGGGTGGGTGGCTGCATGCAGCACCATGTCCATCCTAGGCAGGTTACACTCAAGAGACGCCAGCTTCCTCTAACCCCTTTCCTCCCTACCCTCAAGTATCCAGAGCAGCTGAGTCATGAGCCTAAACAAACTTTTAGCAGTAGACAGTCCCACACCGCCTGTGTCCTGGAGAGGGGACATGTGTGGCCCGAAAAGATATGCATCCTGTCCTGGGAACTGGGGGAGGGAATGCAGGAGGCACTGGCTACTTCCTCCTTTATTACTCCATAAATAAACCTAATTTTCTTTAGGCTAAAGCTGAGCACTTAATTTAGCCATTACATCTTTTTTTTTTTTTAATGTTAGAAGATATCATTAACATAGTTGTTTAATTCTGTCTGTGAACTCGGACTCCCTTCTACAACAGCCCTTCGCTCCCTCCCCCACCTTCCAATAATCCTCAAGCTCTTGGGATGGAGTCATAAATCCCATTTCTCTTGGCCACTTGGCTGGGCTTAGCTCAGGGTGAAGCACACGGCTGGGTGTCCAGCAGAGACCCATTGCTTACTTAGATTTAAGGCACGAGGTGTTCCCAGTTGGCCAGAATAGCCCAGGGCTCCTGTAGTGTCTGTGAGAAGTCAGCCGGGAGGTTCTTTGTAATATTGTGAATGAGGCAGAGAAGCCCAGACTTGACAATCACATGCTGATGTTAAAAACCAGCTTGCATGCCAACCAAGCAGAAGAGAGCAGAGAAGAATGAGAGGAACCATGCAACATATCTTAGCTGGTGATGAGGCTCGGTTGTAGAGCACTTGCCTGGCATGCACAAGGCCCCTGTATCTGTGGAGAGGGAGTTGGCTTAAGTAGCTAGCATTAGAGGTAGGAGAATAGCCACAAGTTTGAGGCTAGCCTGGTCTGCCCACAGCAAGTCTATCTTCCTAGAATGGATGCTCCAAAGGCAGCTTCTTCAGATCCCTCAAAACATGAGGTCTTTTCTGCAAGGAAACTTTTCAGTCATGGTTTTAAACACCAGGAAAATGAACAGGAAAAAAAGTTCTGTTTCTTTTTAAAAGAGAAGCAAGCTTTAAGTGACACAGAACTCAAACAAGGTTTTAATTTTAACCCAATTGTCCTGACATCAAGGACAGCCATATTTCGCGGCACAGTGGTGTACAACTGTAATCCCAGTGCTGAGAAGGCAGCTTAACTTCAAAGTCTACAGACCAAGCAAGACCTTCAAAAAGAAATAAAGTCCTAGCACTTGGGAGGCAGAGGCCATTGGGTTTTTGTGAGTTCAAGGCCAGCCATGGCTATATAGTGAAACTCTACCTCAAAAACATAAAAGAAAAAAAAAAGAAAGTTGGTCCTGACATATAACTCTCAGAGCCCCCACACTTGGTTTATGTAACACAGGGGATTGTATCCAGGACCTCACCCATGCTAATCAAGCATGCATCCTACCAGACGATCCAGCTCCCCAGGAGGAGAGATGGGGTTCCCAGTGTTTTGTACCTTTCTGGCAGAAGAGAATAATACATCAAGGACCTAGTTCCTCTCTATCCGAGAGCTGAAGCAACAGGACAGATGACAGAAGACAACCATTTGAACATCTCCCATTCAGTAGCAACATGCTGACTCCCTGTGTCGTTTCTCTAAATGTCTCCCACTCAGAGAGCAGGGTCTGCTTCACACTCCATTGCAGGACTCCTTTTCTGAAGCCGTACCCTCTATCCCTTCTGTGGTTAGTGGCAGGACAAGGCCCAGAAGCCTCATAACAGAGACCAGAGCAATGGTGGCAGGAGGACAATTGCTCTTCTTTGGCAGGATGCCAAAGAAGAAGCCACTCATGAGGTTCTTAGAGACAGCTGGGCACCAACATGCTTCTCTCAATGGGAAGCTGGAGCGATAACCCGAAAGTCACAGAGGATAAATTGAGAGCTGGGGCGTGGCAAAGTTACCAATACAACTTGCCCAAAAGATGGAACTGCAGACCCATTTACAGTGCGTGGCCCAATGTCCCCATGACAAGGGTACAGAGACTCCTAGAAAAGCAGAGATTATTTAGCTGCAAAGGCAAGAACAGTTGGATGCATAAATTAAGAGGAAGAAAAATAATGGCTTTCTGTGAACTCATAAATGCTCATTTTCCTGGGTCACAGAACTTTCCAAGGCCAATTAAAACTCTGTCAACCATGATGTCAAAATGCTAAAGGGAATACAGTCTGCCTACAGAGAGGGTGGGCTTGCTGGGGGTGGGGGAAGTTATGAGCTGCACAGGCGATGGTCTATGTCCCCTGTCCACGGATAAACACAAGACCCCAAACAGTGTCAGCCCAGATGTGGCTATTTCTAAACAGCTGTGGACATAGACAAGGGTAAGACAATATGGGTAGGTTTGTAGACATATGAGGACAGGGATGTGACCACTCTCAGCATCTGTCTTAGTTTCCTATCTTGTTGCTATGATAAAATACTCTAATAAAAGCAACCTGAGGGATAAAGGGCTTGTTTAGCTCACAGTTCAAGGTTCAGTCCATCAAAGCCAGGGGATGTCAAGGCAGCAGGAACTGAAAACAGCTGTCACAGAGAGCTATGAAAAGGCATCCAGCTGCTCAGCTTTCTTTCTCACACTTATAAAGGCCCCATGAAATGGTTCAACCCACAATTAAGATGAGTCCTTCCCATATCAATTAACATCATTAAAATAATCCCCCACAGGCATGGCCAGAGGCTCATCTCCCAGGAGAGTCTAGGTTCCTTCAATTTGACACTAGCCATCACAGTAGCCACAAAGAACTGCTCCCCACCCCACCAAAGGACTTAAAAAATCACTGACAGACTAACCACAGAGATGTCTATCTGGGGCTGTCCTTCTCACAGGTGTGCAAAGAGGAAGTAGTGCCTCTACTCAACGCTTTTCTGCCCAGCATCCCCTGGAATGTAATCTCTGTATTGTCTGGAGCATGTGAGAAACAGACTCAGGACCAGGTCAGACCAACTGCATCTCAAAAGGCCCTGGGCTGTTGAAGTACATAGACACTCAGAAGGCACTGTGATAAGACACAGTCCACACTAACTCTGGAAGCAAGGACATACTTAGGAGGACCAGCTGCCATACTTTGCCTTGAAAACTATGTTGATGTACTTATTTGCTTGCAGGTGGGAGGCTATGCTAAGCCCCCAGCCTGGGCCTCTGACTGTTCAGAGAGGACAGTTTCTTTTCTCCATGCAGAGGAGGGGTAAGGAGACATACGGAAGGATGGCCCTCACCCTCCACTGGTGCTCATCTCTCTTCCCTGGGGCTCCCAAGAGGGACTTTCCTGAAAAGGGTGGGAAAAGCTGCTGCGAACCAGAACACATGTGACAACAAGGAACTGCTTTTGAGATTATTACTATCCCGACCTGCAAAGTGACAGGTCCAGCTAGGGACATAAGTGGTCATTAACAGTCTCTATCTGTGGCCCACACCTGTGGAAAGGGTAAGGGACCAGGCAGTATAGAATAAGGGCTTTCAAGTCTGTCTTAGTTAGGGTTTTATTGCTTTGAAGAGACACCAGGATCAAGGCAACTCTTATAAAGGGAAACATTTTACTGGGGGCTGGCTTACAGTTTCAGAGGTTTAATCCATTATCATCACAGCAGGAAGCATGGTGGTATGCAGGCAGATATGGTGCTGGAGAAGAAGCTGAGAGTTCTACATCTTGAACCACAGGCAGCAGAAGGAGACTGTGAGCCATAGTGGGTGTAGCTTGAGCATATGAGACCTCAAAGCCTGCCCCTATAGTGACATACTTCCTCCAACAAAGCCACGCCCACTCCAACAAAGCCACACATACTCCAACAAGACCACACCTCCTAACACTGCTACTCCCTATGGGCCAAGCATTCAAACACACGAATCTATGGGGTCCATTCCTATTCAAACAACCACAGGGTCTGGACCTTGGGGTAGGCAGGAGTCAGCTAATCCCATCTCACATATCTGTTCCTCAGAGACTTTTCTCTGAGTCTGCTAAATGCTGGAAACATGAGTTTGACCTCCAAGCCTAGGGCTGGTCTGTAAGCCCTGGGGTATAGTTTTAAATGCTATTTTGCATGTATAGTTAGGTAGTACATGCTAACACAGCATTGAACCAAGTAGAGTACACAAAGGATGCATATTCAGACACTGGTACTGGGACTCACTCAGCACCCTGGGCTCACTGTGAGAACCCACAAATATTCACTCTACAAGAATAGGGCAGTTCTCTGGAAGCTACTGTGATGTCATTTTTCATACTCTTCTGATGTCTCAGTTACCCATCATATAAAATCCCTGAAATGCCTGGAATCAAAAATGGCTTGCATTTGGGATTTAGAAGAAATTGAGAATATTTGTACCCTATAATAAACTCTTTGAGGCATGAAACCCAAAACATGAAATTTATTTATTTCACATATATATATATATATATGACCTGCAAAAGTTTTTAAAAGAGTTATTTCCAATTCTATGTATGTATGTATGCATGCAATGCATGCGTGTGATGTGTGTGTATGTGATTGTGCACACACGTGTATGTGTATGCATATGCATATGAGGGCAACACCTAAGGATGCCAGAGACATCTGATTCCCTGGAAACTGAAGTTAACCAGTGGTTATGAGCCAACCCACTTGGGTGCTGGAAATGGAATTTGCATCTGCAGAAAGTACAGTATACATGCTTAACCACTGAGCCATTTCCCTCAGGCCCTGAAATAATTTTGTATGATTCTGTCAGCCTGCCTGCCTTTTTTACTGCAACCTGTCCCATGAAGTCAGATCTGGCATTTTCTATGTGTGGAGTCCTATTGGCTTTTATCTGACTAACCTAATGTTGGATTTCAGATTTGGAGATCAAGGATCAGTTTACCTTGGCCAAGGTATAAAGCAGGGGAAAAGGGCAATGTTACAATATCTTAAGAGTCCAGTTAAGTCTACCTCAGAATTGTTTCTTTAGATCCAAAATGGCATTAGCATTCCAAGCCACATTCTGCTCCTCAGCTGTTAGAAAGAGGCACACCCTACAGCTGCATTTCTAACCCACATCTGTAGAACAGAAAACTCTTGGAAGCTATTTTAACTGCAGTCTTTATACAATAAACAATAATTTGCTAAAATTCACATTGGCTGTAATTGCTTTCAGAATATGTGTTTGTGCATGTGTGTGAACATGTACACACACACACATACACACACACATCCATTGGTCATTTAATCTTCATTTACTTTTAGGGCAATGAAGTAATTGTTCTAATAATTTTAAAGACATGTCCAAACTTATTAATGCTTCTCAACTACCTTAGAAAATCTTAAAAAATAAATAAATAAATAAATACAAATGCTGAGCAGTGGTGGCACACAACTTTAATCCCAGCACTTGGGAGGCAGAGGCAGGCAGATTTCTGAGTTCGAGACCAGCCTGGTCTACAGAGTGAGTTCCAGGACAGCCAGGACTACACAGAGAAACCCTGTCTCGAAACCACCCCCCCCCACAGAGAAAGAAAGAAAGAAAGAAAGAAAGAAAGAAAGAAAGAAAGAAAGAAAAGAAAGAAAGGAAGAAAGGAAATCTTGATCATTTTGGAAGCACTACTGTTTGGGGGGGTGGCACACACAGAAAACCATTTAACATTTAGTTTATCAAAAATGCTTTTGCTGGAGCTGGAGAGCTGGTGAGATGGTAAATGCCAGCTGTCAGAGCGTGGAGATCTGACTTTGGATCCCAGTACCCATACTGGGCAGGTTGTATTAAACAGGTAGCACACACACCAGCTACATATCTCATAAGAATCTATAAAACAGTAAATGTATCTGCAGTCCCAGTGCTGAGGAGGTATAGACAAGAGCCCTAACCTAATTGGGGCTTGCTGGCCAGCCAAGCTGGATGTGAGCTTCAGGCCAATGAAAGACCCTATCTCGAAAAATAAGGTGGAGAGTGATGAAGACACCCAACATTGACCACTAGTACACACACACACACACACACACACACACACACACACACACACACACATACACAAAAACTCTATTGGTTTGGCTCCTTCCCAGAAATCAGACTATCTGAGAAAGATTCCAGAAGACTTCTGTACACCTTGGACAGTGAGTTGTGAATATGACTAGCCACAGTTCAAAGAAGAAACTGCTCGGAAACCATGACCTTCAAGGATAACCTTGATTATCGGTCAGTAAGATGTCAGCCCAGGAGAACTGCAAGCTGCTCCCAGATAGCAGGGAACACTGTTTACTGTCCCACAACACACAGACATGTTATGCAGGTAGGAAAGCCACCCACCTGCTATTCTTGTCTGAATTTTGGAAGAACCAAGGTGATCTCATGACGGATATTGGATTTTACATCAAGTTTTGATTGACTTAAAAAATAACTTAAGTCTCCATTTTGCTCATAAAATTAATAAGACACTGAGAGGAAGAGAAAGATAAACAAGATCAGTTTCATCAATATGCAAAATAAAAGCACGTAAGTAAGAAAAAAAGATTAGAAGGGGGGGGGGGGGGGGGTGCTGGAGAAATGGTTAAGAGCAGTCACTACTCTCGCAGAGGATCTGGGTTCAATTTCCAAACACCCATATCAGGTGATTGACAACCACCTGTCACTCCTGCTCTAGGTGCTCTCTCTCTCTCCCTCTCTCCCTCTCTCTCTCTCTCTCCCTTTCTCCTTCCCACCCCCTCTCTCTGTCATACACACACACACACACACACACACACACACACACACACACACAGAGGCAAATAAATAAAAACAAGCAAATCAATCTTTGTTTTAAAGCCCATATGTGATTCAGAACCAGGGCTTAGGTTAGGGCAATGGTTCTCAATCTTCCAAATGCTGTGACCCTTTAATACAGTTTCTCATGTGACCTCCAACCATAAAATTGTTTTGGTGGCTACTTCATAACCGTAATTTTGCTACTGTTATGATTTGTAATGTAAATATCTGTGTGTTCTGATAGTCTTAGGTGACCCCTGTGAAAGGGTCCAGACCCACAGGTTGAGAACAGCTGGGTTAGAGGAGGGGCAGATTAGTACATGTATTAAGGAAACATGGCCTAGGCTAGGGAGGTGGCTCAGTAGGCAAGAACACTCGCTTTGCAAGCCTGAGAATACCCAGAGCTTGCTAGCTATCTAGCTCAGTCAGAAAAACAGCTGAAGCTATCTCCAGGTTCAGTGAGAGACCCAGTCTCACAGGAATAAGGCAGATGGCAATAAAGAGGAGGATGCCCTATGTCCTGCTCTGGCTTCAGCATGCTATATGAACAGGCATACTCCACACACATACCAGATATGGGGTTGAGGGGGAGGCATTCAGAGCATGACCAAAGTCAGCAAGCACCCCCACTATAGCAAATGCTCTGCTCCCAGTAGCTGAACACTGACCAAAGCCATGGAGTCGGCTGACACAGCATGACCCCCTCATTAATCACAGCTAGGAGCAGGCTCATTGAGTTAAGACACAGCAGAAAATAAAGCTACAGCTGGGAGGTCTGACCAATGGCCAGCTGCACCTGCCTCCAGGAGACTGCTGCCACCACCCCCCCTTTCCTGAATCAGCCAGTGACATTCTTGGACATGAGAGAAACAGCTGAACTGAGTGAGGGATAACCCCAAACAAAGAGAAGCCTGCCTTCCTTCCTCCAGTGTGCAGCACCTGCCTCTCCTGCCATCACACAAAACCGGGAAGCACTGGTGTTAAGTGATCATGTAAGCAAGCTCTGGGTGATGTTAACTTGCCTTCCATTCACCACCAGCTAAATCCCACTTTAATTGGCTTGCCTCTTAATTGAAATAAGTGATTCACCAAAGAGGGTCAAGGAGCCCCCGCCTTCAGGAGAGTAAGCTCCCAGTAAGGCCTGCCTGTTTGCTTTGCTATTCAATATTCAAGGATGGATCTGTAGGACTTAAGTGATGGTTTCCCCTTGGGATATGAGTATAAAAATGAAGCCCTTCCCACATGGGAAATGTGGCTCTCACGAGCCCAGCGGCAGCCGCCATTAGACTCTTCCAAAGCAACATTAGGGTATGTCCTTCATAGATTTAGACAGGAGCGATAGTGTTTCTATTTAATCATTGACTCGAGACAAAAATCACACGGCACCAACTTCAGCAGAAGTGCGGTGCATTAAATCACTTCTGAAACTCCCTGAAGAGTAAGGCTCCATTGGTTTGGGAGCACAGGACAATTAAGGAACAATGAAAGAGAACCTGGTGCCATTTGATCAAACAATGCGCTAATCCTAACACACACTGTGTGTTCCTTTATCCGCTCTCCAGAAATGTTGACTTTTCGGGTAATTTTGATTTCTCCTTCCCCAGAAACAGACACACAGGTACAGAGAAGGGATCCCTGGCATGTATCAGTGGAGGACAATGGAAGTGTGACTGCCTGCGAAGGCCCTGATAAGGGCTCAGCTCCTCGAAGCAAAGAGAAAAATCCCAGGTGGCTTTAGTGAAGGGATACTTACTTTTCAAAGTTCGGCACCTATGCAAGGCATTTTCTGAAGATATCCTACATCCCATATGTACCCCAGACTCATGAAGACACCCCAAATTTGCTGAGCCTGCTACCTAGAGCAGGGCTAGGGTGTAGGATACTTAAGACTGGAGATCACTAAGCAATTAGCAGCACATCCAGGCCCTCAGGGGAGGTTTCTGAGAGTGGGTTTTCCAAGCTCTTTAGAAGTATTTATATACACCTCGCATGCCATTAATCATTCTTATCTGTTCATTAAAGCTGTCTCCCTCAGGACCTCAGCTGGCCAATTCTTTCTCAGCTTGGTTCTTTTTTATCTATATACCCAAAGTGTGGCCTGTTTCTTTTTGAAGACATATTTTGTCATTAAAATACTTCATCAGTTCACATGGGCATGTGCCACCAATTATCAAATACACAGAGAGGACAGTCCTGGGAGGCTCTCTGTGGGTGGCTAAATGTGTCACGAAAAAGCATGGTGTGGGGGTGTGCTTTCATTGATGAGAGACTTTGGAGCCACAGCCCACCTGTGACAATGTGTCTTGTTTCCTCCTGCCTCCTATCAGAATTAGAAGTGCAATTTGAATTTACACGGTGGTCTGATTGATCTAAAAATGGAAGCGAAATCAGACACTCGGATGCTGTAACACAGAAAAGCAGTCTGTATGGAGTGTCGTGTTGGTAGTTCCGGGACCATACCTCTGCCTGTGACTCTCCCAGAACCACATTTGGGCTTCCGCTGGCTCCTTGGTCCATCCATCCTAGCACAGCTGGCAGGGAGACCCCAAGTAGGGCAAGATGTGGCCAGAAGCTTCCTGGTTTCATTTTGTTCAGTCTGTTGAGAAAACAGTAAAAGCTCAGCAGGGAAAGCAGTGGGAAGTCACAGCAAGTCACTGGGGCATTGATGCGTGCACGCAGAATCAGGTCAACCTAAGGGGATGAGCAGATGGTTTGTCTAGGACCTGAGTTTGAGCCCCAGACCCACAAAAAGCTGGGAATGGCAGTTTGTATCTCTAATCCCAGCACTGGGATGGTGGAGAAAGGCAAATTCCAGAGACTCACTGGCCAGTCAGCACTGCCTATGGCCCTGTGAGGAAAACGCTTTCTCTCAAAAAATCAAGATGGCTGGCTGCTGAGGATCCACATCCAAAGCTGAATCCTGGCTTCCATATGTACATGCAACCACACGCATGTACACCCATGTACTCACATAAAGAATCAGATTATTCTAAGCATAAAATATGGTACAAACCCTTCTGTTTCACTTGGGAGACATGATAACCTGACTTCTAGGCCCCAGTGTACTGTCTCTAAAACGGGGGCTGTGTCACAGTCCTCACAGGAGTGCTCTGAGAATTGAGAGAGCTGGTCCCAGGCACATGTAGAACTCTGAAAATGTAAGCCATTAGATAGTGTCCCACTTAAAATGCCACCAACCACCACATCTTTAAGGACAAGCAGGGTGAGTCAGCTGAGTCACATCTGTTGGGCACATCTATGCCCCAGTTTCCTGAGAAAGCATTTGGGGCTAAGCATTTGGGGCCTGGAGAGGTGACCGAGCAAGTGATGACACTCACTGCTAAGCTTGACTGCCTAAGTTTGATCCCCCAAAGTTGACTTCTGCAAGTTGTCTCACAATGACATACATACCCCCCACACATGCATACACTAAATAAACAAATACATTTAAGGAAATGTTGATGGGGAAAACATTGGGTGTGTAGCAACATCCCTATGTCTCACACATCGGTTTACAAAATGGTGAACTTCAAAATAGCACCATAAGGTCTGGTATTTCAGTTTTTGCAGCAGAATCTAAGCAGCTGATGCCAGTGAAGTCCCAGTAACCTGGAAATTATCTCCCGAGACTCACTTTGTCTTCAAGTCCTAGACTAAAACAAAGGGGCGATTCAAGGTGACCAGAAATTAAGACCTTCACGGAGGGACACTGAGGCTCAGGAGTGAGCAGTGATCAGGAAACTTCATGGGCCAAAGTGCCATGCTGATGTAGGAAGGACAGACTGCTCCGAGTAACGGTACTTATTAATTTTCTTAAATGTAGGGGTGTAGGGGTGTGTGTGTGTGTGTGTGTGTGTGTGTGTGTGTGTGTGTGTGTTGTGGGTAGGTGTGGGACCTAAAAAGGATAGCTTGGTTCCTGGTTGGGCACAGGCCTCGAACACTAATGGAACAACAGTAGGTGTTCGGTCATGCCCCCAAAACCCAGGGTCCTGACACATGGCAAAGATCTCCATTGTCCCAAGCCTTTCAGTCACCAATACAGCCCCTCCTAAAGAGAGGTTTGTGCCCCTCCCCAGGTAGAGGACTTGACTACAGGCCTCAGCCTCAAGAGATTTCCATATTAATGAGATACCTAAAGACCAGAGGGCGTAGCTAATTAAGTATTCCTTCCCAGACCCTCCTCATTACAAACAGTATTTAACCAAAGGCCCACCCTGAGGGTGCAGGGGTACAGCAAGATTCATCTACCATCCCCCATGAAAATAAACCCTTTTAGAACCATGGACTTCCTCGTGTCTTTGGGGCCCAATGGGAACCATGGAGAAGACCTCTAACTAATGAGCTACCTGCTGCTTGTTGCTTAATCTCCCGCCTAGGGGACCTTTCTACATTGCCGCCATGGAGGCTGCCTGATTCAACCAAGCTAGCCGACCCTCTGGGGCACCGCCAGAGCTCTCCCTCTCACCCCTCTTGGCTGTGGGCCCGTCAAGCCCGCAAGTCCCCAGTCTCAACTCTTCCGCAGCAACCAGTGGCGCCTGGTTGTCCAGGAGTCTAAGACCCGTCAATCCCCCCGCCACCCCCCCGCAAACTTTCTTGTCCGGGGGTCCCCACTCAAGAGCCCTGCGCCCCTCGATAAGAACTCCTCACACCCGCCTCACACCCACCTGGGCTGGAGCCCCACAATGTCCGCCCACGCAGCGTAGAGGAAACTCAGTCAAAAATCCCCACATGCACAGAGTCGCGGTCCCAGTTGACTGGGGCAGCAGACCCTTGGAAACCCCAACTCCACCCAACAGGAACCCACACCCACGTGGGAGCTAATCATCCCCACAGGTAAGTATGCTGGTGTATGTGTTGGGGGTATGTTGGAGGTCAGAGGACAACTTGCAGGACTCAGTTCTGCCACTCGGTCACCAGGCTTTGTGGCAGGTGCCTTTACCTGCAGAGCCATCTCGCAGGCCCACTTGCTTGCTTTCTAAGTGTTCACTGTGAGTGTGCGCCACTAGTTATCACTTTAATGGTATTTACTTACAGGTTCTCGATGCCACATCTTAGCTTGGCTCACAGAGATGGGAACACGTAGACCCCTTTAGAGGCCAGATTCCCAGATAGCCTGGCCCGAAGACTAGATTACAGCTGGCTCTGATTCACACCTTGTAGCTTGAGGGGTCCTACTCCTATACTCAAGTAACAGCCTTAGATGACTCCTTCTCTGGGCCTCAGCCTTTCTAACTGTGGGTCACATCCTCAAAGGAGCTTAGGTAGTGTTTCTTCATGGAAGGAGGGAGGGATTGTTAAAAAAAAAAAATGGGCAATGGTAGAAAGTCATAAATAGTAAAATATAGAACCAGGAATTAATTAACGATCAAATGCACAATGACTCTCTGGCAATGCTTACCATGGAATGAGTGGCTACCTCATGGCAGTCTCAGCTCTAAGCACACGAGCCTTCGCCTCACACTATCTGACACACTGCCACCAAATCGTGCCTGCAACACCTTGGCTCAGATCCAAGAAGACTGCACGCTCCAAACCACAGTGTTCCACTGAGCAGACAAAGTTTGCTGCTCTTATGGAAACATAATGGTCTGATTACAGAAGACAAAGTCTCTTATTCCTCAGCATGTAAGCATCAAATGAGTATATGTATTTGGATGGTATTGTGTAAGAATGTTTGATTTTTAAAATTGCTATTTGAGTTGCTGGCTGGAATTTTGTAAAACTTGCTAAAAGAATTTTGGCTCAGGAGCAAGACAGAATTTCCAACTGTTTCCAAAATGGTCCTTAGCACCCTTCTGCCATTTTGTATTATGTATTTATGTGGCACAGTGTTCAATACTGACAATTATAAAATCAAAATATTAATCAGCTCTGAGAAACGCCAAAGATGCTCTTCCTCCTGCGGTATCAAATATATGCCAAAACTTAGTTCCTCATGCAGATCCATCTCGCGAGTATGTAAATTTACTTTCATCTTTAACAAACAGTAAAAGTGCATGCATACTAAAGAATTATTTTAAAATAAATTTCTTGGGGGCTGGAGACATGGCTCCGCGGTTAAAGGCTTGTACTGCTTTTGCAGAAGAGCTGTGTTTGGTACTCCTGGCAGCTTTCTCCTAACCACCTGTAACTCAGGCTCCCGGGGGATCTGGTGTCTCAGGCCTGGGGTGGGGTGGGGTGGGAGGCACCTGCTCTCTAGCATACAAATATTTTAAAATAATACTTAAATCTTTCAGAGTAAAAGGCGTATTATCAGTAAATATCTGATGTGTATATCTAATTTATGTAAGAGGTGAAAAGGGACCCAGAGTACAAACAGCTTAAGAATCTCTAACCTAGACAAGGGACAAAGGCTGTCACTCAGTCATCAGTGGCCCTGGCCATCAAGCAAAGCCACTTGTGCTATATACCGGGTTTCTCTGCCCGCGTCCCCATGTGTGAGACAGATGCCCACTAGGAAGAAAAGGCAGAGTAAAGCGTGGGCCACCACACACTGGTTTATGAATGACAAGGTCACCAGGGATACATAGCTATCTTACAGAGAAGGTCCCCCGAGACCCCATTTCTCTGATTCTTTCTTCAACCATTCATTTTTCTGACATTCATTGGCAAAGCTGAGCTGAAGGAAGCAGTCCAGGTAGCTCGTGACTGTCATCACAAGGTCACCAATTCTGTACCCGATGTGCATTTTGCATAGTGTGGCTTCAGCTGCTACTTGTGTGAAGCCTGTGATATGAAGCAGCGGCTGACTGCCTGACTCTGTACAAAGGATGGGCAGAGCTCAGAGGGACAGGATGGTAGAAGAAGAACCCCTTCATGCAGGGCTGGAAAAAATATTTCCCACAATGCAACTGTTCTGTTTAGTTTTTAAAAAATAAATAGAGCAGCTTCATATTCTTCATGAATTCTCTCCTCTTTTGAACCTGGAGCCATGTTCCAGAGACTACAGATGGCAGCTATTGGACTTTTGCATATTTTAAGAGCTAACTTTAGTAATTCGAGCAAGAATAAGACTATGCCTTCTATTCTTTTTTAAATTTGCTGATAACATAGTCCCCTAACAAACAATGCTTAAGAGGTAAGTGCCTGCATTTAAAGGTCTGTTCACTTCCTTTGTCACACCTCCTTGCTCAAACCCACTAAAAATACAGAGATAATCAAAATCCATCCTACTTAATGTACAGCTGTCAACTCCTGGAATTATGAAATATGCAAGCCGCGAAATCTAATGCTTTACTTTCAATTTGCTTAGTAATCTAAGACCAATTATGTCTGGCGTTTTATTAACGGATAGTATCAAAATAAAATCCATTCATTTCAATTATTGTCTTGGCAAGCACCATGTAGCTTCATTTAAGAAGCAGGCCCAGAGGGTGAGCATTAAGCCGGCTGGATTCTGAGAAGTGTTTCAGGACATTCCGACCCGAGCACCAGCCTTGGTAGATAGAGCTGGTATAGGTCTTTATCTAGTTTGCATTGAGATTCCCTATTAACACCTTATTTGAAGACGGGGAGACACGTGAGCCAGACCAACTGCTTAAATAAGCCTACGCAGCTTCTTTATAAAATGCAGCTCAGTTTGGCCACCGCTAGCTGATTTCATTTACACCGTGGATATGTCTTGGATGTCATTTTATTCACAGGGTGATTGACAATTCATTACATCTTCAGCAGCAACAGCCTAAAAAAATTCAACTTGAGTTTTATGACAATTCAGTCAATAAAAAGAAGAATTAATATTGGGTCTAAATCAATTTTGATGATCTGTCTAATAACCAAATAGAGACTCTCTATTTGGTTAACACTTACATAGCAATTACTATGTGTCAGGTACTATTCAATCTGCTTTACAGGCACGCCTCATCTCCATGCAGAAGGCAGTGACTATCCTTCCTCCCCATCTGATGACAAAGAGAAAGCAGGGTCACAGGGAGGGTAAGTACCCTGCCAAAGCTACATGGCATGTAAATCAGCAGGTGGGTGGTTCTGTTATGTCCTGTCCATCAATACCTCCCCAACCTTGCCAATATGAAATCTCAGTAGGCAGTTCTTTTTCATATGACCCAGTCGATCTACACAAGGCAAACAAGGAGGGAGGCCCTGAACCCAGAGTCCCTTCTTGCCCCTGAAAGATACTCAGAACCAGCCTCCTTTGCTTCTCAAGACTATGGCCACGGATCCATACCAAGGGGAAAAGAGCCAAGCTGTTACCCTTCTGTACTTGCTCCCAGAGTGGGTGCAAGTTGGCACACTCTCCAAGAGAAATCACACAGATTCCTAGGAGGTAAGGATGCTCCTCCAACTCCAGGGAGCACAAGTCACTTTGAGGAAGTCAGTATATTGCTGAATTCATTGCAGCTCCACTTTAAATCACCTTGCTGGCCTTCAGTGAGAATTTCTCCATCAGAGGGCTAGGGCTGAGCTCTTCATAAGGTTGCAGACCCTGACCATCAGCCTAGGCCTCCTTCAGAGATTGCGCTTCACTCATCATATGTTTCCTCATTCCTGGCCAGACCCCAAGCACTGGTTACATCTCCATCAGAATAGAGTCCCTCGGGCCTCCTATAAAACGCTGAGACAGTCTTATCTTCCAAACAACTCAGGGCATCGGTCACTTGGCAGGATAAACATCTTAGTTTGAAGAGAGGCACTTCGCCTTTTTCCTCTGGTCCCCGTCTGGTCCTCAACACTCTCCCACAACCAGGAGAGCTAGGTGCTGCCATCCTGCTTCCTGTAGATTTAGTAAGTCATTGAAAGTTTGGAACCGAGCCACTGCATAGACCTAGACTCGAACCCAGCATCTTACCTCCTGGACACCTGTCTGCTTTCTTAGCCCTCAGATTTGCATCCTCTCCCAGATCCTCTTTGTGCTCGCCAGTGTTGTAGCCTCTCTGTGCAAACCACAGGACTTGCACTACTGTAAAACAGGCTTGTGTCTGTGCTCTCTTTCTGTGCTTAAAATTACAGAGCTGTGACAAGTTAGCGTGAGGCAACACTCCAAATGCCAAGTTGCTTTCTGAAGAAAGTTGAACAGCCATGACTAAAATTGTAAGTTATTAGGGAAAGACTAAACCTAATACGAATTCATTTAAAAAAAAAAAAAGTCTGCCCCAACCCAGAGACCACAAACCAACATGCAGGATCAGTGGCCAGAGTCTTACACAGGTGATGCGCTTAAGGCAAGTCTTGTCTTGTCTATTCCTGTAACCAAATCTTTCAGGATGGGTGGGAATGCTAGCCACTGGGGACACTGCTCATCAGCTCTTTCTCTCTTGACCTCTTTTCCAGAACACAGGAACATTACCAGGCCAGTCGCTATGGATTAGTCACACACAAATGGCTTAGAAATTACAAAGATGACTTGGTAGAGCCTCAAGTCGAGCGATCAGGTCTGGGACCCTGGAGGCACCTGCATTTCCAAACATCTGCTTGATACTTGGACTATATTTTACACCATGCCCTGTTGACAGTCAACCAAGAGTAATCGAATGGGGAGCCCCAGAGCCCTGCCATGCCCTTCTGTGTATTTGCCTGATGGTGGGGGAGGGGGGAAAAGGAGGGGGACCATACCAAGCTCAACTTGAAGCCAATGGCTACACTACAATTTCTGCCGAAAGGTTTAGACTCTAGTTTTGATTTGTGTGTGTGTTTTAGGAAAAAGAAAAAGCATGTCAAAATTTCCCAAATAGCCCCTAAAATATCAACTGGAAAAGATAAGCATGTATCAAGCTAACTGCAACACGGTGTAATTAAGTGGAATTGCATTTTCTACATTTTTATTACGTGCATTTATTTATTTATTTAGTGTGTGTGTGGGGGGGGGGTGTGTGTTTAAAAGTTAGAGAACAGCTGGCAGAAGTCTGTTCTCTCCTTCCACATGTGGACCTTGGGCTCAAACTCAAGCCTGATAGCATGTGTCTGTATCTATTGAGCCATCTCACCAGCCCTAAGTTGATTTTCTAGCAATTATAAACTCTATATATTTCCCAACAATTGATGAATTCAATACCTAAATTATTCCATGTGCAATTTGTAAGTTGATGACATTCATCTCAGAACTGAAGTTTCACACCTTCACCTATGGTTTTTTTAATCACCCATATCTGTCCAACCTTCAGATAACGCTTCCTAAATACACCCTTTTAACTGTGGTTTTCCCATTATATTCGATGTTCCATGTCTTAGTGTTGTGCGGTAAGTGGCAAAACACTTCAAGGGAGATGCTCTCTTGAAATACCTAATTTCATCATGTTTGGAAAAAACAGTAACTACACATAAGCAAGAAGGAGGGACTTGGAGAAAAAAAGAAACCTCTAAAGGTAGGGTAGACACTTAGAGCAGGTTTGTGAAATCTTAACCATTCAATTCCAGTCCCTGGAACAGACTATTAAGTCAAACAGAAGATCACCACACGAGGTTACAGTAAATAAGCAGGTCCTCCAAGTCCTTAGCAGAAGGAAAAGCATGGTGAGTGAGCCAGTCTCTCCCTCCTTCACTCACCTGCTAGGCACAGACAGTGGAATCAAAGTCCTGACATTGCCCAGTTCAGCAAGCTGGTCTCTCCCTGGGAATGGGGGCTGGGGGGGTGTCAGGGAAAGAGTCTTTCTGTAATTAACAAAACTTGGTGGCCTCAAATCCTAAGAGGAAAAATAAAAGCCACTGGGACAACATAATTAGGAATGTTAATAATAGACCCTTTCCTTGGGTGACCTTTGGTTCAAGATGAAGTCTTTCTGGGAAGAGGGAGGTGTTGGGTCCCATGATGAGAGGAAGAAAGCCAGCATTCAGCTGATGGAGACAGAATGACCTGGGCCTGAGGTCCCTTCTCACACAACTGAAACAGGAAGTTACTGGGTTCTGAAAGGCATAGGGTTTCAAGAATTTGCTGGAGAGGCGCTGGGGCTATGATGCCACACAAGTCCTAGTCACTCCCCCACCCATTTGCCCACACCAATGTCCACACCAGAGCCTATCCTCAGAGTCAGAGGCACTGGAACAGACACTGGCCAGTACCAGGATGAAAACAGACTGTTACAATTCTCCCTTGCATCTCTAGTGGCTGGTGGGTAGGAAAATAGCTTGAGGGCTTTCTGGTAAAGTCCTAAACGTCTTCTTCATGCCCCTCTTGTCCTCCTTAGAAAATGTCAAGGGGTGTTGTTCCGTACGTTTTTAGCTAGCAATTACTCACTTTCTGTGTAAGGCATATAAAAGAGGGGTGAATTCCCGTATCTCGCGGCGGGTGAGGGTGCCTAGTACAATTCTTGGAACACAAGGTTTACTAAGACAACAGACTAAAGCTACTGGCGCTGTTTTTCACTCATGGAACCCTCAATGGGAGCGACACCTAGAGGGGAGTGGAGGAACTACCGAAGCGCTATTCATCAGTGTCAAGAGCCAGTTCTCTCTGGAGGGAAGTCCTCTGGGCAGTGCAAGGTGGACCAGCTCTGGGAGAAAATGCGGACCTGGTGGGAGCGGGGGTCAACTCCTAGAGAACTCTGAGCAGACCAAAGGACAGCATAGATGCTCGCCAAATTCGGGGCATCACGAGCTCTATCGACCGCTGCCAGTCAGTTTCTTCCCTTGCAAGAGTTTCAAGACAGGAAGTCCTCAGGTGGCAGGCATGGGGGAAGCCAAGTGGGACGCGGCTTTGTCAGCTGCAGAGAGTGCTCAAAGCCTCGTGCTGCAGTGGTACCCAAACTCCAGGCGACATGCGCCCCAAGAGCAGCGCTCTGCCTGCGTTTGCCAGGTCCCCTCTGAAACTTGGAAATGGTCTCTCTTCCTTCGGTGGGGCAAAGAGGGGCCGAAGTCAGTCAGCACAGTCGCTCTTAGCACCGATCTCCCCCAACCTAAATGTCCTCAGGACAAACTGCTCCCTAGAGACTTCCCAGTGGGTTACAGCAGCTGCTTACTAGCAACAACTGTGGCCTTCCAGGATGAAAGCCACAGGGCCCCCAGAGCAGGGTTCTGCCCTGATGCCCTCTTCTTGAGCTCCTTACACCGAGGATCATGGGATAATGAGGGCTAGGAGAGGCGCAGCTTATCTTTTGGCTGCGACAAGGGGACGCAAGTTTCCCCGCAAAGCGGAGGGGAAGAAGGTGCAGAGGATGCCCGCCTGCACTCTAGATCCCAGCCAAGGGCACGGGGCTGAGGCAGGGTCTGTCGCTTAGGTTTGGCTGAGGCCATCCGGGGGGTTTAGAGCCCAAGAGCGGCGCCTGCAAGGTCTCGGTGCGGATCGCGAGCTTCGGGCTCAGCCAGAGCAGTTCTGCGTGGCGCCCCGCGCGACTATAAGGATCGCTCCGTTCCCCACCGCTGATCCCCGGTTGTCAAACCCCATGTACCCCAGCTTTAGCCCCCAGTCATAGCGCATCCAGGGTGGCCCTGCCGAGCCCTGGCCCTGTGGTCCCGTGCCCGTGGCCAGGCGCGCAAACTTGGCTCTCCAGGCGTGGGCAGTGAGGACCAGAGAACGCCCGCACCGGGCCCTGCAGCGAGCTGCGGAGCTGCGGGCGTCGGGACCCCGGCGGAGAGCAGCGGGACGAGCTGGCGGCGGTGGCACGACTCGGACACCCGCATCTGCTCCGTAGCTGCGACCCGCTTACCTACGGCGGCCGGGGCCGAGGGAAAGACCAGGTGGCCGGACTCGGGTGGAAGGGAGGGAGCGCCCCGTGGCGGCGACAGAGGCGGCGACCTGGACCCCGCGTCCTCGGCTGGGTTGTCTCCGGCTGTCGGCTGGTTCCCCGGCGTGCTAGAGAGAGTCCAAGCTCCAGCTCTCTGAGCCTCCGCCGCCCGCCGCTGTGCCACCGCTGCCGCGGCTGCCCTATTTCTGCCGCCGGGACCGGAGCCCGTGACGTCACCCTCCGGGCCCCGCCTGCCCAATCGCCGCCACCTGTGCTCGCCGCCTGCCCGCTTGCGGGTCAGACCCCGCGGCAGGTGTAGAGCAGCCCGGCGCGCACGAAGAGCGCGA
Source organism: Rhabdomys pumilio (assembly GCA_030674055.1). Classification (NCBI taxonomy): domain Eukaryota; kingdom Metazoa; phylum Chordata; class Mammalia; order Rodentia; family Muridae; genus Rhabdomys; species Rhabdomys pumilio. The sequence continues at coordinate 548,348 of JANHMN010000025.1, forward strand.
GGATTCCCTGTGCCCTGCACCACCTGAGCCGGGCAGTTCTCTTTCCCCTGGCTCCCAGGAAGCTCAGCAGGTGACAGTCCCCTGCCTCTGTTTTCCTACTCACCCCTCCTCTCCTCTAAGCTCTTTTCCGGGCCAGCCTCCCTAAGGTTGTGCTTTGCTCAAAGCGCAGGATTGTTCTTAATCAGCGGCCATTTCTCCTGAAGCCTTACCGGGTCGGTACGTTGCACCAAGAGAGATGTCCCTGGAGCAAAATTCTGGGGACACTCCTCCCTGTATTGAGAACCAACTACCTGTGAAAGAGCAAAGTTTTCTTTACTCCCAACTATAGACGCTTACAAGATTCCCAAATGACATTTGCCAAGCCTGACCAGGCTGAGCCCGGAATGTGTCTTGTTCCTAAAACAAACATTTTCCTCTCCTGGGCCTAAGAACGAAGCTTCCTGGCTTTTCCAACTCTCTCCAACCTCCAGAGCTTTTCATATGTGCTCAGCTAAGTTGCAAACACTTTGTCACTTTCGATCTAACCTCATGCCTGCCCAGGTACTGCCTCCTACTGTGTCGGTGTTCATTGGCTTTGTGTCCTGCCCATGTCTTTGGGATCTCTCCCTTTTTGCAAGAGGGCGCAAGGGCTTTCCTGAAGATAAGGTTAGTTAAATAGAAAAGAAAATGTGGAAATATTAAAGGGCTAGTAGAGTCTGTCCTTCCTCTGGGCCCCTCGAGTACCAGCCTCTGGGCTGGTTCTAGGAGATACTTGGCCGACACAGCCTTTTCCTGCTCCAATTACTGGTCTAGGATTTAACCCTCCTTCTACCACTGTCTGGAGAGTGGTGCAACTTAGACCCGGTTGTAATTTCTTCTCAGCTGCAAAAAGCCGAGGTGACTTCGCCTGTGAGCACCAAGGTTTTCACTCAGATATAAAAAGGCATCTGTATTCTCTGTGCCCTGGGGCTGTGGCCGGACGGAAGGATGCTCTCTCTGCTCTTTGACCATGATTTTCTGCCAACGCCATCCATGAATGAATCCCCAAGGCTGGCTGGAGGCTGAATTCTCCGAATAAGTCCGGAATCCAGGAAGTTGAGGCTCAATTTCCATCTTGAGAAAGAGAAAAAGAGTGCCCCTAACAGGTGGCAGGGAGTACAGAAGTGATGTCCCGCCCCCCTCTGAACTTGCATCCCCAGTCTACAGATGAGACTAAGCTATAGAGCCCTCCAAGTTGAGGTGGAAAGAAAGGCTAATCTCTCTTTTCTAAGCACCAAGTAGCTGACGCAGCCCAGTGGCCATAGTGCAGGGTTCCAGGCAGGGGAGTGGTGTTTTATTTATTTGTTTTTTTTTTTTTTTTAATAACTAGAGGTCACATATAAGTCAAGGCCTGCAGACTGACCATGACCAGAAATAGTGATGTTTAATGTTCTGAACAACATTGGGCTTCTTCATGCTTCCCAATGAAGGAGAAGGAGAAGGAGAACGAAACTGCTGTGAAACAGATGTTCAGATTACTACCCAAGAGCTGATGCTGACCTCCACGGTGAGCCATTGTGACCACTGAGCGGAAAAAACCAGAGTGGGATAACAAGTCACCTTGGAATAAGAGAAGGTGACCTGGGAAGGTTGGAGTTGAAGAAGCATCCGAGAGGCAGGATCGGGTGCCACCCTGACACCTCTTCCAATCGCTTTGTGGTTTTCACCTTGCCATGTATTTCTTTGTTTTTCTAGCGCACCCCAGTTTGAGAACGAAGCTAGATGTCCCACAGAGACTTTCAGAATTTGCTTGCATCTTTGTTTCAGGATTTGCAAGCAGTGCTTCTCATTAGCTAACTAGGATTCTTGGGAGAAGTTTTGTTGCTTTGTTTTTTTTTTTTTTTTTAAGGTAAATTTTAAATTTTGTACAATCCAGTACGTTTGAGGTGGAAGGGCTCCGAGCATAAATTGTGTTAGTGCGTTAGCTCAGCTATTCAGATTCAGAAACACAAAGGAAGTGATTAATACTCAAGCCGCCCAGTGGAAGGACAGACTCTACCAGCCCTTTAGGGCTTCCACCCTATGGGGTCTAGAACTTTAACCGTCCCTTGTTTTGTTACACTCTGAGACAGGTTTTCACTGTGTAGCCCAGACTAACATAGACTTGTTTTTTTCCTTTTTTACTTTACCAGTAGGTTTTTTGGGTTTTTTTGTTTTGTTTTGTTTTTTCAAGATTTAATTATGCATGGGGGGGAGGGGCTGTAGATGTATGTGCAGGTGCCCAAAGAGGCCAGAAGAGGGCGTCAGGTCCTGTGGGAGCTGGAGTTACAGGTGGTTGTGAGCCACCAGACATGGCCTCTAGGAATCAAACTCTGCAAGGACAATGCTGGTTCTGAAGCACTGAGCCATCTCTGCAGCTGCCAACTTTTACAATTTTTAAGACTCTTTCCTAATTCTCCTCACCAAACCCACAAGCCTATAAAGAGAAGTTGAGCCATATACATTGCCTTTAGTTTCTTTCAGATTATAGAAGAGACCCCATTTTCCCCAGACCAATCCCAAACTGTCCCCATCAGTGGCTATGGGTAAAGTAGCCAGGCTGGAAAGTCATGTAACAAGGCAGGAAAATGGAAACCACCTCCTTCCTTGTCTTCCATATTAATATTCTGTAGCCTATTGACTCCCAATGTCCCTTTTCTTCTGTGCCAAATATGCCGCATACTCTAAGAGTTCTGAGTTTTCTTCTCTCATGTCAAAGCTATGGGTGGATGGAGTGGAAGGAAGGCAGACATATGAAATGAACTTTCCTTTTAATTTTTAAATTTATGTTTATGTGTATGGGTGTTTTGTCGGCATGTATGTCTGTGTACTGTGTGTGTGTGTGTGTGTGTGTGTGTGTGTGTGTGCCACCATGTGGTTAAAGGGAACTGAACCCATGTCCTCTAGAAGAGCAGTCAGTGCTCTTAACCACTGAGCCAATTCTCTAGCCCTGGAGGGGAAGTTCCAAGACCACTTTTTATCTAAAATGTCCATGCCTTTATCACACTCATTTTAAGGTCTCCAACTCAGGACAAATGGCTAACTGAGGTGCCTATTTAACTTATCCGAAATGACACTGGCTGGCAAGCCCTCAGCAAATACCTGTTACAGAGCCATCCTGGCTGGCATACCCTGCCCCCTACCCTCAACCTCTCCAGCCTCTGAGCATCACCTCCCTTCCCCCAGCTTCTCTTCCCTATATGACCTAGCCATTTTGGCTATATGGTCTCTTGGCCATTTGGTTCCTGGTTGCTTTATCTTCCTCTCTCGTCCCTGTTGTACCCCAACCCCCACCCTACACCCCTCCTTCATGGCCTGGTTCAGTCTGCTAGTCTAGTTCGGTCTGGACCCTTCCAGATGCCTCTGGCTGTTTTCTCCCTCGTAGCTACAATAAACCTCCCGCTCCTCTGTACCTGGGAGCAGTCACATCCTCATGTTTTCATTACCAAGTCTTTGTAGAAGTTGGTATCAAATCGAATCACTTTGCTGTGAAAAGATTCCCAATGTCAAAGCCTCACAAGTCCTTTGTTAACACTGATATCTTAAACAATCATTCATGGAATCATGAAAAGGCAGCGGGTGTGAGCAAGGAATAATAAATCTAAATGAAAAATTACACTCACAAATGTGTGTGTGTGTTGTGTGTGGTATGGGAGTGTGTGTGAGTGTGTATGTGTGTGTATGAGTGTGTATGTATATGGTATGTGTGTGGTGTGCATGAGTGTGTATGAGTGTGCATGTATGATATATGACTGTGTGTGTGTTGTGTGTGGTATGGGGGTATGTGTAAGTGTGTATGTGTTGTGTGTGTGAGTGAGTGTGTATGTATATGTTATGTATGGTATATGACTGTGTGTGTGTGAGTGTGTATGTATATGGTATGTGTGTGGTGTGTGAATGTGTATGTTTATGGTATGTGTGTGTGTGAGTGTGTATGTATATGATATGTGTGTGAGTGTGTACATGTATATGTGTGCTTATGTATGTTGTATGTGTGGTGGGGTATTGTGAGTGTGTGTGGTATGTGTGAGTGTATGTGAGTATGTATGTATATGATATGTGTGTGGTGTGTGTGTCTGTGAGTATGTATGTGTGATGTGTGGGTGTGAGTGTATATGTGTTATCTTTGAGTGTGTGTGTATGTGTGTGTGTGCACGCATGCATAGTGCAGAGGTTCACTGTTGAGTGTCTTGTCATTTTCCACCTTAGTTTTTGAGACAGGACCTCTCACAGAACATGGAACTTGTCAGTTCCATTCTATTGAATAAACATCAAATCCCCAGGATCCACCAGTCTGAAGCTCCAGTGTTGGGTGACAGTTTCATGTCCCCCATGCTTTGCTTTTCTATGGGTGCTGGGGTTAAAACTTGGGTTCCCATGCTTGTTCCGGAGGCATCTGGCTCACTGAGCCGTCTCTGCCAGCCCAGACAGCTGTTTTAAGCTAGAACAACATGAAGGTAAAGGTGAGACTCGGCCAGGAGAAAACTGACTGAGGACATTTCAAGGCTAATGAAGAAGCCATTGGGTAAAGGAGAGATTTTAATTCAGCGGTTAGGATAAATGAAAAGATGCAATGATGGGAAGGAATTGTGGGAACTAAAAAATGGACGGAGATGAACAAGGGCATCATGGGTACTAAAAAATGAAGAGAGATGAACAAGGGCATCGTGGGTACTAAAACATGGAGGGGGACAAACAAGGAAGCCCTTCTCCACAACTCTGCTCCAGAGACAAAAGTCCCATCAATTCCCAAGAGAGAGAGATCTATGGCACAAGGAACCCAAGAAAGGTTCTGGCGATAGGAGGAAACTGAACTTATTATTCTTGGAATTCAGGGCGCATCATATTTTAAAATCAGAATGAAACAATCAGACTTCCATGCAACTAAGTATCACAGCCTGCTGAGGTCAGGAGAGGAAGGACAGAAGAGCCTGGAAGGAAAGCAAAGGACAAACAGCCAACTGCCTTTTTAAAAATGGAAATAAAGACTCACACATTTGCCACTAATACTGTTCTCCTCACTAAAGCTTAGCACCTACTAGTTGCCCTTTGTGCCTTTTGGGGGGGGGGGGACAGTGGAGAAAGTTCTGCCTTTGCAGGGGCTTAGAGCAGGAAGCTAAGTAGCTAGAGGAGGGTCAGAGAGCACCTACAGTAGCTCATTTAGACAGAGGCCCAGAACAGGAATGGGGAACGGACTTGATATCAGCTGGACCAGATTGGCTTAGCCATGGACCCGGCTGGAAAGGTGGAAGATTGAGATGTTGGCAAGAGCCTGAGGATTACACAGACTTGCGTTCTGATTGTAGGTGTCACAGGGGCAGTGGATGCTTCAAAAAATGGCATGATTTATGGAATACTTTAAAAAGCTGTCCAGCTACAGTACAGACAAGGGGAGAGCAGATGGTGGCAGATAAGAAAAAAGGCCAGATATTAGATGTTAAGAGAGACAAAGTCCTGTCTAGTACCACTACCATTATTACCATCACATTAGCATGTAATATATTAAAATAAGCATCATAATTATGCACAGACTCCAGCCCTGAACGTAAACCCCGACTATAACCGTAAACCCCAAACCTAAGCCTAACCTTCAACACTAACCTTAATCCCAACACTTTCTCTGGCCTTCTCCCGCACCCACAAACACTGTCTGACTCTAATCTTACACTAACTTTAACTCTAACTACTAACCCTAACTCTAACCATAAACCTCATCCTCACTCACCCTAACCCTTAACTTTAACTCTCACCCTAAACCTACTCTTAAATACTAACTTTGATGATAACACCTATTCCTAACCAAAACCACTGACTGGCTGAAAATGGCAGAGCTGGATCTGACCTGGACCCTTGTGGTCACTATGGCCATTCTACATCCGTTACAAACTACAGCCAACACAGGTCTCAGAATCCAATGCCTTCAAATAGGTAAGGTCTGTGGAAAGCCTATTTCTTTTTGTCCTCCTCACCACAAACCCTTGTCGTGAAAGAGAACCCAAGCATCTAATCTTGAAGAGCCCTGGTAGACTCAAGATTTAAAAATGGTTTTGAACAGGGATTCGGTGAAAGACAATTGCAAGTCACATATGGTCAGGCAAGGCCGATGTGTGTGCATGTGTTTGTTGCCGACTCAAGATTCTTTCCTCTAGTCTTTCCTGCCTGTAGCATGTCACTCCTATTCAGAGGCTCACTGTCAGCACCATCCAAGACATTCATGGTGATTGGTCAATCAAAGTGCTAGGAGGAGGGGCAGCGTTAGCCAAGGAGACCAGAGAGAAACCCCTGGGGCAGAGGGTAAAGAGAATCCCAGAAAGACATGGTGCTTCTCTTCTTGATACCATCGTTAGTCATGAGGGTCTCATGTACTCATGGTCACCACTATATGCTTTCGAGAGCAGTTATGCTGAGCCATGGAGGATGAATGAGGAGGGACAGAGAAAGAATCTAGGTCCTAAGTAAACCACTGACCGAACCAACTTTGAAGCTTGGGACTTAGGTTTTTCATGGTTCCTAAATCAGTTAAATGGGGGTGGGGGGGCTTCTCACTGAAAGTTGTAGGAAAACTATCACACATGAAGCCAAAATATAAATAAAAGCTAGTGTAAAATAATTTGATTGATGACAAAGTGCGGTACGGGAGGTATTCCTACTTGTGCTCTATATGTTATTTGACAAGGTTCTGTGCAGGTCAAAGGTCAAAGGTTTTGCATGTCAACCCAGCATTCATATTATGGCAGTTTTTTGTTATAGGGAATATATAATCAACCAGGACCTTCTGGTTCCTAATTGCAGCAGATAAAGACAGTGGGTACCCAGCAAGTGACTTGACAAGATGTTTAAAGCTGACAAATGCATGCGCACACACATCAGCCTCCCCTGACCATATGTGACTTGCAAATGTCTTTCACTACAACCCTGCTCAAAACCCTTTTTAAAATAATCCTGCCATTTTGGTGTGGTATGCACCCAGAAGACATATCTGTTGTTTTTAACTAAGTCTTTCAGGGTATTACATAAACTACTGTGTCCTAAAGTTTGCTTCAGTGCAATCAGGAATAATAGCCATAAGATAAATGTTACAGTCACATTGTGTTTTTTGTATTATTCAATAACAAATAGGCCATGATTTCTGTTAAACTCTATGAGGAAAGCATAGCTTTCTGACAAATACACTGAGAGGTGATACCATGGCAAAGAGAAAGATGAAGTACTGACATAGCATTAATCATGAGCAAAGGAGATCTTCTAAAAATTGATGTCTAAAATCCTGGAACTGGGGCTGGCATACAGCTCAGCTGGTAACATGCTTGCACTTCAAATACAAATCCTTAGTTGGCCCCCAGTACCACATAAATCCAGTAGACACTCAGGAGGTACAGTTTGGGACGTCAGAAGATCAAGGTCAAGGTTAGCCTGGGATGCAAGAGGCCCTGCTTCCAAGTAAAATAAATTAAAATCAAAATGTCTAGATTTGTACACTTAAAATACTACTGCTTTATTTTTATAATTTCTATGTTTAATTTATAAATGACAGGAAGGGAAAGATTCCGGGCCACCATTTACAAGTTTCTCTGCAAATGCCACATTGTAGGTGTGGAGAAAGGCTTTATTCTCAGATGCAAATCCAAATTGGATGTAATTGTCACCCTATTTTCTTTCTTTTTCTTTTTCTTTTTTTTTTTTAACACTGTTTTTGAAGTACCAAAGGCATCGTGAGGGTCCATATGAGGATTCTTATCAGATGAACACAGTTCACAGATTGGCAACGGTAATTCTGAAGAGCGTTGTAGGCTTGCTGTCTTTCCCACCCTTAATTATCTTGTGTTTCATCGTTGGGTTCCTTATGTTTCTCATCTTTAAACACAATCTATTATGGGCACAAATCAAACATCCATGACTAAGAAGAAAAACAATTTTGCATCCTAACCATCTCAAACAGCTCGTGCTTTCCAACCAAAAAGACAACGCGAGCAGAGGAGGCCTGCACATCCTCACCTGACCTCACTGACTCACCCTGAGGACCCTACCACACCCCACAGGCCTACAGTCTCTTCCTGCACATGAATCTCACATGATTAATTGTTGATTCTTTATAAAAGTGTCTTTTTTTTTTTTAATTTTAAATTTCACGTGCATCTGTGTATGTGGTTATGTGCAGGAGTGCAGGTGCCTGTAGAGACCAGAGAAGGACATCGGATCCCCTGGACCTGGAGTTACAAGCAATTGTGAGCCATTCACTGTGGATGCTGGGAACTGAACTCATGTCCTCTGCAGGAGCTCTCTGTACTCAGAACGTCTGGGCCCTCTCTCAAGTCCCCACTCACAGCGTGTGTGTGTGTGTGTGTGTGTGTGTGTGTGTGTGTGTGTGTGTGTGGTATGTGCTCACGCTTGACTGCACGCGTGGAGGCCAGAGGTAGGTGTTAAATGTCTTCCTCTATGGCAGCATTCTCAACCTGCGGCTCATGACCCCTTTGAGGGTCTAATGACCCTTTCACAAGAGTCACCTGAAACCATGAATGGCCACAGCAGACTTTTGCAGGGGTTGGGGATCTGACCTCAGGCTCTCCTGCTTGTCCCATAGCCATGTTATCAACCTCTCCAGCCCTTCCTAGTGTCAAGCAGTCCTGTGTCCACCTCACCGTCTCATCCTGTGTCCACCTCACTCCATCTCATCCTGTGTCCACCTCACTCCGTCTCATCCTGTGTACACCTCACTCCATCTCATCCTGTGTCCACCTCACTCCATCTCATCCTGTGTACACCTCACTCCGTCTCATCCTGTGTACACCTCACTCCGTCTCATCCTGTGTACACCTCACTCCATCTCATCTTCCACTAGCATTTTGTAAAAACATATGCAACATCTCATCCAGGATTCTGACCTTGATGAGAGATTTCTCATGTGGACACACCCACCCCCTTTTCTCTGCCCTTTCCATCCCCAAACTCTAGAAATAAGTAATCTTCTTATTCCTATTATTTTCTCATCTTGAGACTACTATAAAGAAGTAATTGCAGGCTGGAGAGATGGCTCAGTGCTTAAGAGTACTGACTGCTCTTCTAGAGGTCCTGAGTTCAATTCCCAGCAACCACATGGTGGCTCACAACCATCTGTAATGGAATCTGATGCCCTCTTCTGGTGTGTGAAAATAGCGACAGTGTACTTACATGAAACAAAGGAATAAATCTGAAAAAAAAATACATAATTGCAATACACAACTTTGGATGTTGGCTTTGCTCTGCCTGGTGTAAGTGCCCAGGCTCATCTAAGGGATCCCGTGTGTCAACAGTTGGTTGCTTTGTATCACAAACTAGCGTCTCCTGGTGTGACGTTCCACACTTGTTTAACCACACTTGTTCTACATTGGGGCTATTAGGAATAAAGTTGCTGTAAACACTTTTATGTGAATATAAATTTTTATTTTTTCTGGGACAAATGCCCACAAATGCAACTGCTAGTTAGTACAATAATTTCATGTTCAATATTTTAATGACCAACTTTAAATAATAGTGTTTCTGAGAGAGAGAGACAGAGGGAGGCAGAGAGAGAGAAAGGGAGGGAGAAAGAGAAAAAAGGAGGGAGGGAGGAGGGGAGGCAGGGAAAGAGAGAGAGAGAGAGAGAGAGAGAGAGAGAACTGGCTAAACTATTCAGAATGGCTGCACCATTTTCCATTAGCACCAGCCAAGCAGAACTGTTTCCATGTCTCTGCAGATTTACACACATTTTATAACTATGTTTCATCAGTCATGATAGGTATACAGTGATAGTCCATTGTAGTCTAAATTTGCACTTATTTAATGGCTAATGAGGATGGACATCACTTTCTAAAAATCTATGTATGTGATTGTGTGGGACAGACAGAGAGAGAGAGAAAGGGGGAGGGAGAGAGACAGAGTGGGGAGAGAGAGAAAGAGAAATGAAGGAGAGGAGAAGAAGGAAAAGGAGGAAGAGGAAGGAAAGGAGGAAGAGGAAGATGAGAGGGAGAGGGAGAAGGACAGGGACAGGGACAATGAGAAGTTGTAGTCACACTTGTGCCAGGGCCCTGAAGGTCAGAGGACAATCTTAGATATGTGTCCTTGGCCTGATAATTATTTGAGACAAGGTCTCTTGAGCCCTGCTGTGCACACCAAGCTAGCTGGTCAAGTCTTTCCAGGGATCTTCCTGTCCCTCCCTGCAATCTCACTTTAGGAACACTAAGATTGTTAGAGACACACTTTTACATGGTTTCTAGGAATGTGAACTAAAATCCTCACCCTTGAGCAGCAAGCACGTGACTCACTAAGCCATCTCCGTGGCCCCCAACCTTTTAGTATGTTAGCTGTATATTGTTTTCTTTGGTGAGATGTCTCTTCATAACTCTTTGACCATTTTCTATGTAGTGAATACCAGCTTGGAACTCATGGCAATCCTCCTGCCTCAAGCTTCTAAGTATTGGGATCACAAATATGAGCCATTATACTCACTTTTGACCATTTTATAAATGGATTTTTAGAAAAACTTTTGAGCTTTGAGAGTTCTTATACACCCTAGAAGCTAGTCTTTGATTGGCATGTGGTTCTCAAGTGTTTTCTTCTAATCTGTAGCTTGCCTATTCTTCCCTTGAACAAGTCTTTTGAAGAACAAATATTTTCATGTTGACACAAATTTACCAACATTGCATGAATTTCTCTTTTGTTTTTTCCTAGGTCAACAATACCAAAGATTCTGTCCCATTTTCTTAAAAAATAGATTTAAGAGTTTCACACCTTATAGTTAAATCTGTTACCTCTCAAGACAGATACATTCCCTAAACCCAAGGCTCCTAGCCCAGGCTCTCAGTGAGTTAGAAAGAGGAATCAGAAGGCACTTTCTAGAATAGGAAGAAAGGTAGCCCTGATTCTGATTAACATCACAGTGCAGGCCTCACTCACAGCCAGCACGGGTATTCTGAGCAAAGACACATTTGCCAACAAGTCCAGGTGTATGACAGATGAGCCAATGATGTGCATGGTGACAAGATGCAGGCTGCCCACATGCTATTTTGTGGTGAGCACTCCTAAGTGATAGTGTGCGTGTTGGGGCCAGAGGACAACCTCGGGTGTCAGTCCTGGATGTCCACCTAGTTTTACAGAGAGTCTCTTGTTCTTCACTGCTGCAGACACCAGGCCAGCTGTCCAACAAGCTTCTGGATGATTCTCCTGTCTCTGTCTCCCATCTTATTGTAGGCGTGCTTGGGATGACAGACACACACTCACATACTACTGCATCAAGATTTACGTGGGTTCTAGGGATCTGTACTTTTGCCTGCATGCTTTCATGGCAAGTATGTTTACCCACTATCTTAGGGTTTTACTGCTATGAACAGATACCATGATCAATACAACTCTTATAAGGACAACATTTAATTGGGGCTGGCTTACAGGTTCAGAGGTTCAGTCCGTTATCATCAAAGCAGAAACATAGCAGCATCCAGGCAGGCATGGTGAGGAGGAGCTGAGAGTTCTACATCTTTATTGAAAGGTTGCTAGCAGAATACTCACTTCCAGGCAGCTAGGATGAGGGTCTTAAGGCCACACCCACAGTGACACACCTACTTCAACAGGGCCACACCTAATAGTGCCACTCTCTGGCCTGAGCATATACAAACCATGACATCCACTAGCCATCTTCTCAGACCCTCACATGTAATGTGTTAAGGCTTTTTACCCTGATGATATATGAAATTCTTCACCATGATGGAGCTGCCCCTACCCTCATGCCAGCTTACAGCATGACATGCTCTTATTAGCCCAGGTCACAGAGCCCCCTGAAGAATGTGATTCATGGGCAGCTCATAAGACCTAGGGTGGGGGAAGGAATGGGCTATCCCTGGCTCCCTGGGAGAGCAAAACCACCATGTACATCCAGTTTCTCCTGCACATCAAACACATTTCCATCCGGTCTCCTCAATGTCACACCTTGATGAGCCACTCCACAACCTTCAGGACGCAACATGGTTGCTAGGACAGCAAAATCAGCTGCTCCTGAGGGCCCCTTGTACCTAACTTCAAAGCAAGGTCAGAGTTGATCTGTAATTACCTCAGAGCACTCCTGGCTCCAAGACTCACTGCCAAGGCAAGGAAAGACAGTCAGCATGTTCACACGAGGAGAAGCGCTAACCGGGGGCCACTGGCCTGATTCATTTCACAGCTGTGGTCCCCTTTGATTTCTTCGTAATTTTCTACACTACTGCTTTCAATTTGATACTGTCTGGGTCTGGGATGACCATGTGAATGGGATAACAGATGATGAACTTAAAATACTGAACACAATCTGACTCAGCCTGCATGTATACCCAATCAATATGTCACTCGGAAGGAGGAACCATTGGCCGCTGGGCAGAGTGGGAATGCAAAATGTCACAGGATTCCACATGCATTTCTTATGTACTTAGGAGCTGTCACTGTAGCTGCCTCCCTGCTCTAGAGGGGAAACCAGGCTTGTTGTTTCCTAATTGGCTGTCTTAGACAAATGAATCAGAGGTCCATGAAGAGTACTGGAAGAGCCTTCATGCAGTGTTTCTGGCTCTACCCAGCAGGGGTGCTGTGTACTGTTGCAGGTTATATACTGTGCACAGTTCCCATCATTTACATGTTACTACAGTACCTGCAAGAGCTATGGAGTCGTTACAACAACACGCATGCATCAGCTGTGTTGCTGATTAGCCCAGACTGAGTATTCCTGAGGGCTTGTGGAATGTCACAAAATAGGTCACAAAGATTCAACCACACAGCACTCATGTCAATAGCCTGAAAGATCTATGTACAGACTCTGCGAATTACTAATACCGTTAGCTTTCTGTCGACAGGTTTGGAAGTGTAAGAAACCATTCTGTTTACTCAGTAAAAGCATCGTGTCCAGTATGGGTGATGTGATCCGTGTGTGTGTGTGTGTGCGCGCGCGTGCGTGCGTGCATGCTCAGACACGTGCATATGCTTCCGCATTAACAAGCAATATTTGAAATTATTAAAACACTGTAAACCTGACATTTTTTTTTATCATCTTATTATTTGCATATGTGTGTTGTGGAGGATGTGGAAGGGCGGAAGGTAGTGCTTTCTTTCCATCACAGGTTCAAAGGATCAAACTCAGGTGTGTCAGGCAAGAGCTTTTATCCACTGAGCTATCTCACCAACTCCTAACAAATGCTCTAAACATAATGTTTCTATGCTGACAGACACACTAGCAAGCAGGAAGACAACTTGCTGAAATGTAAGTTTTAGGGCCTGCTAAGACAGCTAGGGTACAGGGGAGACATTTCAATCCCCAGGACCCACATGGTGGAAGGAGACAACTGACTCCCACCGTTGTCCCATGACACATACATGGACACACAGAAACATAAAATAAAGTAAACCAAGAGGAATAAGGCAATCTTAGAGAAGACAGTGGCCAAGTTAGTGGTCTGTGCTTACACCACTAACGTGAGGCACAGGGTAGGCAGGGTCAACGGAGATGGGCTCACAGCAAAGCCAAGTACGGTACCCAAAGCTCCCCACTGGCAGCAATGGCTACTGTGGTGGTGTTTTCTCACGAGGATGGTTCTGCTGGGTGAGTTTGACCATTGTTTGCTAAACAGCATCAAACCTTATTTTTCAGCCATCTGGTACTTCTGTGAGCTGCCCAGTCTCCTCCATTGAAGTTCTTTTCTTTTTCCAAGAATTTATCTTGAATATTGAGTGAATTTTTTTTCCTTGGTTTTTAATTACGTGTGCACATTTGTGTCCGAGGCTGGGAGGCCTATAAGCATTCAAGCACAGTTGCTCTAGAAGACCCTAAGACATGGAGCCTTTGGAGCTGGAGTTACAGGTTGTGAGCCACTGAGAACCTGCCTTGGGTTCTCTGTAGGAGTGGTATGCATCTTAATCACTGGGCCTCTCTGCAGTCTCTCTTTTTCTTTTTATAACGAGCTGCATCCGTCTAAAAAACGAAATCTGTGATACAGGATCCTTGGTTTCATCATTTGATTTTGTAAATAATCCACAATTCTGAAGACGAGATCCTCTTAGCCGTGACTCAGAAGTGTGATTTATACCTTCAGATCTCGGATCTTCAGAACTCAAAAGAAGAACGCACACTAGAGCTTACAGAGTCAATGCCCTTAGCCCCGCCGAAGGACTACAGCCAGCGCTACACAGCACATGTTCAGAGGATTATGCACAAACATTTTACCACAGTGTACCTCACTGTCTTATAAAATGGAGAATAAAACAAGAAATTAAAATGGTGATATTTAAAAGAAGAATATCTTATATGTTTATTTGGATCAAAACGAGGAAGTCCCCAGGATGCTGCTCGGAGAGAGTCGTTACTTTGGGTTTGCTACTAAGCCTGTGAGGTTGGTGTTCAGCTGTGAAGCCTAAAAGCAAACGTAAGCCTGAGAATGAGATTCCAGAGTCATTTAGAACTCGGAAATTGCAATCACCTTTGAAGATGTATGTCTGCTATCCACTTTTGCATATTTAACTTTTGAACATCTTTTCAGATGTGTATTGTATGAACATAGGAACTTGCCCACCGATTCCCAAGTAGAATAAGAATGGAAAAGGAGCATATAGGCTTGAATCCTGCAAGCATATGTATTTCATGTAGTCATTGAAAGAAAGTTCTAGTCGCATCTCCTGCAAACTAAAAAGTTATTAACTCAGTGGGTTGAGATGGTACAGAAATATCTCTCGTTATTTCACACAGTCTGAATTGCTTGAAGTTTTGCAATGAGAAAGATTTACATACTGTTATAATCATCAAAAATCTTAAAGATGTATTTGTATTGTGAAGGGTAGAATATCCTTGGTTCTTTAGAGATTTTCAAAATCTAGGAGCCATAGCATGGGGAGTGAACAGGAGACCTTCATTCTTATCTGGCCCATCCTTCAGTATCGAGCTGTGTGGTCTGGAGCTTTCCACGCCTCCCCTCTGGATTCTTTGCTTCCATCCCTCATATTAGGGAGTATATCCGTTACTTTCCTCATTGCTGTGATCAAATACCCAACAAGAAGCAACTTAAGAAAAGAAGTGTTTATTCCGTCTTACAGTTTAAAGAGATACAGTCTATGATGACAAGGAAGACATGGTGGCAAGAGCCAGAAGTGGCTGTCACACTGCTTATGTTTCCAGGAAGTAGAGACCAGACAGAAGTAAAGACAGACATCCAAACCTCAAAACCCCAAAGCCATCTCCAGTGACATATTTCTTCCAGCAAGTCTCCATCTCCTAAAGCTCCCACAACCTTCCAAAACAGCACCACCAACCTGGACGTGGGGCAGGGGTGGGGAGGGGTAAGTGTTCAAACACAGGAGCCTGCAGGAGTCATTTCACATCTAAACCACCAGAACAGTCAGCACACATACTCATGGTGGTCTTCTACAGTTCTTCCCGGTAGGCACAGGGCTCTGCCCACAACTCAAACTAAAGCACATTGTCCACCCTAGACAGAGGCTCTTCCCATACAACATTTAAGAGATGCAGGAGCCACGCCCTGTCTTAACAGACACCGTCTGACATCACCTAGTGTGACCAAGTCATATGATCATGCTTCATCGCATGGAATTCTGCCCAAAGGAAGCACAAGCCACCAAGATAATGAGGAATAGGGGGAAAGGAGGATAAACAGCCCTGTCCCCAACATCAGAAGGACACAGGAAAGGGCTAGGCAGTGACTTAGGAAGAAGGCACAAGGACAGGGTGGAACTGGTCTTATTTTAGTGTGTTTTTGGGGGGAGGGGGGCGGAAACTCAGCCTTTCAAACATTTCTTTATTCTTTCAGGAAACAAAGAAAGACCAGCTCAACAATAGAGAAAGCATACCTGGTACTGCAAACCTACTCAGTGCTAGCAAAGGCATGCTTATAGGAGGAAACCTACTCAATGCTAGTGAAGTCATGCTTATAGGAGGAGAACCTACAACCAATTTACTAAACCAGTGCAATCCCTAACAACAACCTATAGACATTTGTCCTTATACCCACAGGTAAGCATGGACTTCATGCTCACCAAGGAAACATTTCTTTGCTACAGATAGAGACAACTACAGAAAACCACATCCAATCAAAATGCAGAGTGGTGGACCTCAGTCCCAATGGATAAATAGTCTACAAAATGGTCCCCACCCAAGGCTCAGGGGAGGGGGCATTATGAAAGAGGTGTCAGGAAGATTGTGAGGGCCACAGGGTTAGGAAGTTTGCTGTGAGATTGTGTCTCTTAGTAGTATCAATAACTGTTCCCATAAAGTCTCACCAACATGACCACCCAAACTGAACATGGATGACAGCAAGGGATACACCAAGGTGCACAGGGAAAAGACCCTTAGGCCTTAACCTTACACAAAGACCTATAGGCAACTAAAGAAGACTGGGAACAGAAGGCGTGGTCTTCCCCAGGGAAGAGTTCACCAATAGGTTGTCCAGTGCCAAATGGTCAGGCCTGAAAACATGCATACAAGTAGCATTACACAGACTGAACTTATATTTAGGAATGTATAAGGGTATACACACACACACACACACACACACATCCATGAGCAGCAGTGGAGTGAGGAGGAAGACATGGGAAGGTTTGAAGAGAGGAAAAGGAAGGCAGAAATGACTTAATTACATTATAATCTCAAAAACAAAAATTTAAAAGGCATTCCTAAATTCCAGAGGCTATCAAAACGGAATGGCGGTGAGAAAGAGTTAAAAGCCCCCTGCCTTGTGAAATGTGCGCTTCTGGCTGAACCAGCGTGCAAGAAAAGAAAAGAAGCTTCATTGCACTTGCAAGCCTGGACAGCCAGAGATCTGCAAGTCGTGCTTTCAGCCTGAATGGTCCTTCTGGTCACCAGAGTTCAAGTTTGCAGCTGTTCTGAGAAAGACCATTCTAATTCCCATCCCTTCCTTTGTTCCACGAGTAAGGAAAGAGTGAAAGTTCTCCTTTTTCTTCTTAACCCCATGGCAGAGGCAGGGACTGAACCGTGAAACTAGCCACAGAATTAAAGTTCTTGCAGTGATAGACCCTCCCTGGTCCTTGTTAATGTCTTAGTGACCTTTGCCCCCCTCCCTCTCTTCTCTCTCTCTTTAAAAGGCTTCTCCTCCCTCCATTGTGTGGCCTCTGCACTCTCAGAGCCCTGCAAGAGAGGCTGGCGGTGTGTGTGTGGAGGGGGGGGAGAGGACAGGGCCCACTCAGAGTGATAGCAGCAATGCAGCTGCCTTGCTGAGAAGGCAGAGAAGCCATACTGCTAGCCATGCCTACTTGCATGGAGGCTGCCAATATGAAGGGAGGAGGAGGGACCAGCCTAGGGGGTCTCAGTTAATGTTTGCTCATTTGAGACCAGAGGTGTTCCCTGCTGCATCTCTGATTTATCAAAAAGACCACTGGCTGCCAATCCAGTCTGATAGTATCTCCATCACATACCTCACCTTGTCATCTTCTGGCTGGGGGGTGGGGTGGGGCGCTGAGACTGACCTCTGTGGGCTACCAGCAGAATTCTTAAGCTCCTTTCTCCTCAAACAGGAAACCCTCTAGTAAGTCAAAGATGGAGTAAGTGGGGTGTTTCCTACTCTGCCCTGCCCTGCCCTGCTTTAACCTGTTCTCTCTGGACTCTCAGTCCTGCCAGGTGGCCCATGTCTGTCACTGAAGCTCTCATCAGATACTGCTAACATGACTTCCTTCTTGTCCTACCAACCTTAACAGAGCAATGGCTTCCCACTGGACTCATAACTTCCATAAGAATCCATAGTTTTACCATCTTCCTTTCCACTGTGGTGCCGCCTTCTTGATACTTCCTTTGACCCAGTAGTTGAATCTTGCTTCTTTCTCAACAAACATATGAGCTGACATTTTCTTTGAGGGGAAGGGGAGTATTTTGTAGCTAACTATTCCCAGGGAGAAATGGACAAATATCGATTCCATCTAGATGGGTCACTGACAATGGATTTTAGGAGCCATTCCACACAAGTCTCACTTGATGAACCAAGAATTTACTGGTGTTGCTTCCAGGGGCTGCCTCTGGACTCAGATGACTCAATAGTGGCTGCCTCCGTTCAGCTAGAGAATGATACAGAACCTCTTACTGAGGTGGGATGATGAGAATACCTGGGAAAGCCTCTCAGAGGAAGGGACCTCTTAGCTTAGGCTAAGGAGGAAAGGGAATTTGGCACAGGAAACTCCAGGTAAGGGTGCCCAGGCAAAGGCAGGAACAAGTCAAAGGTCCCAGAGGGGAACAGTAGAGCTTGCTTGAGAAGCACAAGGTTGGAACGAAGTCAGAGGAACTACAGGGATTCCTCTGTATACATCCTGTGCAAACATCCAGTTCTGTTCCTGATGAGAAGGTTCCTGATGGTCAGAATAATGGACCACCATGAACCAATTTAAGATTTTCTACCAATTCATGTTTATTGGTGGGGACATCTTAGGGGGTGGGGAGGATGTGGAGAGGGCAGAACAAGTTTGTAGGCGTCATAGTCTTCCAGGCAAGTTGGGTAAGAAGTAGACTACAGGTATTAGAGATTCAGGTACCAAGCAAGGGCTGATGTGTGTGGATTATGAGAGAAAGTATGAGTCTAACAGGACACCAGGGTGCAAGGCTGGCATTACTGGGTGAGTATAACACTGTTTACTGGGATGGGATGGGTAGAGGTGAGAGACAACAGGAAGGTACCATGTCTGGAAGTGGACCCCCACTCCCTTTACACTGCCACAATATCCCAATGTAGAAAAAAAATGTGCACTTCTGTTTGGAAGTCCAAAAGACAAATATCTTCACTTTTGCAAAATGGTTCCTGGGGCCACTGATTCCCTAGATGTATTTAATCCTTCAGGTATCACACACAACACGGTGCAACCCAACATGGCATAGAAAGAGCCAACAGGAATAGGGTCTTCTAAAAGAGAAATTTGTCCTGAGTCCCAGGTTGCATGAAGAAGGGTCCACTGTAAATCAGGATTTCTGTTGCCTGAGACCTAAGATAACAGCTTCTCAATGGCGTGGTCATCCATGGTCTTGACACTGTTGGACACACAGTGAGCCATACAGAGAGACAATGGTTGGATATCTGAACAACTGGCCACCTGCCAAACACTCCACTAAAATGATTTCTATTCTATCTCAATGTCATCTCACTGAATTGACATATCTTCTATAACAAAAAGGGGGTGTTAGAATAATGGCTCAGAGGTTATGAGTAGGCATGGCTCTTGCAGAGGACCTGAGTTCAGTCCTAGCCACCACATCGGGTAGCTCACACTACCCGGAACTTAAGCTCTAGGGGATCCAACACCCTCTCTGAACTCCATGGTCACCTGCACTCAACTGCACATACTCACACAGAGATACACATATGTATACACAATTTAAAATGATAAAAATAAATCTAAAATAGAAGAGGGCCCTAGAAAAGGCTGGGATGCCCACAGTATGTACCATGGACACCCTGGATCCTGGTACAGCCCAAGATAACTACAAACTCACCCCAATACAAAGTCATACATTCAATTAAAACATTTTGCATGTTTTCGTGATTTATTCTGAGTAAGTTGACTGAAAGAGTCTTGAGTGTAAACTTTGTAGATCACAACATCATGTCACAATGTCAAGAGGATGGACCTTTCTGGCACTATAGAGCTTCCTCAACTACCCAGAATACCCTTACTTCTCCAAAATAGAGATCAGAAAGCCTGTGATGACAGAGCCCAGACAAAGCCCATCAGATAACTTCAAACTCTCATGTGCCTAGCTGATGGGTGATTTATCTGAGGAAAGTATCAGAAGAATCACCTTCCTGTCCTGTAGGCTTGCTCCTATATAGGATGCAGGACAGTTTAAAAAGGGGTGGGGGCAAAGGTCACACAGAGTCATGAATTCTAATTTAAGGGCTGGTATATCTTCTTATCAGAAAGTCAGAGTTCCATTCACACCAGACTCTGTCTGTCTTCCCGGAAGGGTTTACGTACTCTTAGTTTAGTCCAAATGATCTGGATAACCTGTGGCTTCAACTCACAAGAGGTAAGCAGCAATTACTAGCAAGGGAAGAGAAATAATTCTAGAATCAGCACATGCCATCAGATAGCAGCTGGCGGCATGGGAAGTAAGGACATGATAAGCAGGAAGAACTGGAAAAGTGTGAGGCCAGACAGTATCCAGTCAAATATTGTCATTCGGCACAATAGCCCAAGGGGCTGGCATTAAATTATTGCATGGTTTAATAAATGATTCCCAGCATTAGATGAGGAGGGGTGTTTTCTGCCAAAATTTCCAAGGTAAACTGCTCCTGGGTTAACCCATACCCATCCCTCAGCAGGAGGAGCCCGTTATCAGCTGATAACAGTAGGCATTTATCAGTTATGTAAGGAGCACAAAGCACAATTCTGAGCCTGAGAAGACTGTCAGAACAGTCAGTGACCTCTTGAGCCAGAGGATACTCATTAGCTGGACAGCAATGCTCTCCAGTCAACAAGAGTGACTTGGAATTTAGTGCAGTCTTGCAGAAAGAAGAAAAGAAAGGAGACAGGGGGAGAGGAGGAGAGAAGAGGGGAGATGAAAGAGGATGCGAGGGGAGAGAAAAGGGGAGGGGAGAGAGGAGGGGAGAAAGGGGGGAGAGAAAAGGGGAGGGGAGAGAGGAGGGGAGAGAAGAGAGGATGGGAGGAGTGAGGGAAGGAAAAGGGAGGCAGAGAAGGAGAAAAGAAGAGAAGAGAAAAGAAGAGGGGAGGGGAAAAGGGAGGGAGGGATGAGGAGGAAGAGAGAGGAAAAAAAGGAGGGGAGGCTTTATTTCCTAGAAAAACCAAGTTCACAGTAAAGTAAGCACACAGTCTGTGAATTTCTCACCTGCATAGCCTCCCGGCTGTGAGGCAGAATGGCGCACCTGGTAGAACAGATGACCCTTCAGTGAAAGGCAGTTGTCAGTTAGCACAGCCGACATTAGGGTTTGTTCTCGGGTCTTTAGGAGGGGAAAACACATAGTAAGGTATACTTACTACTATAGTACTAGACACAGTTCTCCCCACATCTTCTGCACTCTGCCCCGCCCCATCCTCTGCACCTGTCTCTCGGTCACTTCTTTACCTCTGTTTCTCTCACCATCTCCCTCCTCTCTTGGAACACAGCTTCTCAGCTGACTTCTCACACAACAGTGTGTATCTAACTTACTCACCTACCTTTTCATGACTCTGATGTTCAGTCTCAAATAATATTCCATTTTCTGGATGCGCCACAGTTTATCCATTCACCTATGAAAGAACAGTTTGGTTGTTCCTAAATTTTTCCAATTATGAATACAGCTTCTATAAAATATCCACGTAGAGAACTAAGTTCTTCTCTTTAGAATCAACACCAAGGAGTGTGATTGCTGGATCATGTGTTGAAGAATGTGTTTAGCTAAAAAACGAAGTACATGTGTTTTTGTGAGAAGCCACCAACCTGTTTTTCCAAAGTGGCTATACTGTTTTATATTCCTGTTGGCGAGGGATCGGGGTTCTGGGTGCCCACACGCTCACTGGTGTTTGGTGGTGTGGGGGTGCTGCGGCTCCAGAAGTCTGTGAAATGTGCAGCCATGTGTCACTGTTTCAATTTGTGTTTCTCAGACGACATAATACACAGAGCATCTTTCACTTGCACATTTTCCAGATGTTCATCTTTTTGGTGAGAGTCTGTGTCCTGATTGGTAGATTTTAAGCATTCTTTGTGCTTAGGCAAAAGTCTTACATTTATCCGAGCACTTACCGTTCCCCAGTGCACGGCTTACCTTTACCCTCAGAGCAGCATTGTTGGTGGGGAGAATATCGTGCCTCACGGGCTGTTCCTTAAACCTTTCTCTGTTCCTATGTTACCTGGCCAGCTTGTAGTTTTACCGTGGGTCATTCTCCCATAACTGCCTAACTAAGGAGGGCTAACTCCTGCCTCAAAAAAACCGTGGCTGAGTGACATCCTTTCTTCTCTGGGTCTTATCTCCTAACTGTGAGGTCAGCTATGAAATCACCAGTGAATTAGCCTCCTGACCAAGTTAACGTTCAAACATTTAATTGTTCTAGCATGGTTTGTTGAGAAAACCATCTTTACTCCACCGCAGTGCATTTATTTGCTTCCTTGCCAAAGCAATTAACCACATTTAGTTGGTCTCTAGTGTCCGTTCTGGATTTTGCTACTTTAATAAGTTGGTGTGTTTTTCACAAAAATCTCAGTCACTATAGCTTTATAGAAAGTCTTAAGTCATCCTCTGGCCTTCTTGTCTTTCAAACTTGTGCTGGCTATTATGGGTCTGTTGGCTCTTCATAAGATGCCCAAAAAATACCTTCTACCTTCTACACACTTAGTCTATAGAGGAACTAACTTCTTGACAATAATCTCTCTCTCTCTCTCTCCACTTAGTTCTTTTGGTTAGCTATTTTCATATATAATATATATATATTCATATATATATAATTTTATTTTTGAGTGCTTTAATACAAGCATTGCATCTTAAGCTTCAAATTGCATATACTCATTGGTGATGTGAAAAAAGTAATTAGCATTTATATCATCTTATATTTATAACCTTGTTGTAAGTGGTTATTCCTTCCTGGAAGACATTTTTGTCAGTTCTCTAGCATTTGACGCATAGACAGTCTCCAAAACCTTTTTCATTTTTCCTGACTCATCTGTACACACTTCATTTCCTTTCCTTTCCTTTTCTTTTCTTTTCTTTTCTTTTCTTTTCTTTTCTTTTCTCTTCTTTTCTTTTCTTATTGCACTAACCAGGACCTCCAACACAACGCTAAAAAGTATGTCTAGAGAGTGCTTCCTTGCCATGGTTAGTCTCCGATGTTAACTGTGGCTGTTTCATAGATGTTTATCAAGTTGAAGAAATCTCCCTCCTTTCCCTGGTTCACTGAGACATTTTATTGTTGTTTAGGGTTTCTCTCCCTCTCCCTCTCCTTCTCTCTCTCTCTCTCTCTCTCTCTCTCTCTCTCTCTCACACACACACACACACACACACACACACACACACACACACACACAGAGAGACCAGTACAAATAGCCTGGATGTCCTGGGCTCACTATGTAGACCAGGGAAGCCTTAAACTCACAGAGATCCACTTGTCTCTGCTCCCCCAAGTGCTGGGATTGAAGATTTAGGCCACCATGCCTGGCCTTTTGTGAGCCTTTTAAGTCATAGATAGATGTGGATTTTCTTAGATACTTTTATTCTATTGGTATGATCATGTGTTTTTATCCTCTTTACTCTGCTCATGGGATACATTTCATTAAGTGATCTTTTAAAAGTCGACTATGTCTTATATATCTGGTCCAAATCCCACTTGATCATGGAGTGTAAGGTTTTATACATTGTTTGACTTGATTTATAATCTTGTTGGGAATTTTTGCCTCCAAGGGTATGTGAGTGACACTGGCCTGTAATTTTCTTGCCTGGTTTGGATATTAAGCTGGTCTCATGGAATGACATGTTCACTCTGCCTCCATTCTGAAAGAGATTTAAGAGAATTTGATGTAAACTCTTCCTTAGATGTTTGTAGACTCACCTATGATGCCACTTGGGCCTGTTGTTTTTCCACTTTTTGAAAGATGATTAATTATTGATTTAACTTTAATGAATATAGGCCCACTCAGACTGTCCACTACTTCAGTGAGTTTTGACAGGTTGTGTTTACAAAAAAGTGGCCCACTGCACGTCGGTTATCGATTATGTGGCAGAGTTCTGTATAGTGTTCCTTAAGTTTACTTATTCTCCATACACCTGTAGTGACATCCTCTGTTTAGATTATAATATTAATAACTAGTACCTTCTTTCTTTTCCCCAGTTAGCTTGGCTGAATGCTTATTGATTTTATTAGTATTTTGAAAAGAACCAGGTTTTGTTTCATTGATTTTTCTCTCTATTGATTTCTTGTTTCCAGCCTTATTGACTCCTGCTGTAATTTCTTATTGCTTCCTTTCTTCTACGTTCTGTGGACATAACAGTCTAATTCTTCTGGCTTCCCAGGGTGGAAATTTATGTCACCGATCTTAAATCTTTCTTCTTTCTAATTCAGCACATAAGTTCCTTACTAGGCCCTGCTTTCAGTGTATTCTATACATTTTAATAATTTGCATATTTATATATGTATATGTGTGTGGGTGCATGTGTCCATGAGCATGCATGGGAGGCAGAGTCTATTACTGAACCTGAAGCTTATCAATTTTTGGCTAGGCTGGTGACCAGCAAGCCCCAGTGATTGTTCAGTGTCTAATGTCCCTGTCTCTGGGTTATCAGCCTATATAGCTATACTCTGCTGTGTGTGTGTGTGTGTGTGTGTGTGTGTGTGTGTGTGTGTGTGTGATGTGTTGGGGAGGGGTTCCTCCGGGGATCTAAACTCAGGTCCTCATGCTTGTGCCACAAGCCTTCTTACCCACTGAACCATCTCCTCAGAATAATTTTAATAATTTTTTTTGAGACTGACTCTCATTAGGTAGCTCAGACTATCCTTGGACTCACAATTTTCCTGCTTCAGCTTGCTAAACAACAAAAGTCGCTTATCCACATCCTATCTTTTAGAAGTTTTGTTCTTATTACAAAGCTGTCCACATTCTGAGGTCCTCTGTCCATGTCAGGGGTGGTTTCCCAGATCCAGGAAATGTCCTCTGTGGAAGTTGTTCGTCCCTGGGTAGCTGGATGCTGCCTTGGACTTCAGCCAGAACCAGACACAGGTAAACACCTACATGCACATACTCACACAACAGAGGATGGCAGGTTAAGCTCGGCTGATTGTCCTTCAGGTCCCTTTAATGATGGCGTGCCCTAAGCTCCTCCTGAGGAGGGACTCAGATAAAGAGGGGTGTAGTAACTCTAAACTCCCCTAATGGCTTATGGTAATATTCATGGTAATAAGTCACCTAGGAGATGACCCTGAATCTTGTCTCTTAATGGAGTTCCTAGTTAACTGAGGTTGGAAGACCCACTGTAAATGTGGACAGCACAGTCCTATGGTCTGGGGTTCTGGGTTGGGGAAAAAGGAGAAAGTGGGAGCAGCAGCATCCACCTCTCCCTGCTTCCTGACTATGGAGTCAACATGACTGACTGCCTAGCTCCTGCCACCATGCCCTCCCCACCACGAGACACTGAATCTTCAAATAAACCCTCCCTCTCTCCCTTCCTCTACCCTCTCTCCTTCCTTCTGTCCTCTCTCCCTCTCTCCTTCCTCCCTCTCTTCCTTCCTCTGTCCTCTCTCCCTCTCTCCTTCCTCCCTCTCCCTTCCTCTATTCTCTCTTCCTCCCTCCTTCCTCCCTCTCTTCCTTCCTCTGTCCTCTCTCCCTTCCTTTGTCCCCTCTCCCTCCCTCCTTCCTCCCTCTCTACCTTCAGTAGCTTTCAGTTCAGGTACTTCATTGCAGCGATGAGAAAACTTACTGATGCTATCCTTTCCCCAGCTCAAACTTGTCACCACCCTGCCTCAAAGACCTCTGCACTCGACATGTGTATTTCTCAAGGCCTTGTTTCCTTAGAGGATGAACTTTCTGGATGGACACACTACAAGGTACCCCAGACAAACTGGAGACCTCCATGGAATAACAAACACTTAAGGTCACAAGGAGACACCCCATTAGAATATCAGCTCTGGAAATCTGTGCTGGAAGAACATGCCCTCCCTGTTCTACCTCAGGCCCCTGCCTAGAATCTTCTTTTTGCTTCTCAGGATTAACTCTTCTGCATATTGGGCAGGAAATGAGTTCCTTGCTGTTTATTGTGGTCAAATCCATCAATGAAGTCAATACAGCAGGAAAGGCCAGAGAAGCTGACGTCTCTTTATTAATTCATGAGGAGCTTTGCAGTCCACTACTGTCCACACCGAGATTGATGGAAGCGGAGAGAGAAACGCAAGTTAAATTATGTCTCTGATAACTTCTGCTTAACTGGCCTGTCAACAACCAAGGAGATTAAACATCTGTGATTTATTCCCATGTTAATCTCAATAAACACACGCACACAGACACAGGCACTCACGCACTCGTGCACACCAGCTAATGAGAGACTGCATCCTGAACACGGCTCTAATAGTTTGCGCTGCAGAATCAGAGAACGGCCAGAGCCGACGGAACATAACAGGAGGCTCATTACCCGTTTCCTTTAGTCCTTCAGCCCTCCATTCATTTGTTCATTTAATCTTTCCTCACCAGCTTCCAGCCTTGCTATAAAAAGCCTTGTGCTAGACCAGAGGAGGATTCTGGGAGACATAAAGTTTGCCCGTTTCTACCAGAGAGTCTGGCAATAATTAATTTAAATGTGTATTTTAAGCAGTTTCTGTTCTGCCTCTCGCAGGCCTAGTAACCTTATGCAAACTAGTTCCCTTATCCAATCTCTTCCCCATGAGTGAACGGTGAACCTGAGGTAGTTAGTTTTCATAGCAGCCACCATTTACTGACACTTGCACACTGGGCCTGACAAGAGTCCTGTCTATAGATTATTAATACCACAACCCTGTAAGGGAAGTGTGATCAATTTGTTCATTTTCTTTGTTCTTTTAATTTTCTTTAAGATTTATTTATTTATTATATACACCATATTCTGCCTGCATATACGCCAGAAGAGGGTGCCAGATCTCATTATAGATGGTTGGGAGCCAAATTGTGGTTGCTGGGAATTGAACTCAGGACCTCTGAAAGAGCAGTCAGTGCTCTCAACCTCTGAGGCATCTCTCTAGCCTCTCCTTTGTTCTTAAAGGGAGTGTGTGTGTGTGTGTGTGTGTGTGTGTGTGTGTGTGTGTGTGTGCGCGCGCGCGCGCGCGCGTGTGTGCGTGTGTGTGCGTGTGCGCGCGAGTGCGCACGCGCATACGTGTGCGTGTGCGTGTGCGTGTGTGCATGTTTGAGTACATACAGTGCCCACAGAGGCCTGAAGAAGAGGACATCAGATACTCTAGACATGTAGTAACAAGCAATTATGGGCGCTGGGAACCAAACTTTGATCCCCTTCAAGAGTAGTCCGTCCTCATAACTAGTGGGCCATCTCTGCAGCCTCCAAAATTGCTTTTGTTACATCCTTTCAATCCAAGGCTCAAAGACAATGTACAGTCTGCCCAAAACGTACAGGCTACAAACTAGGGATCAAAGCCCATGAGGTAGCACTTCAGAGCCCAGTTCCTAAAGGCTGCCTCAGACCAAGGCCAGGCCTCGTATGCTGATGTCATAGAAGCTAGATGTTTTTACACGTCTCTGGACTGCTCTGGAATGCCAAGGCTACTGCTGGTGATTCCTATTGTTTCCCAGGGAATGGCTTGCCACTACCCCATGCAATGCTTTCTTGATATCCTTCCTCCTGGGAGTTTCTTCTCCTGGCACTAGTCCTATGGAAGAGATGTCTTCTATCCTGACCTTCCAGCTCCCATGACTGAGCACAGAGCTACAGGGATATCATGTGATGGCACAATGAACATAAAGGATATATGTGCACCATGATATATGTGCACTGTGATATATGTGCACCATGATATATGTG
>JANHMN010000025.1:578227-612544 GCA_030674055.1 Rhabdomys pumilio
ACACACACACACACACACACACACACACACACACACACACACACACAGGCAAGGCATCAGAACCACTAGAACATTCCACATAGAAAGGATCCCTCTACAGGTGAATTCCCACAGTCAGTAACCGCTTTGGTCGCTATGCCAAGGAGGAGAAACAAGGCTGGAGCTGACTGACTCAAGCTGTGTGGTAGAAATTTCCATCACTGAAGGTACTACGGGCCTAGATATTACTTTAAATGGTCTTTCTAGTTGCTGGGAGGGAAAAAGACTGCAGGATGCAAGAACAAAGGAAGAGTCAGGAGACTGTGATATTAATACCAGTAGCATACATGTTGCTTTGCATTTGGGGAGCATTTGGTTAGGGTTTAGATTCAAACTATGGTTAGAATTTACAGTTGGTAAGAATTGAGGATGGACAAGTCTATCCTGTGGTGCCAATGGAACTGAGCGCTCATCTACTGAGACAGATATGAGAGCAGGGGCAAGCTCAGAGCAGCAGGGTTTGGCGATTGAGAAGGTATTTTTAGACTGTAAGTTTGAGAAGCATTCTAGTAACTAGACTCTTGAACACAAGGACTAGATGTCAGAGGACAGTCCAGTTAGGTTTGCTGTGCTATGCTGTAATCACCTTCTGGTCCCCTTGAGAAGCCCTCATGATGCACTAGAAAGTTTCTAGTATGTCGTGTACAGGCACTGCATGGTTGGAAGAGATCTGATGAGATTAGACACCTAGAGCTGTGATGATCAGGAGAAACATTGGCCGCAAGGCACGGTGGTTACATTTGCCACACAGCCTACTGCTGTCTGGAAGATGGACAGAGACTTGTTGTTGTTTCTCAGGCCTTGCTTGCAGAGAGTGGAATGAATCATATTGCTAAATTTAAAGCCCACAGTCCTTGCCCTGGTTTCGTTTCTGTGGGTGTGACAAAATAGCCTGACAACAAGCAAATTAAAGAAGGAAAGGGTTCATTCAGTTTACAGACGCAGGTTACAGTTTATCATTGAGGGGGAGTCATGGCAGGAACTCAAAGCAGCTAATCACACAACATCCACCATTGTCAAGAGCAGAGAGAAACAAATGTGCCCAAGCTGCCTGCTTGTATTCCTGCTAGTCAGATAGTTTCCAACTGTTACATAGTTCAAGGCCTCCTGCCTAGGGAATGGTGTTACCCACAGTAGGCTAGGACTTCACATATCAGTTAACCCTAAAGACAATCCCCACAGACATGCCAAAGGCCAACCTGACCTAGCAGCTTCTCTCTTCCCAGATGACTGTCTGTTGTGTCAGGTTGACATTCAAAATTAACAAGCAGAGTCCTCTTTGGTCCTTGAACGCTCCTTACTGACTGTGTAGTCTGATTATTTCTCCCAGTTTCCTGCTTCCAGGTCTAGTCTCCCCTCTTTAATACATTAATCAATGCTGCTATATATCTAAGTATCCTTGAGAAATATATTGTGCTGGTTTATGTTTGCCCCATAACTCAAAACATTATAAATTCTGTTCTTTACTTGATACTGTGTTACAACCTATTTGCATTGCTATCAGTATATCTAATTTATTTTTACTAACTGTATATAGTTATAAATAGAAAAAAAAAGATGTGGTTTGACCAGATAGCTTAGTGGGTAAAGGTACCTGAGTCTCATTCTTGGGACCTGAATGGCAGAAAGAGAGAATCAACTTTTGTAAGTTGTACTCTGACCACCACATGTGTGGTAAAATGAGCATACATATACACAACACACACACACACACACACACACACACACAAAACACAAACACACACTACAATAAATAATTATAAAAACATAAAACTGATGTTTAGGTTATATTTTCTTACCCATTCTTCTAAGAGTGCTGCCTCAAACTTAATTTTAAATTTTGCTACAAGAAATATTTTTCACCTGTGCTGCCAAAACTGAGTGGCTGACTACAAGTCTGTGGTCCTGTGGGCTTTGGGGATGCAAACAGCCATGTAAACACTGTAGAAGCCATGAAGTAGAAAGATCATTAAGATCATATGCCTGGTTGTGGATGACTGATCCATCTGACTTACGCACATCTGAACCAGCAGACCAACCCTTCCATAGCTCCAGAGTGTATCGCACCCCCAACCCCCATCTTCTCACAATAACCTATGATCTCTCTGCTGCTGACATGTTCTGGGTTCCATACAGCAATAGTTAATGTTCAGTGTCATCCTACTGGGACTTAAAATACCCATGGAAACACCTCTGATATGTCTATGAGGGCATTTTCAGAAAAGTGTAACAGAGGAGAGAAGACTCATCCTGAACTCGGGTGCTATCATCTCATGGACTGAGATCCTGGGCCAGGAGCTGAGCAAGGGCTCTCTCTGCTTCCTGGCTGTAGTTACAATGTAGCTGCTTGCCCCTCTCCCCAACACACATACACACACACACACGCACACGCACACGCACACACACACACACACACACACACACACACACGCACCAGCTATCTGACTTCCCTACCATGATAGACTGTGCCCTCAAACCTTTCTTTAACTTTTGTCCTTCATTTTGTAAGAGCAAGGAGAGAAGTAACTAAGACACATTTTCCCATTTCCCTCCAAGTCTTAAGAATTAAGCTTGATACTATGGTGAAAATTAAGTAACAAAGGCTGTAGTGATGGCTCAGAGGTTAGACATGTTTGTTGCTCTTGCAGGGAACCAGAGTTTGGTATGATTACAACCACCTCTAACTCCAGTTCCATGGGATTTGACTTTTCTGGCATGAGCAAGCGCCTACACACACACACTCAGGCACCTGCACACATGTGGGCATACATACACACACATAAGATATTTAATTTTCATTTAAAACCTAAGTCATAACAAAAAGAAGTAGTATTTAAGAAGACTACTTTTTGGTAGGTAGCTTTGCTAAGTTTGGAAATTTTGCATTCACTAGTGTTTTCTCAGAGTTAATTTAAAAATAATGAATGGTTGTTAACTAAATGTTTCCCTTACATCTCCAACAACATTTACAGCATTTTTTTCTGATCATCTCCTAATAAATCAAGTCTCCCTAATAGATTTTCTAATTCAACTTTCTTGGGTGTCTTTAATCAGCTCAATGTGATTAATTACTGCCTTGGAATTTTTTATATCTATATATAGTGGGTTGAATGAGAAATGCCTCCCATAGTTTCCTGTGTTTGAAAACTTGGTCTCCAGCAGGCAGTGCTGTTTGGGGAGTTTATGAAATCTTTAGAAGGTGTACGCTCATTGGAGGAAGTGTGTCACTAGGGAAAAGCTTTGAGAAGTATATAGCCTTACCCACTTCCTGTTCTCCCTGTTCCCCCTCCTCTCTCCATCTCTTTTTCTCTCTCTGTTACACACACATCACACACATATACACAATCTGTGTGTGTTTACACACATGCACATGCACATATATGTCTATATATGTGTATGTATGTGTTGGGTTGTGTGTGTGTGTGTCTGTGTGTAAATGCAATCCTTCTGCTTTCTGCTCTGGCTGTCATGTCATGTGTTCCCCATCAAGATGAACTCTAGCCCTCTGGAGTCATAAGCCAAAACAAAGCCTTTCTTCCTTAAGTTGCTGTTGATCATGGTATTTTTCTTTCTTTCTTTCTTTTTGATCACACAACAGTAAAATAGCTAATAATATTATAGTAAAGAGAAAGTGGTCTCCCACACAAACCACCTTTATCCAGTTTGGGAACCAAAATTACACTTTCCAGATAAAATTATGTAATAGTTTTTCTTTGACATCTATTCTTCCATGCAGTGTTTTGGGGGTGTGATTATCTGCTCTTTGATGGCGTTGTTAACACAGACACCACAATACAATGCTGTGGCCTTCTTTTAAAATGTTATGATAACTCCATCCCCATTTCATTAAGACTTCTAGGTCTGCCAAGCTCTTGGGCCACCATTGGTATTTTACATATTTCTAGAGTTGTATGTACATTAAGAGATCTTAAACTTTTCCCACTGACAACCATGATGGCTTTTCACCTGAGGAAATGTGTGTGTGTGGTGTACATAAGTGTCCACATGAGTGTGTGCACATGTGTGTGTGTAGGTGTGCTTGCCCTTATGTCTACATGTGGAGACTGAAGGAAAACATTAGGATTCTTGTTCAATGTCTCTCCACCTTTTTTTTTTTAAAGATTGTGTGTGTGTGTGTCTATCTGTCTGTCTGTGTCTGTGTGAGTATATATGTTGTGAGTAACCATGGAGACTAGAAGAGGATGTCAGATGGGAGGGGCTGGAGCTACAGGTGGTGTGAGCCTCCTGACATGGGTGCTGGGAACGGAACTCCAGCCCCTTGCAGGAACAGCAAGCACTCTTAACTGAGGAGCCATCCCTCTAGCCCCTCCATCTTATTTTTTGAGACATGGTTTCTCATTGAAGCTGGATCTTGCCATTTTTGGCTAGACTGTGATATCTAGCAAATCCCCAGGATCCACCTGTTTCTATATCCCACCCCACCTCTTGTGCTGGAGTGGTATGTTCACCATCATGTCTGGATTTTACCTGGGTTCTAGGGATCTAAACTCAGGTTCTCATGCTTGCATAAGAAGCACTTTATCCATGGAGACTTCTCCTCAAATCAACCCTGATAGTGTTTTACAAGGCTCTGTGAATATTACATAGCCATACAAATCGGATATTTACTGACATTAAACCTAAAGAAATTTCTTTTAAAACAATTGCCTCAACACACACACATACACACACACACACACACACACACACACACACATGCACGCACGCACGCACACGCGAGCACACACACACGCACACACATACAACACCACACACGTGCATACACATGCACACACGAATGCACACATGCACCCGCACCCGTGCAACATAGGAGAGCTCAGGCAGAAATATCTTGGATTCATTAAACACTTGCATCTGAATCACTTCCGGTCACTGTATGTTAAGACCTTTGCTGTCGTCAGATTCTTTTCCACTCCCACATCCAATTACGTGAGCCTTCACCCAGGGTCACGCCCCAGTTTCAGGCATGTGGCTCTTATTCACCTTTTATCTTGTGCTTTATTTGCATTTCTTTCTATCACATCAGTCTTTTCTATTTGATTAGTGCTATGGTTTAAATTTAAAATGTCCCCCATAGGCTCACACGTTTGAACACTTGATCCCAGCCTGAGTGATATGGTGAGCGATGGAGTCTTGATGAGGCGGAACCTGGTTGAAGAAAGTACGTCATGGAAAGCGGGCTTTGAAGGCCTACAGCCTGGCTCCACTTCCTTTTCTATCTCTTCCTGCTTCCTGTTCACAGATGAAATGAGATAGGCCGGTTCAGGTTTCAGCCACTGTGCCTACTTACCAAGATGGACTCTGTCTGCTCTAGAACTTTACACAAAATAAACCTTCCCTCACAAAACCTGCCCTTTGTCAGGGTATTCCATCACAACAACAGCAAAGTAATGGATATAATTAATCTTTCTAAAGGACTCTCATAATTGTTAACTTCCTATTATTTTTCTCCTCTGGAATTATACATCCCTGGCTATATTCTTATTTTCTTTCCTACCTACTTATTTGGACTTAATCGGTTTCTTCGAACTTTGTAAGTAGAAAGATTAACTCTCTTGCTGTCATTAATTCTTAATAAATAGGTGTATCTAAAGCTATAAATTTATTTCTGGGTACTGCTTTGGACACGATCCATAGAAGTTGACAACATGTCACTGTCTTTCCCTTCTAAGTATTCAGTGGCTTCTCCTCGATTTCTTTTATAGCTCAGTGCCATTTGGTAGGACTTGTCAAATTTCTAGACACAGTTCTAAAATTTAATTGCATCATGGTCAGAAACACTGCATGAAGGATGTTAATTCTTTTAAATTTGTAGATTTTTAAACTTTTAGCAAAACTTCTCTGGAGGCTACTACAGCATGGATGTCTGTCCCCTCCAAAATTCACGTTGAAACTTGCTAGGAGCTAGAGAGATGGCTCAGCAGTTAAGAACACTTGCTGCTCTTGCAGAGGACCCAGGTTCAGTTCCCAGCACCCATATCAGGTGACCTACAACGACTTGTAACTCCAGTTTCAGGAGATCCTTACACCTTTCTTTGACCTGCACAAACACACAAAACATATATAATTCAGTGGTTTGAGTAAGAATGGCCCCCAAAGATCTAAATGCTTGATCACCCCTAGAAGTACCACTATTGAGAAATGTGGCCTTGCTAGAGTAGGTATAGTCTTGTTGGCATAGTGTCTGTCACTAGGGGTTGGATGCTGGGGTTTCAGAAGCCTAAGCCAGGCCCAGTGACTCCCTCTCTCCTGCTGCTTGTAGATCTGGATATAGAATCCTCAAGCTGCTTCTCCAGCACCATGTCTGCCTGTGTGCTGCCATGCTCCCCTCCATGCTGACAATGGACTAAACCTCTGAACTGTAAGACAGCCCCAATTAAATGCTTTCCTTTGTAAGAGTTTCGGTAGTCATGGTATCCTTCACAACAATAGGATACTGACTAAGACACACAATGTATATAATTTTTAAAAACTGGAAATGTGCCATCGGAACAGCATTACAGGGTAAGACCTTCAGGAGATGACAGATTGCAGACTACAAAAGAAAGAAGGCATTATCTCAGATGGGTCAGTGATCAGAGCAGTGAGCTCCTGCTCTAGGATGAGCACTGATCTCTCTCTGTCTCTCCCCTGCTGCGTTACACCCTCTGCCCTGTTACAGTACAGCAGGGAGTACTGTATAGCCCCCTCCCTCTTCTCTTCCCAGCCCTGCTCTTGAAAATCCCTTACCCAATTACCCCCTAAGGGGAAGCCCCCCTTGGGTACCTTTGGCAGGTGCTGTAACCACAGGGTTATACTTCTCCATCTCCACAATTGTGAGGCAAGTCAATTTGTTGATCACAGAGACTCAGTCTGTGATAACCGGTTATAGCAACAGAAGATACACGAAGACACTTGGCCAAGCGGGTAGTAATTTGATGGGTTGTTGTATGTCTGTAAAATTATGTATTTTTGCTTCTAGAGATAGCTAGATACCGGTAAATTATATTACTATAATCATCTCTGTTTTAGCCTGTTTCTGCCTGCAGCCCGGAACAGTCTCGCATGTGGTTATCTAGCCAAGTTCATCCACTTATGAGCTCCTGATCCTCCTGCCTCTGCTTCCCAGACACAGCCACACAGTCGCTTAGAGTCCCCACTAAGTCACTTATTTTTAAGAGGTGCATCAATACCTTATATGTCTTTTTCATTTCTCACCTTGCTCTATAGTGATCACTTTATATACTTTTATGTTATGTTGTAAGGACATGCATGCTCACAGTCATTATGCTCTTAATCTATTACCTATTTTGCCAACATATAATGTCTTTGTTTCCCCTTCTATTACTTTGTGACTTGAATTACTATATTTCTGATATTAAAATGTCTGTCTACCATGGCTTACTACTTACTTGATGGTTGCTTTCCTGACCTATCTACATCTCTTACTTTCTAATACATATGCTATAAATGTACTGCTGAATATTGAACATCTTTTGATCCATATTGAGAGCCATTGTAGCTTCATTAATGAGTGTAAACCACTTACAATGACTGCAATTCCTCCTTTAGTGACATTATTTCTGCAGTCTAATGTATTCTATTTCCCATGTTTTCTTTGCATCCCTTCTCTTCTATTTTCTTCTCATGGTTTGCAGATTAAACATTAGCCTTATCTGCTTCCTGAGACTGCCTCTCTGGTGTCCAGAATGGTCTTTGAGGGCTGAAGAGATGACTCAGCAGTTAAAGTGTTCTAGCTGCACCTGCAGAGGACCAGAGCTCAGTTCCTAGAACCTAAATCATACATACAGCTTGCAATCACCTGTCACTCCAGTTTCAGGAGATCAGACGCCCTCTTCTGGACTCCATGGGTAATGCACTTCTGTGCACACACACACACACACACACACACACACACACACACACAATTAGAATATATATGTAATACAAACACTCATCCAATGACTGCTCCAACTTGAAACTCATCCCATGTGAGAGAGCCAACCTCTAACACCATTAGTGATACTCTGTGTGATGGTTTGTATATGCCTTGGGCCAGGGAGTGGCACTATTAGAAAATGTGGCCTTGTTGGGATAGGTGTGTCACCATAGGTGTGAGCTTTAATACCCTAGTCCTAGCTGCCTGGAAGTGAGTATTCTGCTAGCAGCCTTTAGATAAAGATGTAGACGTCTCAGCTCCTCTTGCACTATACCTACCGGGATGCTGACATGTTCCTGCCTTGATGATAATGGACTGACCCTCTAAGCCTTTAAGTCAGCTCCAATCAAATGTTGTCCTTATAAAAGTTGCCTTGGTCATGGTGTCTGTTCACAGCAGTAAAACCTGAACTAAGACACTCTGCTATGCTTGCAATCAGGAGTCTAGCATAGCTGTCTCCTGAGAGGCTTCATCCAACAGTGAATAGAAACAGATATAAAGACCCACAGCCAAATATCAGATGGATCTCAGGGAAATTTGTGGAAGAGTTGGGGGGTAGAAGTGAGTGAGCTGGAGGGGTGAAGGACACCACAAGAAGACCTACACAGTCAACTAACCTGAGCCCAGGGGTCTCACAGAGACTGAATCACTAACTAAAGAGCATGTAGGGGCTGAACCTAGGCCCCCTACACATCTGTAGCAGATGTGCAGCTTGTTCATGCCTAACAAAGGGAACAGGGCTGTCTCTGACTCTGTTGCTTACCATCAGGTCCCCTTCCTCCTACCTGAACTGCCTGGTTGGGCCTCAGAGGGTGAGGATATGCTTAGTCCTGCTGGGACTAGATGCCCCAGGGTGGGGTGGTACCCAAGGGGGGCTTCCCCTTAGGGGGTAATTGGGTAAGGGATTTTCAAGAGCAGGGCTGGGAAGAGAGGAGGGAGGGGGCTACACTAGTGATAATAAGAAAAAAAATTTTTTAAAGAAATATATTTTTCTCCTCTTTAAATTCATTAAGATACTAATATGTATTTTCCCCACGAAAGGAATTTCTGCAAAAGTCAGGCACTGTTGTGTGCACCTCTTGTTGCAGGGTGGACATAGGTGTATCCTGGGGGCTTACATGCTGATATAGCTGAAATGATGAGATTCCCTGAGCCCCATCTCAAAAAGTAAAGTAAAAAGTCTGGAGAGATAGCTCAGCTGTTAAGAGCACTTGCTCTTACAAAGGACCTGTGTTTAGTTTCCAGTACCAACATGGCACATAACTACCCCTCATTCCAATTTCAGGGAATCTGGTGCCCTCTTCTAGTCTCTATATGTACTGCATGCACATGAAGCATCTACATGCAGACAAAACATTGATACACATAAAAATAAATAAAGCTTTTAAACTATATGGTAAAGATGTAATTGAGGGAGACAGCTTAATCTCATTCTCTGGCCTCATGTGATGTCAAGGATGTGTGTGTGCACCCAAACACACACACACACACAAATGTCAGAGGCATAGACAAAACTAAAGAGACAGAAGAATGGAAGGAAGGAGATAAAAGACACAAGAGGGTAATGAGGAAGAGGAAAGGGACAGGAAGAGATGCATGATTGGCAAAAGGGAAAGCATTGGGGTCTGAGGGAAGGGAGCCTAGATCTTACATTTGTAACAAGGCCAAAGTTAAACAGTGAAAAACAACTCTAGGTCTTCTTGATGCCTCTTTATACAGGGCTCACAATTGAGAAAACATCCCAAACTATTTTGGTGATTACGTACAGATGGTCACTGTGTTCAAGGCCATCTTTCAGACCAGGAGATGAAATATTGAGAATAAGGTTCTTTGTGTTCTCAAATTCCTAGTCAGGTGAGTAGCTCCTAAGTACCAACACAGTCCAAGTGCAGTACATCTTGGGAGCATCCAGCAAAAGATGCTCACCCTGTCTGTGGGACCAGGGAACTTCTGTATAAAGCTATATCTCAGCTAAGAGTCAAAAGACATAAGTCTGACACCAGCATCATGACAGAGCTGGCCCCACTGCCTCCTTCCTGTGGAACACTGGTTCTCTGCATCCTGTGGGCTACACAAAACCACCCTAGCTGTAGCCAGGGCATGGTGCTTGCAGTGAGCATAGGGCCAGCCTGAGGTCCACATGGTCCCTCCCTACTTAGTCTCCTCAGCCTGTGTCACTGGCTCACTGCTAACTAATGTCAGTGTGAGTGACAACTGCTTCCTGAGGCCACCTTTGTTCATGTATCACACCTGCTCCAGGTCTTCCTTTTCTTCTCTGTATGATCATGTACACTGATTTGAAGAGATTAGGGAGCAAATCTTTGAGGAATGAAACCAATTGTATTTGATTCTAAGAAGCTGAGTCTCCCGTGCTCCAGTCATGTGCTCCAGTCAGTTTTAATCCTTGTCGCCGTCACAGCCTTGGAAAACCACAGAAGCTCCCAAGCTTCTGTTTCCTCATCTTTAAAGACACCACAGTAACTTCTCAGGGTAGTAGTGAGAACTAAATGAGACAGTACTGTGACACACGAAACGCAGCCTGGACTCAATAAAGTCTTTGAAAGAGAGTCGCTTAGTAGTCACGTCAGATTAGCATCGGGTGCATATGACTGTTAGCATTGGTGTCAGTGATGCTGTCCAGAAGGCTGGTAGCTCTAATAGGGGCGATAATACTACTATTTTCTCTGGCTAAAGATATATTTCAGGTATAAATTATTTATAGTTACCCAAAATATGGAGAAAATGCCAGAAGTGGTTTCCAAGAACTATATAATACCCAGCCAAAAGTATTTAATGCTCATTTCAAAATTTGGCTTGAAGAGTATAGCAAGTTCTTAGTAAGATCATTTTCTATTAAGGAAACTATCACAGATTCTTTATGATTTTTTTGTGTTATCCTAAGGTTTATTTAAGCATCCAAAACATTTGGTCACATTTTTGTCAGCTTAAATTTGTTCCCGCATTTATTCATTCATTCATTCATTCAATCATTCATATCTATCCATCCATCACTCATTCATTATTTATTCACCAAATATTTCTTGACTGCTTATCACAAAGGCACAAAGTTGGCATTTAATTAATGTATTGATTTAAAGAAATTAATTACCAGTATCCACCTATATGTATGTATACACATTAGATAGATAGATAGATAGATAGACAGATAGATAGACAGACAGATATTCCATTGAGCTCTGGGGCTGTGAATGGAACACATCTGAGTTTCTGGGTTTTTTTTTCCTTCTAACCACCTTTGTGCTTTAAATACTGATCCAAGGCTGGTAAGATGGTGCGAACGCACATGCGCGCGCGCGCGCGCGCGCGCGCGCACACACACACACACACACACACACACAATCTTACAAAATAATAAAGCTAAGCCTTTAAAAATAAAATGTTAAAGAGATCAGCAAGCCTTTCGGCACCAGCAACATCTCACAGGTTCGCGTGAACAACTGTCTGTTAACTAAAAGACTTAATTTTGAAGAAGAACCTGAACTCTGTGTTGAAAACGTAAGTAAAGTGTGCTTTGTGTATACAGAGCACCACCATACTTTTGTAGCCATGGCAACCTTTCTGTCACAGTTGATTGATACAGGAAAGGCAGTGTTTACTAGTGATGCCATTGTGAGACAGAGAATTTGGAGAGAAGAACGGTGGTTTTTGTTTTATGGGCTTATATCCTCCTGCCTCAGATTTCTGGATGTTGAGATTACAGATGAACATGAAAGAACAAAGAATCAACAAAGAATGAAAGTGTTGCCAGGCAGTGGTGGTGCACGCCTTTAATCCCAGCACTTGGGAGGCAGAGGCAGGTGGATTTCTGAGTTCGAGGCCAGGCTATCTACAGAGTGAGTTCCAGGACAGCCAGGCTTACACAGAGAAACTCTGTCTCGAAAAATCAAAACAAAACAAAAAAAAGCAAAAAAACCCCCAAAAACAAAAAACAAACAAAAAAAGAATGAAGTGGTTTAAGGTAGAAGCCTTCTTCTGTGTGCTCTGAGCTGGTGGAGCATGGTGAGTTCCCAGCTGCCAGGGGTATATAATAGTAAGGACTGCCCCCCTCTGGGCCTTAGACAATTAGAACAAGCTAGGGAGGCACACGAGAAGGTGAGGGATATGAGCCAAGTTTCCCTTCTGACTAAAGCTGGGGTGCTCATCCTGGAGAGAGCTGAAGAGCTGTGTGTATGTGTCAAGTACAAGACTGGAATACTCTGAGGAAACAAACACCCAAGGGACTGTTGACCAGACTTATGGAATCTGAGCCAAGGGTGGGATTGTATCTGTGACTGAAAGCTCAACTCAACCAATAGGAATTGCGCCCACAGACTTCCTGGGACAAGCAATGGGTTCCCAGACATTGGGAAGACCTGAACATAGATCAAGTGGCTAGCTGCCAAGAATGCTGAGAGATGACAGACAGGGATCTCCACCCTCCCCAAGGGAGTAATGGCAACATGAGCACACTTGGGATCAGAGTCCTGATTCAGACAGGGTACCTGGTGCTTCTTCTCTCTCTTCTTTGATTCCATTAGTTTATCTTACTAGCTCTTTATTAGCTCATGTTGTCCCCAAACAAACCTCACATCCCCAGAATCAAAAGCTTCTGTGAGGGACATGTTAAGCTGAACCTGGTAGCCTATGCCTGTAATTCTAATACTTGGGAGATGGAGGCCAGGAAATTGGGAGTTCAAGGTCAGCCTGGGCTATGTAAAATCTTGCCTCAAAAGATGAGAGAGAGAAAGAGAGAGAGAGAGAGAGAGAAAGAGAGAGAGAGAGAAAGAGAGAGAGAGACAGAGACAGAGAGACAGAGACAGAGACAGAGAGACAGAGACAGAGAGACAGAGAGAAAGAGACCTAGAGGATACTCACGGAGCCTGGCACTAGGTCTTGAGAATGTAGATATTATAGATATTGGGACATCTGGGGCCAGAAGTTTGGCAGGTCTGGTGTATCCATGCCAGGAAGCCAGCCTGTTTGCCCATTTCAAGTCCCCTCACATGAGAAGTCCACATAGTTTATGAGCCCTGAGCACTGGCTGGCACAAGCTCCACCAGTGGGGATTCGCTTCTCCTTTGCAGCTTGGCCAATATTTGGTTTCCCACTTAGTTCTCATTGAGCTAGCCATCACAGTTACAGCTCCCTAGAAAACACCATACAGTAACTATGTCAGGTTTTTATTTGCTTGGACAGATCGTTGTATTTCAGAAAAGTATTTTATTACCTTAGAGAGCCATGAATCACCCAAAGGTAGATGAATGAGCGATGACCCACCACACGATTTATACAGGAGGCTGCTCTTCCTATCACAGATCACGTGTCCTTGATTAAAATGTGAGAACAATTTCATTTCCTACATAGCTTGAGAAGTGGAAAAAAGAATCACACCACATGTCCACATGTCCACCAGGGCCAGAGCTGAGAAGTTGACTCCAAGGCTCAGGAGATTGTTCATCACCAATGCAGGGTGGTGATGGCCCCAACCTAAGCTCTTCTTGAAGCTGTATCTGCCTGGACAGAATCACGCCAGTGTCTAAAGACCCCATGAGGTACAGGAGTAATATCGAAAAAGGTATCAGTAAAGAAATGCTTCTCTGCTGCTGTAAGCACCAAGCCTCACTGGGATTGTCAGGCCACCTTCTGTGGTGACTTGGGAACCAACTTGTCCTTTACAGCAGGAAGAAGAGGAGAAATAAAGAAGTTAGGACTGGGAGGGGGTAGTGTAGTTCAATTGGTAAAGTAATTGCCTTGTAATCCCGGGGACCTGAGTTCAATCTCCAGAATCTCTCTAGAATCTCTCTCTCTCTCTCTCTCTCTCTCTCTCTCTCTCTCTCTCTCTCTCTCTGTGTGTGTGTGTATGTGTGTGTGTGTGTGTGTGTGTGTGTGTGTGTGTGTATGTATGAGAGGGAGGGGGAGGGGGAGGGGGTAAGGGAGAAGGAGAGGGAGAGAGAATGATTTTATAACTCCAGTTCTGAGAAGATAAGAGAGAGACAGATCCCTGGGGCTTCCTGGCCAACCAATCTAGACCTCTTGGTGTTCTCCAGGCCAGTGAGAGATCCGTGTGTGTGTGTGTGTGTGTGTGTGTGTGTGTGTGTGTGTGTGTATTTTTTTTTAAAGCCAGGCCAGGCGATGGTGGTGCACGCCTTTAATCCCAGCACTTGGGAGGCAGAGGCAGGCGGATTTCTGAGTTCGAGGCCAGCCTGGTCTACAGAGTGATTTCCAGGACAGCCAGGGCTATACAGAGAAACCCTGTCCTGAAAAACAAAACAAACAAACAAAAAAAGCCAGAAAGCACCTACCACCAAACACATGTACATGAGTACACACACACATACACACACACATACACACACACACACACACACACACACACACACACACACACACAACTCCACCTACTTTGAAATGCCATCACCTTTATTCACCTCCCACAGGTCAGAGAAACACAGAAGAGATATCTCTGCCCCAGGCTTTCCTTGAGAACACCTTTCTTGGTGCCTGGATTGCATTTCAGTATGCTACTCCCTGGAACTGACAGCCAGTGGGATACAGGTTTGCCCTAGTGTGCAAGCAGCCTGTGTTTCTCTGACTAAAGGAGAGTCTGGCTTCCTCCAGAGAGCCTGTCCTGGACACACAGGCCAGGGTTGGATGTACTGAATCCAGGAACACTGGGTCCACTGTGGGAACCTAATAGAAGAATCCTCTGCATTCTAGATATGAAAGCACTCACCTTTAGGGAATTGAAGAGCAGGTGGACCCAGCCCTGCCTCCAGAGCCTATCAAGGGTCTAGGGTCTATCTGGAGCACCCCTGGTTGAAACCAACATAGCATCCATCCCATGCCTGTACCACTCAGGGTTTGGGAAGGCTGGGCAGCTGAAGTACCTGTTAGCCTAGACCTTAATCTCACTGGGCTTATCCTAACCAAAGTCTTCCCAGAAAAGTCATATGCAGAAGTATTTCCCGACATCTTTTAATTCTCCAATTAAAAACAAAACAACAAAACATAATTACCAAAGAAACAGCTTCTAATCCCAGTTCATGAACCTGCCAGGCTCCTCAGATATCATATTGTACCATTAAGAAATTTACATTACAGTACCTTCAACATAAAAAACCCATTCCAGGGTGCAAGGCACTTTCTTTTTTCTTTTCCAAAATCCTGCTTTAATTAGAAAAAAA
This sequence comes from Rhabdomys pumilio, assembly GCA_030674055.1. Classification (NCBI taxonomy): domain Eukaryota; kingdom Metazoa; phylum Chordata; class Mammalia; order Rodentia; family Muridae; genus Rhabdomys; species Rhabdomys pumilio. Next base: position 593,390 of record JANHMN010000025.1, read on the forward strand.
TTGATGGAAAATATAGAACTACCTCACCCCATAACTACTTTTAAAAAATCTATTTGGGAGCCTGGAAAATATTGGCGAATTATAAAAGAAATTGAACTCTTGATATTTTTCTCCCATTTTATTATTCCCTATTCCCCGACAAGCCTCCAACATTGGATTTCTATAGCTCAGGAAAAAGATGTATTTCCCCCTTTAGAACCTGTAGGTATTCTAATTATATGTAAATCAGTTCACAGAAATAAATATCTATGGTTAAAGGGTATTTAAAATGTTAAAAGCTTTTTTTTTCAACTGTTCACTGTTGCTTTTTTTTTTTTTTTTTAAATGAAAGTCTATTTCTAGAACCCTGGAAGCTCAGAGGCTGTGTTTCCCTTTCACGCACGCATGAGACCCTTCCCAGGCAGCTTCCATTCTGGCTGCTTAGTCTAAAAGTGCCTCGAGTGGGAACCACAGTTTGATTCCCATTTTGAAGACATTCTGTGTTAATCTCCTCCTCTCAATGCTGGAAACCTCCCCTTCTTTATTCAGAATAAATGTATAGTGGGGCAAAGAAATGGAACAGAAACTAATTCGTTTTGATATTGAAGAGTATCTTACCAGATGTGTGGGTGGATGGATGGATGATAGACAGGTGGATGCTCTCTAACTTGATGAACATATTTTTAAAGACGTTTTTAAAATTGTGTTCATGGGAGGGTATGTGTACGTCAAGGCTGGTGCCTGTGGAGGCCAGAAGAGGGTGCTGAATCACTTGGAACTAGAGTTACAGGCAGCTGTGAGCCACGTCTGATGTGGGTGCTGGGAATGGAATGTGAGTCTTCTGCAAGAGCAGTCATGGCGCCATCTCTCCATCCCCAAGACAAATACATTTTTGAAGAACTGTAATCTTTCTGATACCTGAACTACATTCTACTCCAAGCTCCTAGCTACAAACACTAGCAAAACATTAATGCTTTCTAAATTTCCACCTCTGGGTTCTGATTCCCCCATTCCTCCTGCACCCCCCCCCCCCACACACACACATCTGCTTATGAAATTCCCACCTGCCACTGCAAACAGGGAACATCAAAATCGGAAGTCTTGGTCTCTGGCCAAATGGCCCCTCCCCACCTAGCTCCACCTCAAAGAGGCGGCAGCATGCTTGCAGTTCCTCTGATCAAGAGCTGTTCTCTCCAGTTCCGCTTAGCTTTGCCCCTTTACATTCCACTCTCAGGTGGTTCGCTGAGTTAGTTCTATTGGTCCCGCCTTTAAAATGCGTCCACGAGTGATTAGTCTTGACCACACCCACCAAGCCACAGTCATCAGATCTTCACAGTGCTCCTCCCCGTGCTGTCCTTGCTGTACTGCTCAAATGTCAGCATCACGGCAGAGAGCTTCTTAAACACGAAGACAGTACTGTTTGAATCCTAAACCTTCTTTGATATCTCATCTCACCCAGCATCAGATAAAAGTCTCCAAATGGCCCCTAACACCATCTTCTGCCTCATCTCCCACCACCACCAGCGTTGCTGCCACCACCCCTACCATCACCCCGGGCTTCCTCGGCTGCAGTTATGAGTTAGCTTGCTCCTCAAGCATACCAGCCTGCCTTCTGTACCAGGACCTTTGCACTGACTATTTCTCTGTCTGACTTGTTCTTCCTCAGATATCTGTTTGCCAGTGTGATACAACCTAGAGTCACCTGGGAAGAGGGAACCTCAGCTCAAGAATTGTGCTGGTCAGATTAGCCTGCACGCATTCCTATGAGCATCATTTTGACTGTTGATTGTTGTAGGAGGGCCCAACCCACTTCGGGCAATTCAGTCCCTGGGATGATGGGCCTGGGCTGAGTGAGAACACCAGCCGAGTGAGCCAGAGAACCAGCCAGTAAGCAGCAGTTCTCCATAGTTTCTGCTTCAGCCCTGGCAGCCAGGATACTATGTATCGAGTCTCTGCTCAAATATCACTCTGCCTATTTGGAATTACACCCTGTCACTGCTTGCCCTTCTTTTCAGTATTGAACCGTCCTCCACTCCTGCCTCCGATGCCTCTCATTGTTTGCATTTGTTCATTATCATTCCTACTGGTCTAGAAACTCCACAAACACAGAGTTCTGATTTTGTCATTTTTTTCTGCTACGACGGCTACCTACTTAGAACACCTGACATGTCGCAGACAATAAACACTTCCTGAATGAATTTTAAAAAGATATAAACTGTGTTACATCAATGCATTTGACTCACAGTCACCTTTTTTTTGCCAAGTGACATTTTTCAATCAAGTATCTGTGACTGAGACACTCTGGCAGGACTAACTAACAGGTGGCCCAACTTCCAGGATCTCAGTGACCCAACATGCCTTTGTGTTGTTTACTGCACCCGGAGTGTAACCCTAAGAGAGGCAGGCTGTGTAAGATCTGTCACCACATTAAGGACTAGAGAAGCCTAAGTCTGTCCCTGAGGCACCTTTTGGGAGATCACTCATCTTTAGGAGAGAATGGCTTCATTAAATAAGAGTCAAGGTATGTGTTAATTAATTTTCTCATTGCTGTGACTAAACACCTGACAAGAAGCAACTTGGGGGAGGAGGGTTAATTTTGGCTCACAGTTTGAGCGCGTACAGTCCATCATGGTGGGGAAGAACTGGCGAGGGAGCATGGAGGACCTGGTCACATGGGTTCACAGTCAGGATGCAAAGAGAGATGAATGCTGGTGCTCAGCTGGCTTTCTCTTGTTCCCTTTCCAATTCCAATTCCAATTCCAATTCCAATTCAGCTACACCTCTCAGAAACACACCCAGTCATACCCAGAGGTGTATCTCTAAGGTAAGCCTAAATATAATTGAGTTGACGGTAACAGTTAACAATCCCAGGGTGGTGTGGCATAGAGCTCCTACCCCTGGACTGAGCAGGTCACAATGCAGACTAGTGTCATTTAATGCTGTCGTGCACACCTGTGGACAGACTCTACTCAACAGTGGAGAGAAGCAACGTCTTCCTCCATCCCCCAACCAACACATAGCTCCAGCTCCTGCAGGCTCAGTGAAATATAGGAACAAACCAGTCTGTGAACCTGAGACTTCCAATGTGTGTTCCAAAACACATGGAAGGGCCAAGAGCCTGAGCCACCAAGGGTATGCATGACACTCTGATGCCTATCTGGCTTATGCTACTTATATGACTTTACAAGTGACCATCAACTGGTTTGACCTGGGGATACTGGGGCCTCTTTTAGAACATATCAAATGATGGGGCATCATGGAATTGCATCAGGACCACAATCCTCTGCCCAAGGAGGAGTGATCGATCCTGGGACGTGAGGTCCAGGTTCTCAGAGCACGTGAGCATGGATCCACTGTGTTTGATGTCTTAGACGGGTCCTGGAAAACTCGTAGACACCCGAAACCTGACTAACCATGCCCTGAGCCGAAAGGACACGAAGGCCCTCCATGTTGCATTTGCCCTTAATGAAGTGACATCGACAGAGAAAATGAATCAGATAAAAAGGGAAAGGTAAATTATGATATTAAAAATTCATTTCCATTTAGCAAATTTGCTATTAGCATCACAATTCGGGATATTTTAATAATTATAGCCTCAGATAAGTGGCATAATTGGATGCCTCGCTGATAGGATTGAAGAGGTACCAAAAAAAAAAAAAAAAAAAAAAAAAGTCCACCCACGCAGCTTTCCTACCAGCCCAAGAGCTCACTCTTTTACCCTGCACTTGCTCCCCCAGGGATGGACCTGCCTGGCCCTTCCCCACTTCGATTCTACAGTTGACTTCCCCAGCTCAGTCAGCTGAAGCCAAGCTCTTTCTAGTGAGAGAGACAGAGACACAAATGAGGACCCAGACTAAGTCTGAGACTAAGATGACCATGAGACAGAAAGTGAGGCTCCTGGTGTGCCACCCCAAACTCCCAGAGCATGTCTTCACACACCGACCTAAATACACTGGAACACAGCCCATGTTCATTCAGAACAGAGGAAGTTCACAGGGGAGAGGCAGGATCTGTGCAGCATGCCACCATTTAGCGGAGAGCCATCCTAGCTTCTAGAACAGGCCCGGAGCCTGCTACCACTTCATCTCAAATGTTCCATATGCTTGACAGAGACCAGGCAGTGCCAGAAGGAATTAATGCTTGAACCAAGCGGAGGAGCTACAGGCTGTTAATGATGTCTAGGGGAGGGAGAGTGGTTTTTCTTCAGTGGTGTAGCCACTGGTCAGGTGCCCTTGCTCCCATAAATAACCCCTCACACCTACTCCTATAAGGAGCCCTAACAGAACTCACTGAACCACACACATACACAGACCTGGAAGCAGGCAAGAGAAGGTAACGAGGAGGCAGATGTGAACAGAACACATTGTATGCATGTATGAAAATGTCAAAATGAAACCCATAATTATGCATAATTAATATATGCTAATAAAGGTGTCTCTTAAAGAGGAGGGAAGATTTTGGTGTTCTCCTGAACTCTTCTTTCATCTCACTACTGTCACAGGGACTGTGTCCAAGGCTTGCCACACACATCCCCACTCCCCACACATATCCCAGGACGATCAAGCTATGGCAAAGTGCAAGGCTTCTAAAGAGCAGGCCTGAGCTCTGATCACACAGCCAGCAAGAGCTTCCCATAAGACACAAGATAAAGGTCAGAAACCTGGTGCTGCAGACGGTGTGTGATTTCAGTCCTGCCGTCCGTCCTCCCTCCCCACCACTGCTCTGTTCCCACAAGGCCCTTGTGCTTAACTGCATGTTCAGCGTTCCACTCTTCAAATGCCCCTCTCCCCCATCTATCCCAGAACTCCCTGGGCTTCATGTCCAGTTCTACCAACACACTCTTCTCCCTTTGCCCCAGTCAATAGAACTCCAGCTCAAGCCCAGCTCCAGAAGGCTAGGAGGGAGACAGACAAAGCTAAAGCATGAGAAAACTTATTTCTGCTAAGATTTGTTCAGTCCAGCTTCTCTGCAGGAAAGGAACTGATCAAGTCACAGAAAAGGAGATCAAGTCACCTACACAGTAGAGTCTGGGTAGTCTGAAAAGGGCTGTTTCCTGTCAGAGAGGCTGAGAATCCAGGCTTGATCCACAAACTGAACACCACAGAAGTCCCAACCTGGCACTAAGGCCCAGAGAGTCCCTGGAGATCCATTGGTCTTCTGTCCATGCTGGAAGACATAAGTTGGGTCTTAATATCCGTGAAGCAATGGCAGCAATAGAGTAGATGAACTTGCTGATGAGAGAGTGAAGACAGCCAGGCAAAAGCAATAGCTTGACTTCTCACATTGCATTTCAATCTGGGCTGCTACCCAAAGGTTCTGCCCATGTCATTTTAGGGTGGCTGTTCTCAGCTTAAGCAATCCGATAAAGGAACTCCCTGTGGAGAGTGCCCAGTGGCTTGCCTCTTAACTGATTCTAGATCTGGGCATGTTTATGGTTAAGATTAACCATAACAAAATTCAAATATCATCCTTTAATAAGCATCCTTTGTATTATTTGCAAGCCTTACATTTTCCCATGGCGTGACAAAGCTAACAGGGATGAGATTTCCCAGAATTCCTGTTGTGAGTATGTAGGAACAGATCCGTAGAGGTGCTTTTCCTGCTAATCCGAATATACCTTAGCCAGAGACCTAAGTCCTGACAAAGGTGCAAAATTAATTCACTGGGTAAAGAATAGCCTTTTCAGAAGATGGGCTGGAACAATGGGAGATCCATCTACAATCAACTCATCAATAGACCAATAAAAAGAACTTTGATCTATACCCTGGATCATAAAAAAATAATTAAAATAAATTGATTAGCCCAAATGCAAAGTCATAAATCTTCTGGAATAAAATCACTGAAAACCCCCGTGACCTTGAATATTTCTTCAATGCAACATAGCCTCAGTGCAACGCTAAACACATAACAAGCTACTAAACCGGACTTCATAAAAATTTAAGACCGCCTATCATTCTGAAGCACTGTTACATTTAGAAGGAATGGAGAAAAGGCTCCACAGTTAAAAGCACTTGGTGCTCTTGCAGAGGACCCCAGTTCTGTTCCCAGTGCCCACATCAGATGATGTATCGGACTCAAAGCCCACACTTGTATGTACCAATAAATGAGTCCTTAAAGACAGTCTTTTGTGTAAAGGATAAGACCAGTATTAGTACCCTAAACAACAACAACAAGGACAGAGAGGGGAGAGATGGATGACCTGGAGACAGCAGAGGTCAGAGGTGAAAGCATCCAGGGAGAGGTAGGAAGGTAGCAACTTCATGGCTGAGCAAAGTCTGTATAATCACCTCCTAGGCGTCTGGGAGAACTGACTCACAGCAGGCCCACTGGGGTTACTCATGGGCACACATGTGGCACTGCTAGCCCCTCTCTGCAAAGCAGGGGCCTCAGCAGCCACAAGGTAGAGAGACAGCTCCAGCCTGGGCCATTCAGAGTTTCTCCCCAATACTGGTTGCTGATTATTAGGGACTTTCCTCCTCCAACAAGAGATGGAGCACACAGACCTCTTGTACTCAGAAGAACCCAGGATGGTCCTTAATTTGACATTGGGAGTGTCCACCAGTTCTAATTGGATTCCACTGTCTCTACTTTGAGCTGTTTGGCTCACTCACCTCTTACAGGTATCAAACTTTAATTCTATGCTAATGAACAAATGCTTATCTGGGGCATATTATATGCTCAGAGACATGGCTGGGGAATCAAGAAAATGTCTGTTCTGCCCCCTGGGACTCATGATCTAGTGAGAAAGAAAGATACAAGCAAAGGGGCCATAATTCTGGGCAGAATGAGATAAGCGCTGTATTAGGAAGACCTTGATAATAAAGGCAAGAAAAGAGGGGCAAGATTAAACTCTGCAAGGTTTTCAGTACCAGTGTGTGTGTGTCTAGGTGACTGGGTGTCTGGGTATCTGGGTATGTATATCTGTGTGTATGTGTGTGTGTCTGTGTGTACCTGTATGTGTCTGTCTGTGTATGCATGTGTCTTCATCTGTGTCTGTGTATATGTGTATCTGTGTGTGTGTGTGTGTGTGTGTGTGTGTGTGTGTGTGTGTGTATGTGTGTGTGTGTGTGTGTGTGTGTGTGTGTCTGTGGCGGGGTTGGTGTATGTGTGTGTGATATTCATGTATATAAGTCTATACATGTTCACGTATACACATGCATGTGGAGGTCAGAGGTCAACCCCTGGCATCACTCCTCAGCATCCACCTGCCTTGTTTGTTGAGAGAGAGTCTCCCACTCTCCTGGAACTCACTACTAAGTAGGCTAAGGTGCTGGCCAGCCCCAGGGATTCTCCTATTTCTGTCTGCACAGCACGGGTGTTACAAGTGCCCACAGCTGCACCTGACCTTCCTGTCTTTTCCCGTGGGTTCTGGGGACTGAGCTCAGCTCCTCATGTTTGTCTGGCGAGCACTTTATGCCAACTGAGCTGCTTCCCCAACCTAAGCATGTTTGTTCTACAGTGCGATGTTATTATTTGTCCCTTAATAATGCACAGCCTTAGGACACACTTAAACGTTAGAGATGACTCTTGTAATTACCCCTAACCCCTAACTGCAGTGTAAGGCTGTGATGAATGCCAACAGAGGTCACTGCAGGGAGTTCTGGCCTTCAGGACAGTCCCAGGTCAGTACCTGTCTGAGTTCCCACGCTCTTTCTACAGGTAAAGGCTTGTTCTAGCTTGGTTACTGTTGCTGTGATACAAACTACAACCAAAGCAGCACATGGAGGAGAAAAGTGCTTGTTTTTGCTTACACTTACAGGTTGATCACTTAAGGATGTCAGGGCAGGAGCACAAGCCAGGCCTTGAAGCTGAAACTACGGAGGAATACTGTTTGCTGGCTTGCTCCCAGGCTCAGCCAGCTTGCTCATATATCCGAGGACCACCTTTCTAGGGATAGTTCTACCCACAGTGCACTGGGCTGTCCCACATCAATCTTCCATTAAGACAGTCTTTCAGGTCAGTCTGGTCTGGGCAGTTCCTCAAGTGTGACTTCCTCAAATGACTTCTGGCCATGTCAAGTTGACAGCACAAGATAACTAAGAGAAGACACTTTGCACTGTCACCACTTTTGTCATCCTGGATTGTTTGTTGTCTGAGACAAGAGTTTTGTGTTTCCCAGGCTGCCTGCAAACTCTCAGACTTGCTATGTAGCTGAGGGTGACTTTGAAATTCTGATCCTCCTGCCTCCAGCTGCCAAGCACTGGGATTATGCCCCCCCCCAATGTATCACATTTAATTTTGCACTGAGAGCTACCCTGTCCACCACTCAAGTGAAATACATCCATCTCCTGCCTGTCCACCACTTTCCCCTCGGTTAGAAACCTTTTCTCCAGCCAACTTCAAAGCTTTTGGCTATCTTCTTAATGGTGAGGGTCACTGCAATCCTAACCTTCAGAGAGGAAGATTATGGTCTCATCACGGCAGGTGGCAGCCAAGAGAGAGTGTCACACTGAGGACCCAGGACAGAAAGCGGATCTTTATAAGCCATGAGTAACAAGAAAAGCAAACTTTAGTAATTCAGAGGCAGAGAGACAAAACAAGACTTTGACCAACTATACAGGAAATGGAGCAAGCAGAGGCTGTGATGTAGCTCGATGGTAGAGCACCTGCCAAGTAGAAAAAAGTCCTTGGGTTTGATCCCCAGCATAGGAAGATAGCCAGGGTTGGTTGTATCCACCTTCAACCACAGAACTCAGAAGGTGGAGTTTAAGGTCAGCTGGGACTCGATGAGACCTCTTCAGAACAAAAGGAAAGAAAGAAGGAAATACTTTAGTTGGTATAAAGTACTTGCCAGACAAACATGAGGAGCTGAGTTCAGGCCCCAGAATCAATGGGAAAAGACAGGAAGGTCAGATGCAGCCATGGGCATTTATAACACCAGTGCTGGGGAGACAGAAATAAGAGGAGCTCTGGAGCTGGTCAGCCACCTTAGCCTACTTAGTAGTGAGACCCTCTCACTGCAAGGCATGAAGCAGATAAGGACAACATATAGCTTGGTGTTGCAGCACCAGCCAAATATGTATACAGCCCTGGATTCCATCACAGAAGGAAGGAGGGAGAGAGAGAAAGAGAGAGAGAGAAAGAGAGAGAGAGAAAGAGAGAGAGAGAAAGAGAGAGAGAGAGAAAGAGACAGAGACAGAGACACAGAGACAGAGACAAAGACACAGAAACAAAGAATGAAAGAATGAGGGGGGAGAAGATGGGAAGGGAGAAAAAGGTAAGGGAAAGAGGAAGCATTCAGACCTAGGGGCCTGTTGTATGTTGATACATAGTGTGAGTTCATGACACTTTACAGATCAGGAAGAGATCTCACATGCTCTGCTGCATGAAGATCACAGCCAGTATATCAGAACATCATGGCCGACACAGAGTGGTGCTCAGGAAATGCAGAAAGATACAAGGCGTTGCGTGTGATCAGAGGTTAAAGGGAACCTGCTTATGGCCATTCGAGTAGAAAACCGCTGGATGATTTCTCATTATGGCAACTCGTTCATTCAGGAGGCCAGGTCATCTGTTCTGCACTTGTGTTGTGTCTATACTGTATATAGAGCAGCATTTTAGTCATGTGACTTATTGCAGTGCCAGAGCCTTCATAGAAGCCATCTAGGATGGGACCTGGGATTTAACCCTTCGAGGCCAACTTAGAAAATAAAGCTGTATCAAGATTATTCTAAATTGATGGGGATTTGAAACTTTTTTTTAATGAAGAATATGCAAAATTGGGGTGTGGAAAGGAATCAGTGAGGCAAGCCCCCTTAACTCACTCTGGTAGTTCTCAATGGTCACCTCTAGGGGCTGCAGAGAGGCAGGGGGAGCCATTTTCCTGTCAGCCTAGGTGGGGTAAGCCCTGAGGTCTAGGTTACAGCCTAGAAAGACATAGAGAAGCAAAATAGAGAGTCCCGACAGCCAGCTGAGGTAGGCTGTCCACGTTCTTTGTCATCTAGACTTCATGGCCAGGGTCTCAGGGCAGGGAGACACACACAGGTATAAAAGGATTAACAGCTGTTTTACTTTCTATGGGAATGAGGGGATAGAACAGGTTTCGTAGGCAGCCACAGCAAAAACCCAGACATGCATGGCAGAGATTAATTTCTGCCTGTTGTATTTGTTTGGCAAGAAATATCTTATCCTAAAGTAAATTTAAAAAAAAAAAAGATTTCAGCACTGAAATTAGTGTAGAAAATGAGTCTCCCCTTGCCTGGAACCACCATAGCCTCTGACATTCTTTGGTATTTTCTTAACTCCTTCCATAGGGGCAGAGAGAGACAGCCTGTAATAATTCCCTTCATCAGAAACACTTTACATTCCAAGTATTCCCAGCTTGGCTTTCCGAGAGTAATCTCTCCTTTAATAAGACCTTTTATCAATTAGTTTCCTCTTTCAAGACTCCTGTTCTCCAAGCTTGCTTTGAAATACATCTTCCCCTGGACTTGATCCTTGCCCATAGATTAGGCGTCTTCCTGGTCTTTGAAGAGTTTAGTAACAACCGATTTGGAACTTAACAGGAAAAACATTAGTACTAATTCTACCAATTTTTCTAAGCCATGAAGACACAATTAAATTTGATTTGAATTAAATTTGCAAGCTAAGATGCCTTTTTAAAAATAGATCACTCTTTGGGGTTTCTTGGGATAAAACTGAGTCAAGTTGGTGCCAGCCTAGAAACTAAAATGTGAATATTGTCATAATGAAAATTTCTTACATTCATAAACTAGTCAAGAATCTAGAAAGTGTGGGATTGGGGGAGGGGGCTTTCTAGTCCTCTTGCCTAATTCAGTATTCTGTCTAGGCATTTGCTGATAATAGTTTAAATTACTTCTAGCCTTTTTCCTGTAGGGATGGTTTTAGTTCCCTCTTTCAGACGCCTATGAATACAAAAACGTCACGCTTCCCCAGATGCCGTGAGAAGTTTTATGAACTCTTTTAGCACCCTTCCCTGGAGAAGGTGGGTTTAATAGACGAAAATGTCATGTTTCATTAGTACATCCCCGCTCAGACAAATTCAGACTTCAGAGAAGAGAACGCTTGTAAACTGAACCCAAAATTGACAAATTGTGGTTCCATCTAAAAGCTGAGATCCTCAAATGGAGGCTCATGCCCACGCACAGCAGCCTGAGTACACACCACATTTACTGTCTCCTATGAAGACTCCCCGGCAGGCCAGCAAATCTAGACAGACACATCCTGAGTGCTGAAGGTCATCTGGTCGGATGCTGGGAACTGGCACACTGCCAGATACCATTTGTCACCTACAGGGATGGGGACATAGAATCAGGGTGCCTTTCATCTCACTATTTGTGATGTCGGAGGCCTTCCTGTGACCTTTAGACCCAGGCATCCATTCAGACAGTATAGACATAACTGGCCAGGCAGGGATAAAAATATTTCAAAGACATACTTGTATCCCTCAGTCTGGCTATCAGACTATTAAAACAATAGACTTCACAAAGCTGGAATTCCACCCCCCTAGGAGAATCTCATGCTGGGAGAGGAAAAAAAAATACAAAAGCTTAAACCCCAAGCCAGGCAGAGAGAAAACTGCCAGCTGATCTTTCAGAAGGAATGATGCTGATGGGTCCATGGTGGGCGGAACCACACTTAGGTTTGGCTCGGACTGCTTAAATGTTCATATCTCTGCTCACACAGCTACCTCAGGACCCTGGAGATGATGATAACGGCATAGGTTCCCGGTACCAGTGGTCTCTTTGTCCCCCCTGTTCCCAGTGTGGCCAGCGGATAATCTCCCTTTTAACTTTTCACTATTCATTTGACTGTTGTAATTGACTTCTGGAGAATGGGTGGCTAAGCATGGCTTGTTAGGGTCACAGGCTGTGACCCCAAACCCTGTCATAGAAATGCCTTGTGTGCAGAAAGTGAAGGAACAGAGAAACTCCATCCACTGTAGACATCCACCAGCAGGCTGTAAAATGGGTCATACAACTGAACAGTGCATCATCCATAGGGATTAACTCCCCGAGCATCTAATTCTAAGAAAGAGGACTCACTCATCTCACACTTGGAGCCAGCCTGGCAAGCAGTTGGTGAAGCAGCACCTGGAGGTCCCAGACTCTGCCGCAGATTTAGATGCTGTCAGACACTTGAGAGCACAGCAACACTGGACAAGTGCTTGCATCTTCGAGTTTTTCTTAGTAATTAAGATGTGTGTGTTCTATTATTCCACAAATAATTACTGAAAGCAGACTGTGTGCTTTGGACTATTCTAGATACTGAGTAAACAAACCAATAAAGTGCCCACACTTGTGGAATTCATATGATTCATGATTTGATTTGACTTTTAATTACACAGATAGTGTATATGTGTGTATCTTCGTGTGGATGTATGTGTGCAAGTGCTGGAGACTGAGAAAGCCAGAGAAGGGTGTCAAGTCCCCTGCGGCCAGAGTTACAGTGGTGATTATGAGCAGCTGATGCAGATGCTGGGAACTAAACCCAGGTCCTCTACAAGAGCAGCGAGTGCTCTTAACCACTGAGCCATCTCTCCAGCCCGGGTCCTTTATTTCACTTTGCTCCATTTAATGTAATTATTAGCTCCCAGTTCCTTAGATACTACCATGGGGGTTTTCAGATCTGACCAGACCCTCTTCTGTATCTTTCTGCTCCAGGTCCTGCTGTCAAGAACCAGCAGAGGCATCCTTTCACCTCCCACACCTCTCACCTGCATCAGAAAGAACTTGATTACAGACATAGAGCATACGTTACCTATTAACCAAGCCTGTAGGGTAGGACCCCCCCCCCTGCTTTCTCAGAAACCCTTAAAGGTAAATACTCTGCTCTAAGCTACACTTCAGATCCCAGCTTCACTGGCTACAGTATTAACAGCCCTTTTTATAAAACTCTCACCCAAAGGAAGATCTATCGCTCTGTCTCTCTCTAGAAAGTCTTCTCATTTAATAATCCAGTATATAATTATCATGTACACTCGGGCATAACCAACTTGTGACCTGAAACGCAGCTACATGGCCACTATGCAGTGCAGATCAGCCATATCCTACTAGGAAAGACCCCTCCCCGCACCCCTCCCTGCACCCTTCCTCCCTCCCCCAACCAGATGAGGGTTGGGAGTATGGGCAGGCTAGCAGAAATGTCAGCTGTGACCTTGTGACCAGACACAATGCCAGGTGTACTCTGCCTGTTTCCTCTCCTGCTTCTGGACTCAAACTTTCCTACTCTTCTTCCTCTTTCTTCCCACGTTAATTAACATGAGGGTTGACTGGTGATTAACCTCCAATTCAGTCTCTTGCAGATATTTATACGGCAGTGGACTGAATGTTTAAAATAATTAGTGTTTTACCAGAAATGGATCCAGTGACTGCTGGAGCTGTGTTTTCCCTCCATCTTGAGAGGGAATATTACATTTGTACAAAGGATAATTTCATCTTGAGAGTTGACTACACAAGTTAGTGTGAAAGCTTAAATGCGCACGTAGCTGTTGAGTTACCAAGGAGGTGGACAAAGTAAATCAGCTGTCCACTCAGTCCCCAGTCCTCTCTCTGGTCTAGATTCTTCTTTGGACTCTGGTTCTGCAACTGGAGGTGAGGCTTCTCTGCTGCTAACTGCAGAGGCCCTTTTGAGAATGAAATAGATGGAACAGAGGGGAACTTCCTCATCTCACCTCTCCCCAGCAGTGGCCTTCATCTTGGCTTGGTAGTTGAGCTGACTCTCTACTTTAATGGAATCCATTGAGCAGACATGGTGGCGTGTTCCTGCTCCCTAAGACTTCTGATAACCTAGGTCCTGGTAAACTGCTCCTCTTCCCTCTCATTCCAGCCTTAGACCAAGGTCACTTGCTACAGTGACTGCTGGTTACAATAAAGTACTTTGTTAATGAATCCCACTTTCCCCACCTGACTGGCTAAATCTGACAGTATCAACCCAGCTGCTACATAAAGGAAGTTCCAAGAAGCACAGTGCTCAACACTGTCTTTCATGAGTGTGAGTGTGTGTGTGCGTGTGTGTTTTCACAGGTATGTGACTGTGCATATTTTTGGAGGCTGGAAGACAACCTCAGGTGTTGTTTCCCAAGGATTACCCTCTTCTTATTATTTTAGAAAGGATCTCTCCCTGATCTAGAATTCACCAAGTAGGCTTAGTTATCCAGCAAGCCTTAAACATCTTCCTGTCTCTCTGGTATTGAGATTGCAAGCATTGACCATCATACCTGGCTTATTCTTGTCATTATTTGTTTGTTTGTTTGTTTGTTTGTTTGTTATGTGAGTTCTGGGGAATCAAACTCAGGACCCCATACTTTCAAGACAAGCACTTTACCAACCACATTATCTCTCCAGCCTCCATCAACACCATCAAAGACCACTCCAAATGAGCATCAGTGGTCAGCTTAGAAGCCACGCAAGCTGTTATACAGTAGAGACAAAGGGCTCTCCCTACATGTATCGAGTTCTCAGCCACTGGCTGGTGCTACAGTTTTAGAGGCTCTTGTCATTTCTTTCTTCTGTGAATCATCTTTGTCTGGTCTAACCTCCTGGCCTCGTCAGACTGGCCATCAGCAATCAGACTCTCTGAGGCATGATGAACAGTGATTATATCCATGGTGCCGGGCCAATAGGGTCAAGAGACAATGGCGAGTGAGCTCCTTTTCCCAAGATGCTCACGGTCTGGAGGAAGGTGGGGAGCTTCTAGTGGTGGGTCTGTTCGTTGTTGCCAAGGCTACATGCATGCTCAGAGATGCACTTAGATACTCAGTGGGAGGCTGAGTTAGAGCTCTGTATTTAGAGCAGCTAAGATTCACCACAATGCCATAGGACAGGTGTAAATACTATTAGACCGTGAAGAAAAACAGTCCAGATCCACAAGCAGGAGTCCACCTACTCTCCCGCCATGAGGGATCCACAAGCAGGAGTCCACCTACTCTCCCGCCATGAGGGGTCCACAAGCAGGAGTCCACCTACTCTCCCGCCATGAGGGATCCACAGACTTCTCTCTGTACACCACTCAAATCCTATTTCTACTCAGGGAAATTCATCAGAGACAAAGATTTCCAATGGAGGGCTGGTCACCCAGGCAACCTCTGCCGAGTGTGTATCAAAAGTCCGGGCTGTCAGGAAGAAAGCAGATGTTGGACACCAATTGGCATCATTTGTACAAACAGCACAGGATCCCACTTCTGAGTGATTATTTTATTTTATCCTCTGGCTTCTTCTCAACCAAAATCTACCACAAGGCAAGAGTCAGTTCAGACTCTTTCCTAATACAGGAGAGCTTGACTCCCTCTGGACCATCAGCACAGACCTGCCCAGTAGAAACGCCTCCTGAGGAAAGGGGTCCTCCTTACAGGTACCTGTCCTCTCCCTCTAGAACAGAAAATACAGGGTACTTGTGGTTATCTAGTTCTCTCTACCCCAAATAAATACTGAATTTATGACAGCCAGCATTTGCCAGGAATGAACTACATCTCAGGTGCTCGGTTATCTTTCTAGTACTCTCACTGGGTACGAGGTGGGGAAAGTATTCATCAGAAAGATAAATGACCCCAGTGGTACAGCTGATCATGGGTAGAGTCAGAAATGAACCCAAACCTGTACACCAGTAGATTCCCCATTATGTGCTACGGCCTGCATGGATGACAGCCTAGAAAGGTAAGGGCAGCCAGGTCAGGCAGAGGTAAGCATGACACAGTCAAGCCTGGGTATAAGAGGCTAGCCTCCCCCTCAATGATCCCTTGATTCTGATGACATTTGATGAATGGTCCAAAACCAGTTTTCTAGAGAAGGCAAATGTGACAGGTTTTTCTCACAGAAGCCCCTGTCAACCTTCTGGCTTGATTTCCATTGTCTTGGTGACCAGGGAAGGCAAATCCTGAGGCAGACCTATTTACAGATTTCCTTCCCCCAAAAGATGTGAGGGTCAGGAGTGAGGAAGGGAGAGGACAACCCCTTTACCTTGAGCGTATGTTCTCCATAAATGGGACAGTCCTTCCTCACTCCAACAGATCCAAGACACATGCTAACATCTGCCGCCTTAGATGGACTTTGCCCCTACTGGATCTGTGTGATCCATCCATGTCTGGATATGTTAATATATTCTAAAGCCAGAATGTAAAAGTGATTTCCTTATTGAAAATCAAAGGGGAGAGTGTCTGATGGTCCTATTACTGAGGGGAAAGAAGAAAAAACTTGACAATTGTCCTTGATAATGGAATACACTTGACTTGCATTATCCTGGGGGTGATTATTGCAAATTGTGATTTCAGAAATGCTGCTAATCAGAGGGAATTGGGGCGAGGGCTCCCCAGGGGCAGAACAAAACTAGAGGGTACTCCCGCTGTGGAGACTCTGCAGAACGGGAAAGCAAGACAAACTCTCACCCACAGAGGAGTAGGCCTGGTCTCTAGTACTCAGTGGTCCAGGTTTAAACTTGGGACTACCTGTTCTAGAAAAGGAAGAGGGAAGCCATACCTTGGCCATAGCCAAAGCCAAGGCCAGCTCTACTCTGACGGCCTTCCCTGAGTCAGACCCAGAATTTGAGCCAAGCCACAGTGGAGAAGTAAGCATTAGAAAAAGTAACAACTTACTGTTTGGTGTGGGGTCAAGGAGGAGAGGCCTAGGTCCTGCCTGCAGAATGGCTAACTGATGCTCTTGGCACTCCGGTGTAAAGTGGAATTTCTTCCCACTAGATATGCCTCTTAGTCCCACTCACACACTGTATACAGGATGGTCCCATTCATAACTCCCTGTGTCTAGAGGAAATGGGGTACGTTGGGCTAGCCCTTACCCAGAAATGATACATTTCAGAATGGTTATTGTGTTTTCACTATTGGGTACTAATGTGTGTCTGTGCGAATTCATGCACATGAGTGGAGGTGCCCACGGGAAGCAGGAGGAGTTGGATCCCCTAGAGTTGGAGATGCAAGTGGTTGTGAGCCACTCAGTGTGGGTGCTGGAAACCAAACCTAGGTCCCCTGGAAGGCCAACAACTGCTTGTAATTGCTATGCTGTCTCTCTAGCCCCTAAAAAATGGTCTTTGGTGCCATGAAAACCTTTTATGGGCAGAAATGTGAGTGTAACCTTCCAGGGAGGTGCATGAGAGCTCTCCACGCTCATTGGGAATCTCCCAAGAATGGGCTGGCCTTGAGCTTGGCTCCCACCATACTGCATAGTTACCTTCTTGACCCACCAAGGTCAGGAACTGTCTTTAATTCATACCAAACACACACACACACACACACACACACACACACACACACACACACATCTCTATGTGTATGCTAGTCAGCTTTCCATCACAGCAATAAAATCCCTGAACCTATTAGCGTCTAAAGAAAAAGACTTGCTTTGGCTCACAGTTTTGGAGTTCCAATCCATGTTTGGTTGGACTCATTGCTGTAGGCCTCTGGTGGGTGTGAGGGCACTGCCCCAGGGTGTAGCACAGAACTAACTGCTCACCTCATGGCCAGAAAGCAATAGAGAAAGAGGAAGGGGGTCAGGTCCCACAGTCTCCTTCAAGAACACCTCCCCTATGACCTCAATACCTCCCATTAGTTCTCCTCATCCTGAAGATTCACATCTCCCCTAAGTGTGACATGAGAATTACACCTTTGACACATGGCCTCTAAAGACATCTGACATCTTGACTTGCTGAACCCCAGTGGGGTACATGTATAGCCACATCTATGAAGGAAAGATTGAGAATAGGCTGCCTCTCCCTCACTCCATTCTGACCCTGTGGGCGGTGATAGAGCACAGTCTAGCTGGAATAGCACTTGTTCCTGCAGCTATGATTGCATCACCCCTACCCAACTCGACATATTTAGCCCAGCCAGGAAAAGTGGGTAGTCAGGTGACCTCTTGCAGAAACAGAAGGTATGTAATAAATCCAGTGTGTGACCAGAAGACTTGGCACTCTACAGCAGAGACTGAAGCCATACTTTCCTTTCTGCTGGCTCCCTCTCTGTCTTGGTGCTGAGGCCCACATGAGGACAGAAACCCCAGGAGAAAACCACCAGGTCCTCCCTCTAGCAGAGTGAGGTCTGCATAGAGCCATCTTGATGAGGAATCCAAGTGGCTGATGTCAAGTTGCTTGGAGGAAATATGTATTCAGTATCTCTGAGATGTGGTACACATCTTTGCACATCATGAAGACACAGAGAAAAGAGATTTGACACCGTCCATATTATCTTAGGCAATTTCTAGGCATGTTAGTTGAGTGGGGGTGGAAACATACAAAACTGCAGCCAAGGTGTGCATATCTCAAGAATAGCTACAGGCACAGGAAAACCCTAATGAGAAAAGATGAATGCTATGTTTGTTATTCAGGGAGGGCACCAGCGGACAGTTACATATGCCATCCCCTAAATTAGAGCTATTTGTTCTCATAGAATTAATTGTAGAAATAAATAAAATTTATCTTCAATATTTGACATGTGATCCTAAAAATTAGAATTCATGAGCTCACATTTTCAATAACTCACATATAAATATAGACAAACGGATGTTTTAATGCAAATTTAATATACAGTAGTTAAATTAATGATTTTTCTCCGTTCGTTTTTTAATTGGGAAAAAACCCTCACTGCCACACCATATAAATCAAACTAGCTCAGCATGTTGGTGTGATAGAGAAGTCGGCACGTTCTCGGCCATGTGTCAAGATCCGATTTGTTTAAAATAAATGGCTCCTGTTCCCAGTTCTATACACAGCACCATGTTAATGCATATTCATAGCCAGGCATTTCTTTACCATTTTTTTCTCTTTTGAGTTTAATATTCTCTGTATTAAAAAATAAGTACTAAGATCATCTGATTCCATGGGCCGTGCAGGTCACGGATGCCGTGCTCACTGCTCGTTAAAGATGTGACGGGCTGAGGAGATGGCTTGATGAGTAAACATGTTTGCTGCACAAATGTGAGGGCTAGGGTTAGAATCCCCAGAAGCCCACATAACTCTGGATGTGGGTAGGAATATGTGTAATCTATGTAGAGGTGGAGACAGGAGAATCCTATAAAGTCTCAGGCCAGCTAGCCTGGTGTACACAGTGGAAAAACAACAGAGACCCTGCCTCAAACAAGACGGGAGGTAATGATTGACACATGAGGTTGTCCTGTCCTTTCTCTCTCTCTCTCTACACACACACACACACACACACACAGAGAGAGAGAGAGAGAGAGAGAGAGAGAGAGAGAGAGAGAGAGAGAGAGAGAG
>JANHMN010000025.1:612554-645247 GCA_030674055.1 Rhabdomys pumilio
GAGAGAGAGAGAGAGAGAGAGAGAGAGAGAGAGAGAGAGAGAGAGAGGGAGGGAGACTGGATGAAGTATTTCCAACTGTCCTACTGTTTCCTGTCTCAAGACTGAACACAGGTTGCAGGGTTTTGTGTGAAGTCCTCCTAGGCTAAAGTGGGCCGGGTGGTGCGGGCACCGGATACTGTGGTAAAGGACAGGACCCAGGACACACAGATCTGCTAATTGCTCCTACATTGAGCTCATCTCGTCTCATCCGAGGTGATTGCCTCTTGATTTCATGCTAGATGACTATACTGCTACCGAGAGCCTCTTGGTGAGTTTGTGGACCGTACCAAAAAGGCATTTTTATCACCGGTTTAATGCCCCATAGCTGACAGGGAACAGGCGAGAGAGAGGAGTGATACCGGTACTCCGGCATTAAAGGGATCATTAAGCACTTCGATGGGGAGAGGGCTTGTTGTTAGTTACATGACCAGCACAGGCCTGAAGTGATGCGTAGGCAAAAGATAATCGGGGGACACTCACCTTGCCAGCTGCGGTCCTGTACCCCCTCACCATGTCCTCCCACAGGTCAATTCAGGGTTGGGGGTAGCAACTCCCCTAACTGGCTGTACTTCCTGGGCAAATGCTGCAACCTGTGTCCTTTATCCAACCTGTTGCCTCTCACTACACTGAGCAACCCAGAGAAGCAGCTGCTGCTCCCGACCTCCGTCTTACTACAGACCATTCATGCAACAGAGATTTTGCAAATTCTACCCCTCCTGGTACCCACAGAGGCCTTCTATCCATGCCTGGCAGGGAGGTGTGCCTGGATTCTCCATCAAACCTAAGCCCTGCCCTTTCTTTCAGCTTCCCAGAATCTAGGGACTCATCACCAAGAGGCAGAGTTTGTGGAACATAAGCGTTCAAGCACAGGACTGGAAGTGTTTCAAGAAATGGGAAACCATCCTGGTGGTAGAGCAGCTGATGCACGGATATCATGCATGGGATGGCAGTCTGGAGAGACAGCTTCACAAAAGAAAGGAAGAAATCAAGCAGAAGTAAGGGCTGTATAATTTACAGATGACCCTGGGCAGCTGTAAATAACGAATATCCCTAAATTATTATTCATTGTTTTACCAGCCTGCTCCTTCCCAAAGAGAAGCTCCAGGGATTGAGACAGATATGTGACAAGATTTTAATGGCAGTCATGTCGCCAGAGTCCACGGTCCTGCAGGGGGCCTGCTGTAAAGAGCCTATAAATTGTGTCCTAACAAATAGTTGGGAGCATCCAACTCCAGACCATGTGAACGGGGCCTGTCCCACTCTGGTGACAGCCCTGATTTTGAAGACTAGTAACTCTGCATGTGCAAGTAACTGTCAGGAACTTGTCCACGGGGACCGAGCACCACCTAGGATGGGGTCTCTCTATCCTAAGAGTCACTACAGTGTGTGTGTGTGTGTGTGTGTGTGTGTGTGTGTGTGTGTGTGTGTGTGTTGTGTGTTTGTGTGTGTGCTGTATGTGCACATGTGGTGTTTCTCTGTGTGCAGGTGGTGTTCAGGTGTGTGCAGGTGTATGCACACCTGTGTGGATGTGTGTGAAGATTAGCCTTGGGAATCATTCTTCACTGCCCTCCATCATGGTTTTTTTCCATTGTCATGTGTGTCTCTCTATATGTATGTTTTGCATGTGTGAGGACAATGCACACATGTAAACATGCATTGAGAGGCCTAAGCTTGATGTCAGTCTTCCTCAATTGCTCCCTCCCATCTTATTCCCTGAGGCAGGCTCTGTCCATCAGACCCAGAGCTGACCACTATGTCTGGTTTTGCCAGACACCTGGCTCCCTCTGTCCACCTTCTGAGGCTGAAATTCCAAGCAGCTGACACACCCACCTGGGTTCCATGTAGGTTCCTAGAAGAGCAAGCCCATTAACATCTGAGCCATCATTCCAGCCTTCACCATGTTTTATATCACTTGCCTATTAGGCTAGGCTCGCTGGCCAGTGATCCTCCCAACTCTGCCTCCCCAGCACTCGGGATCACACGCACACACAGCACCACCCACACAGCTCATTTTCACATGGCTTCTGGTTGTCTGCCACACACACTAGTGACCCAGACTGGTCACTGCAGTTTTTTTGTGAAGAATCTGACTTTAAGATCACTAACCCTGTCTCTTTCCTTTCTATTTCAAGCCCACATTTTTTTTGCATATGGCGCCTCATATGGACAGGGCAACAAACACAGAGGTAAGGTCCTGGGTTGGCCAAATGGGGAAAGGAACAAAGAAATGGTCCAAAGAAACCATATCTGTCTGCACAGCAATAGCCACCAAAGGCCTGGCACACACTGTGTCTATGGAGAGAAAAGAGAAACACAAGTTTAAGTCAAGTCCTTGAAAACAGTGAAACACCCTGTGGATGTAAGAGCCAGCTGTTCCATGTGGCTCCGAGAACTTGGTGCTGATGAGGGTCTGTCCAGAATGGAGCTGTCTTCCTTTCTACCATCCACAGTGGATGCAGAAATACTAAGTGGAATTCTCTAGGGCCTATCCCATGGCTCACAGTCATAATGAAGTCTGCAAGCCCGAGGAATAGAGGAGACAGGCCATAGCTGGATGGCATACCCTGGTACTCTGGCACAGATGCCCACGCACTCAGTCTGCATCCTTCTTGTCAGGAATCGCCTTGCCAACACCCACCCTTGCTGTGATCCAGCAGTGTCCCCAGGGCTTGTCAGCTCTGACATACTCCCAACTCATTTATTTTTCCCATTCTCCCCACAATCACTTGTAGAGGGGCATAATTTCCCCAGCAAATGACGCAGTTGTCAGCATCCCCTGATTAAGAGGTCTGCATTCATTGCAGCAGAATAGCATCTACACCGTGGCTGCAAAGAAGCCAATGAACAGTGCCCAAGACTGGGCTGCAAATCCCTGTTTTCTGATGCCAGAAGAAAGGCACCATTGTGAGTTTCCTATATGTTTTCTGTGGCAAAGCCACCAGCCTGGGGACATCTTATATGTAAAGACTGCACAGCCGGGCTCTGACTCTCTGCTGTGTTTTCTTTTCTAAGTTTTTTTTGTTTTTGTTTTTGTTTTTGTTTTGTTGGTTTTGTTTTTTGAGACAGGGCTTCTCTGTATAGCCCTGGCCGTCCTGGAACTCACTCTGTAGATCAGGCTCGCCTCGAACTCAGAAATCTGCCTGCCTCTGCCTCCCAAGTGCTGGGATTAAAGGCGTGCGCCACCACTACTCGGCTTCTAAGTTCTTTTTAAAGTTTGTTTTGATGTGCATTAATGTTCTGCCCAAAAATGGAGTGGGGGGCATCAGATCCCCTGCAACTGGAATAACAGACAGTTTTGTTCTAACATATAGATGCTGGGAATTGAACCCTGGTCCTCTGGAAGACAGTCAGTGCTCTTAACCACTGAGCCATCTCTCCAGTCTTTGTATGCTGTGTTTCTCTCTCTCCAGATCCTCATCTATAAAGTAGGGCTAAGAAAACAGGCTACCTGCTTCGAGGAAGTGATAGGATTAAGTGAGATAATAATGTAAGAATATTTAAATGGTGTCTGGCATGCACTAGGTGCTTTGTAGGTGCTGACACATGGAAGTGGGGTTCATTTGTTTCAGCATCAGAGTTGACTGTGGATCCCAATAACATGATTCCAGGGTCTGATATGCATGGCCACGTGGATGCTGAAGGTGGCACCCACTCTGGTTCCCTCGGGGTCAAAGGGGACTGGCAATAGAAACGCTGAAGCCTCCATTTCACACTCAAGAAGACTAAGGCGAGAGGGGTAAAGGAAATGACGTACTCAACATTACAAGGCACTGTGTCTCCAATGTCAATGGCCCCTGGACACTCACATGTTTAAATACTTGGCCCCATCTGGTGCCATTGTTTGGGAAGGTGGTGGAACCTTTAGGAGGTGGAGCCTCATCAGAAGAGTGAGTTACTGAGGGCAGACCTTTAAGTTTCAAGACCCCGGTTCTACTTCCTGCTCCTTCTCTGCTTCCCATGACTTTCCCACGTGCTATCAAATCTTAGCCTCCATGATAGATTATATGCCCTCTGAAACTGTGAGCCAGAGTAAACCCTTTCTCCCCTAAATGGCTTTTGTTGGGGTATTTTATTACAGTAACAGAAAAGTAATGAAGACCCAAGGAGAAAACGAAGCCAGGCTCTGACCTCACTTACCATTGATTTCAATGCTCATATCCATGTTCCAGGAATTCAGATGTAGGCAGTCCTCTCTCTGGCTTCAGGCAGCCATGGAAACAGAGGGGTTGCTGGCTTCTACAGAAGCCAATCCTACAGTAGAAATCAGATTGCACTGTGGGACTGCAAGGCACGGGAGCATGGAAGGTGGGTGGGAAGATGAACCTTATAGAATAAGAAAGTTGACCAGTGAAGGTTTTGGGAGTGCCAGTACTCAGGGCACACACAGCAGTCTGACTGAAGCGATGGTATCACAGGCTGGGAGCCACAAGGGATAGAGCCTGTGCTCAGGGCCACAGCAGGGAGACTGGGACTGAGGAAGCTGCTACATTCCTGTACAACAGAAAGATGATGATAGACAATGGTAGGGCCAGACCAGGGGGAAAGGGAGCAGGTTATCTATTTCCCTTGCTGTGAGCAAATACCTGACAAGCCATTTAAGGGAGGGAAGCATTATTTGGGCTCATGTGTTTAAGGGATTTGACCCATCACGGTGATGCTGTAAGACTCCCACAAAGGGAGAACCTCCCTCAAGCCTCAGGAATTTGTGGCCACCCAATAACTCACAAGACACCGTTCTTGATGCAACAGCAAGAGGTATATTTTGGGATCAGTCAACTGAGGCTGAGACTCGTAACCCAGGCAAGGGCAGAGGAATGTAGACCGGAGGCAGGAGTACAGGATATATAAAGGGAAAAACCATAAAAGTGGGGGGACCAAGGAAAAATAACATAAAATAGTAAAAAGTCTCAAAAAATCCCAACCAGTAATTCAGCCAGAGTCATGTGGAAACATCTTGTATACTCATCTTTGGCAAGAATGTAACCTTTTCCAACCATTTATCTTGCGGTCAGCCAGTTCCTAGACCACCCAGATGACTTGCATCTTTCTTTGTGGTCAGAATGTGTCTTCCTGCTTTGGGCCTTCTCCACCCGCAGGTGGGTTCTCTTCCCTGAGGTCTGAGGAATGTTAATCAGCCCCTCCCTTCCTCTCCTCTCCTGTTAATCCAGCAAGTGTCCTCTGACTCAGGGATAATGTACCCCTCCCGGAATGTAGAATGTATTGTGGGGCAGTGAAGACCTAAAATCTCACACTTAGTTCTGCTTTCTTGATGGAACTAGTGAACTTGCATTCTCTTGCTCAGGTCTAGGGGTCATAAAAACTTTCTATATTTTTCATAAGTTTTCTATACCTTTCAATGCAATTGACTGCAGCCATTGTCAGATGCAGAGAGATGCATGCATTCATTCAGCCAGCTTCTTCCTTTTCATTCAGAGTAGACATTTCTTTCCCTATCAGCTAAACATATCCAGAGATGCCCTCAAAGGTGGGCCCAGAGGCCTGTTCCCTAGCTGATTCTAAATCAAGTCAAATGCCATCACAGGAAACGCTCAGAGGCGGAGACGCAAAGTTTGAGTCTAAAGACTGAGGTCCAGCTGTCTAGATTCAGGTTCTTGTGGTTCAAGAAGCACTTAGAGGTTGCATAGCTTCTGCTGGATCCTCTGTATGCTGTAATGATAAAGCCATGACAAGAACAAGCACTCTTTCCCTTAGAGGTTACATTTTATCAGCAAGAGGTGATGAGCCCTTCTAACAAGGTAGGGGTCATCAGACAGAGAAGGGCAAGCAACAGGTACACATTCAAGGGGTGAGGGGTGTCCAGAGTGGAGGTTTTTCAGAACTCTGTGATGTTGCGGTAAATCTCCAACCCAAATAGGACGGGTCAATGAAAACACAACTCAATAATTATGAATGTAAACTGCACAGCTAGATTGGGCAGATTCACCACTACACTCTTCTATTCCCGGGCTATGAGACCCTTAAAACTTTCGGGTTTTCCAAGCACACGCTTGTCCTTCCACCTTCTGCTCCTCTGTCGTCCTCCTCCATTGTCTTCCTCCCTCTCTTCCCTCTTCCCACCAACCTTTATTTCTTCACCTCCCCTTCTCTGCCCAATCACTGGCTCTAGCCTTTATTTTACAAATTAAGGTGGGCAGAAGGTTCTTTCCTCCTCTGCTGCCCTTCCCAGGAAAGGGGACTTAGCATCAAAATACAAAGTTGGGCCAGGCAGTGGTGGCTCATGCCTTTAATCCCAGCACTTGGGAGGCAGAGGCAGGCGGATTTCTGAGTTCGGGGCCAGCCTGGTCTACAGAGTGAGTAGCCACTCTGTATAGTGTGTAGCCAGGGCTACACAGAGAAACCCTGTCTGGAAAAACAAACAACAACAACAACCAAAAAAAAAAAAACAAGGCTGGGACTATCCACAACACTGTGACCCTGCAGGTTTAGAAAAGTCTCTCATCCCTCTTTCCACAAAGGAATAAGCCAAACAACACATTCAAATGTTTGTGTGTGCATTTGCGTGTAAGTAAACATACACACATATGGAAGCCAGAGATCAACCTTGGTGCCTTTCTTTGCCTTTCTTCAATAGTTGTTCATCTTGCTTTTTAAGACTTGGTCTCACACTAGGACCTGAGCTTCACCAATTAGGCTAGGCTGCCTTTCTTTGCCTTCCCAGCATTCCAATTCCAAGTTCATACCACCAAGCCTGGGTTTTTACATGAGCACCAGGGGTCAAGCAAAAGCCCTTGTGAGCTTGTGTGCGAGTGCCTTTCCAACTGAGCCAGCTCCCCAGCCCTGCATAGTCAAATGTTTCTAAGTCCTAAAAACCTTCAGGAGTCTCGTTTATGTTTATACCTTTTCTGTTCTCTGACTGTATGCATTCGACTCTCAAAATTAAGAATACTGAGGATACAGCTATAGTTTCTGAGAACAGAAATTCAAAATTATCGTAGCTGCAGTTAAAGAGAAATATTAAGACCTTGCGTGATTATGTGGCCATTACCTGTCCAGGCTGGTGTGGCAGCCATATGGTGTCAGGGTCCAGTCTTTGAACGTTCTACCTCCCTCCCCCAGGGCCTCAGACGTTCCCTCCACTACCACCGCCACTTCTAGATGAAATTGGAAGGAAACAGGGAAAGAGAAAGCACAGTCTTTCAGAGAGCATCCTAGAAGAGCTCCCTCCCATTGCTGACCTTGGCTTCCATTGGCTAAGGCTCAGGAAACTGCCTGATCTAGTTATGAGGGTTAGAGAATGGAGTATGGGCCCTGCAAGCCACTGATGGCTCTCAGGAAGAAAATATCTCCTGGGGACAATCAGTTCTCTTTAACAACAAAGGGTTTTGTGCTTTGTCATTGACTTGAAAATACTTTAAGTCTTAGCTGAGAGCAGCCATCCCTCTCAGACTTTCTCCTCCTAGTCCTTCTGAAGACAGCAGAGAGGCTGTAGGCAGAGCTCACACAAAAGCCAGATGTCCGGATTTAACCTTCAAGGGGGATAAATAGGTCTCTTATGGGACTCCTTTCTTCCAAATGCAATTACCCTGACTTCCTGTGTAAACAGGTGACTGATGGGAACTGGTACAAGGCCCAGAGCTGAAATCAGAACTGAGTTACTGGCTTGCCTTCACTTTGTGTTTATTCCTAGATATGGCCTATGATTTCACAGTTTTAGCCCCAAGTTTCTGATAGCCTCTCACATGGCTTTGTCTTTTTGGCGCCTGGGAATGGGTAGCAGCCACTCACTTTCATGTTGCTGTGATAAAACACTCAACAAAATCAACTTAAGGAAGGGGCTGTTGCTGTATGTTTGTTTATTTATTTGTTTGTTTTGTTCTGGTTTCTGCTTACAGCTAGTGGCCCAGAAGTTGAGTCAGCAGGAGCTTGAAGCAGCTGGTTTCATTATGCCCCTGGTGAGAAGAAAGAGCAATGAATTCTGGTGCCCAGCTCATCATTCTCCACCTTGTACATGACTGCTGCATAGGGAATGGTCCCGCCCACAATTAAGATGGCTTTTCCTACTTCTGTTAACCTCTTCAATCCCATCTCCCACAGGCATGCCAAGTGTGTGTCTCTCGGGAAGTCGATGTCTCTTAGGGAGTCACATTCTGCCAAGTTGACAGTTAATACTTAGTGTCACAAAAGCTCTGTCCAGATGTAGCATCACTAAGACTATTGATGTCCTTGCTTGGCATCATCACCGCCTGCTGACCAACTGCCCTCCATGTGGTTCTCAGGACTTCCGTCTGCTATCCACCCAACCTCCCAGCCCACTGCCGCCTTCTTCTCATAGTGTCCTTTCCTATAAGCTAACCATTCCCTCCAACCCCCATGTCCCTAATTGCCCCTTGACTCCTCTATGGTACTTCTTCAGAGTTCATCCTGAGCCACTGCCTCCCTTATGCACACATACCCCAGAAGGACCATCCTCCTAAGGCAGGAACTTCTCAGCCACAGCAAACTAACTCTTAAACTCCATAGTCACTAACTCTATTCATAACACGATGCTTAAGAGAAATCACGGCTCAGCAACAGTTTCTATTGTCAGTCTTTGTTGTAAGCCTGCATCTTCAGATGACAGTGTCTGCGAATCCAGGCGCAGCTGTGGGAACGTGTGTGAATGTCATCACTCATTCTGTCTACGTAGGAGCTGTGCTGGGCATCCAGGTGAGAAGATGTTCTACATTCATTCAGCCACTCTAGGGGCCTCTCAATAAAGGGAGAAACTTTGCTTGAGGACCTGAGTGTCCTACATACTCTAGTATACATCCCCTTCTTCCCCAGGTTCAACCCACAAGTGCATCAGACGATGGTTCATTATTCTCACCACCCCAATGACTATTTCCCCATGGTCCCCTCCTCCAAGTCAACTTCCATCCCAATAGCACACCATCTCCTTTCTCTTGCACAAAAGGACCCTTTCTCCCATCCATTGTCTCCTCTATCTTAACATCGAATATAGATCTAAACATCCTTTTCCAGAAGCCCTGCTGGAGCCTATCCTAAGCCCAAGAAGGACTTCCCAGTTAGGGCAAGGAAAGAATCAGGTTTGGATTATACCATACTTGCTGGTTTTGTTTCTGAAGCAAGATGCCTCTCTCTCTCCTGGAGTATAGCACTGTGGCATATGTCACTTGTACTGTACATATGGCTCACAAAAGAGATCAATAAATACCTGATGGTTGATTATAGTTATTGACAACTTCAATAACTTGCAAGCTGATTATAGTTATCAGAGAAAGAATAAATCAGTTTCAATTTTTGTCTGTGCATGATAGCTGGCCCCATGGAGGGACTCTCAAGCATCTGGGCAGATGATAAATTCTGATGACAATCCAGCTGTCTCCAAATACAAAGATGCACCACAAACACTAGTGGTGTGAACTGAATTCTTGACTTTTCATATGAATATTTTAACAGTGTGCACCATTTAAAATCTTTTCTGGAAACCTTTGCCCAGAGAGATGGTGATTGGCAATCCTCTTCTCCAACGATTTCCAAATCCAAAACTTTCTATACGCTTCTAATAATTTTCCTCTGCACCCCTGCCTGCTGTTCCGTTAACACTGGTGACTAGGAAAAAACAAGCCCACCTTTGCTGTCCCATGTCCTCCACCTCAGCCGGCACATTCTGCCCTTGTGGCATCTCCCAAAAAGCTCTGTGACAGAGTTGGGGATGGAGAGAAGGCTTAGTGGATAAATCACTCACTAACTATGATGGTTAGCTTCATCCACTACACAGATTGTAGACTCACCTGAGAGATGGCTCTCTAGGCATGCTGTAAGGATCCTCTTAACTATGTTAACTGATGAGTAAAGACCCAGATTAATTGTGGATGGGACCATGCTATGAGCAGGGCATCCTGGATTGTATAAGACAGAAAATACCCGCTGAGCAGCAGCTAGCACTTGCTCATTGCTCTCTGTTTCTTGACTAGGATGCAATGTCCCAGCTGTCCTAAACTCCTGCCTCTGTGACATTTTGGCCATAGTAGAATAAGCTCTTTAGCTTCTCTCATCTGAAAGTTTATCATAACACCTGAAAAAGCAACTAAGACACTATACATGTGTGAGGTTGAGTTTGGATGTCCAGAACTAATGGCCATAGGGCACATCTATAATCCCAGGAGTTCTACAGTGAGATGGGGGTCAGGCATGAGAGTCAACAGGACAGCTGGCCTGACATAAGCAGGAGAGAACAAAAGTTCTTACTTTAAAGAAGATGGAAGGAAGGTAAAAACTGACACCTGAGGTTGCCCTCTGACCTCCACATCAGGTCAGATACATGCCTGAATGAACACACACAACCAAACACATACCATAATGATGGAGAGAGAAAGAGAACTAAAAAAGACAAAAGCTAAAAAGCCTCTGGAGACCGGGGAGGCGCCCAGGACCACTCACACCTACACCGTGTCCTGTGTCCGAGGCCATTGAATTGGACCTTCCCTTTAAACCAGTTTGGGAGAAACAATTTGCCTGGGAGAAAAAAAAATCAATTTGGAAAGGCATTTGGGGGGGGAAGCAAATAAAATTTTGTTACTGAATTTTATTTAGAGAAAAAATGTAGTACTTTCCATAAAAATGCAATTTGATTATATTGCGATTTCATTTCTAATCTGTATTTCCTATGCCAAAGCATTCTTTAATGGATCAGAAGTACATAACTGCCAACTTCAGATTCTGTAGCAACCTCCGGAAGCAACACAGTTCTTGTTTCTTCTCTCCCAGCTTTGTGCCACTGGCAAGGCCCTGCCAGACTCTCAAGAGACTGTCAACTGTGGCTAGGGGCTGGTTCTCAGATGCTCAGAGCTTACAGACTGAGGAGTATAGGCCTTTCAAGACACTTCCTTGCTCAATTCTGACTGTTTAAGAAGAAATAAAGGCTGAGCCCCTGGTGAGCTCCTCTTTGATGCTGCCATGCACCTAATCACAGTCATCCCCACAGGGTTGGACTCCTGAGGCCAAGGTCAATGGAGGGAATGCAGCCCATCCCCCAGACTGATAAGAAGAAAGGGTGTGGCACGGGAGTCATTCTGGAATTAATATCTACATGAGCCGGAGGCCACAGCCTTTGCACAACTGAGGGAGGATGGGGACAATTCCTGGAAGAAATCACTCCAAAGTGTTGGACAGCATCCCAGTGAGAAGGGACAGGTGAGCTACTCCAACTGTGGCTTAACTCACACTCTTGTGTGTGTGTGTGTGTGTGTGTGTGTGTGTGTGTGTGTGTGTGTGAGAGAGAGAGAGAGAGAGAGAGAGAGAGAGAGACAGAGACAGAGACAGAGAGACAGAGACAGAGACAGGCAGCAGAGAGAAAGGGGCAGGGGGGGGTGGAATGTGGAAACCAGAGGGTGTCATACTTAGGTATACATCTACCTCCTTTGAGACAGGCTCTATTATTGGCCAGTGAGCCCCAAAGATCCACTTGTCTCTGCTTCCCCAGTGCTGGGTTACAAACAAGAGATACTATACCTGGCACATTCATGTAAGTGCTAGGAATTGAACTCAGGTCCCCATGTGTGCCCTTTCATTCCCTTTTTTGTTGAAAACTTTCCCTGAGCCAGGCAGTGTATAAACACAAATGTTACGCTTCACCACAAATAAAGGAGGTATGTGCTTGTCCCATGAAGCCTACAAAGTGAAAGTAGTAAACAGATTAAAAAAAAGACACAGGTAAGGCTAGACTCACAGAGAACAAGTAGCCGGAACGTGGTGTACATGGAGCTGTGGGAGCCTCCCTGAGAGGATGGGAAGTGAGAGAATGTTTGAAGATGGATGATGAAGCAGGAGCCTGCTGGGGCATGAAGAATGTTCCAGAAAGAATAAGTGTCAGGGCACAGGCAGATGAGCCACCAGCCCAGGCCTACAACCTTGGCCCTGATAGACATTAACAGAAAAGCAAAAACAGGGCCTACAATCCCTGCCCAATCCAGTGTAGAGACTCAGCAGAAGAGTCAACAGCCAGACTGAGCCAACTGGCCTGCAACTGCCTGTGCCCTGGCTACGCCCGGCTGGAAGCCAGGATCATGTCTGTGGTATGTTACCACTGAGGACCATATAGACCTCTGTGGTCTGTGCTGCAGCCTGAGCCCACTTCTGTGGGCTGTGCTGCTTCAGGGAGGGAGGGGGCAAACTGATCTGAGTGGCCTGTGCTACCACCTGAGGCCATGATGATATCCAGGCCTGTGCTGCCGCCAAGGGCCACATCTGGGTCTGAGACCCTACTGCAGCCTAGGCTGAGGTCTGAGTTCTTAGCAAAGGCCATGCTATGGTTTGTGATCTGTGTAGCCACTGGAAGCCTTCCTTGTCTGTACCTGTAGGCTGTGCTGCCACGGAGTGCCACACTGATGTAAGTGGCTTGCACTGCCACATGAGACCGTGTTGATGTTCAGGGTTGGGCTGCCTCAGAGGGCCTTATCTGGGTCCTGGTTCCTCTCGCAGCAAGGGGCCATGATTGTGGTCTGTGTCGTTGCCTGAAACTGTGTGGTGGCCCATGACCCATATTTCCTCTGACTGTGAAAGTCAAAGATGATACTCTGCTGTGATATCACTGACTGTAGATGCATAGTTGAGAGGGAGGAACATGGAAGGCTTCTGTGACAACCCTCACCACTCCCAACCCCCAGTCCCCCCAAAACAACAACAATGACAACAACAACAACAAAGGTAACAGCTTAAAAAAAGAATAGATGTCAGGTGAAGGTTCTACAGAGAACTCGAGCAAGGTGCACACACTTTACAAGGAGTTGGGTGTCTAGAATGTGAGTCCCCAGCACTCAGGGAACTTTAAAACTGGAAGACCCTGAGCAGGGGCTCCATTCTCTATTTGTAGGAAACACCAGAGAGTTTGAACAGGACCATGGTGTACTAACATTTGTCCAATATAAAGTCCCTCTAGCTGTGAAGGAGGTTGGGGGGGGGCTGTTTTTTTTTTTTTACTTTAGGTGGGATACAGTGTAAAAGGAAGGAATTCATGCTCAGTCTCCAGATCCACACTTGCAAAAGCAGAGAGCTAGACCATAAGAATCCTTTTTGCAGAGGGCTGTTGGAAGGCACTGGACTATGTATGGTTGGGGGCTGGGTGGCCATACCTCCCCAGCACAGTACCAATTCTAGGAGAACCTCAGGAATCCAGCCAGGAGGAGGGCTGAAGAGCATGAAGAGAGGAGGGCAGACTCCTCCATCTACATGTCGTTCCCTTAGCCTATCCTATAATACCCTTTATTTGATGATGTCCTATTCATCTTTCATGATTCTACTCAAATGTGCTATCCACATTCACAGCCCTGCGAAGGTCACATCGAAGATGCTGTGATGTGCTACTACTTAGCGAAATTGCTGTCTATAGGTCTCACACCCTATATGTGGGGAGCTCCATAGCATGGTGGATCTATGGCCAGGGCCCAGCATTTAGTAGGTGCTCAATAAATGTACATTGCATGTCTGGGATGAGCATAATTTCAGTGTTTAGATGACATCTCTGGCAAGCAGGGAGGACTTCAGAGATAAAATGTTGTTGGGTTGTGGGTCCCACACCCGTTCCATCACAGGACAAGGTAGCTTGGGAGGCGGGATTCAAGAATTTTGACTGTGCTTATCCCACACTGCCACCTGAGCAGATGTGCTGGGCCATAGAGATCTGTGCCACTGCTTCCGGGGTGGGAAAGTGCAGTCTGAGATGTGGGAAAGCCAGAGCTGGTTCAGCCTGGGCCTATGACAAAGCTGGGGCGGTAGGGTTCTCAGGTTCTTGGACATCTAGGAGCCTCTGGGAGTCATGGAAGAGCTGAGAACGGAATGGGGGTCTGAGGGCTGGGGACAGTGTCTAGCCTGGGACTGGGGAACAAGGGGAGCTCTGGCTAGTCCCAGCCAGGAAAGTCCTTGGCTTGACAGCAGGCTTGGTGGTGGTTGTGGCTGGGAATGCAGAGAGGCTTTCTACAGGAGAATAGGCTGCGGCTCTGTAGGCGAAGGCCTTCTCCATGGCTCCCCACAGTAGATCTCGATGAAAAGAGCCAGTCCATGGTTCCAAACAGTTTATTATTGTCATGGCTGAAATTGGATACATAAAACCACACTCCACTTCTCAGAGTGGGCCAGAGATTAAATACCTTTGCAGGGAGGAATGCCTGGGAAGGGATGTTTTGGCAGTGCCCTCCAGGCCTCTAAGTACCTCATTAGCATGGAGAATTCTGTTTTGAGCCTACTTGACTTGTGGTCACAACTCTTTTCATAGTGTCTTGGTCTGATATGTTAGAGATGCCTCATCAACATGTGGAAGGCTTGGGGCATTGCCCTTATGTGACTGATGGCCACAAATCTATGGGGGAGTTGCAGTTATATGACAGGGGTCTGGTGCTGGGAGCAGACAAAACTCCTACCACCCCTTCAGGGTCTCTGAGGCTTCAGGCCTTTGGCTCAACCTTACCAGGCTTTCCCTTATGGTCCACCATCCTGCAAGATGTCCTCATCACAGATGAGGCCCCTGGATGGGACCATTGTCTCTGGAAAGATCTAGAATCACTGAAAAGCATCTGTCTAGCAGAGTCCAAGCTTTCTGCTAACTTTCAGTAGAAATTTTAAAATGGAAAAAAACTTTCAAAGATAGACCATTCTGGAGAGTTTTTTTTTTTTTAATGTACTACCATAATTAGAGGATTAGGGAGTCTTTTATGGGAACAGAACTATAATCATCATACTCTATTACAAGAAATTATATACAAATTATACAATTATAAAAAATGTGTTGCTTCCTCCAAAATTATAACACCCTACGTACCTTCTGAGGAAAATTGCGTCTCTGTTCCCACCCAGAGGGGAAAAGGACATCTAATTCAATGTTCTGAAGAAAAGCATTTAGTTGGTGTCGGTAGTGGCAGTTGCTGACATAAGGACCCACTGGGTTGTGTCAGCCCTGTCCTCCAAAGGGCTCTGAGTGCCACTGTCATATGTATAACTGCTTCCTGTGCCAGGCCTATGAGCCTCAGCTGGAATCTGTGTGGAGGCCAGAAGACTCCAAAACCCAAACATTTTCAGCCTACCCACAGAATATTTTACAAATGAAATATATGCCTAAGATGAGGTGTCTCGGAGAAGAGACTATTAACCAACCCTCCAAACAATGACACATCTGTGTCCCACTGCCCCCTTAGATCCAGAGCAACCCAACAGTGAATGCTGCCAGATCTGAGATATTCCTGAGAACCTACTAATAGGTTCTACCTACCCATAGGGTTTCTCTGTCTTCTCTGAGTTAAGGATGGTCAACCTACTGTCTTGGTTTCCTTTTTGTTGCTAGGATAAGATACCCTGACAAAATCAATTCAAAGGACAAAGAGTTTTGGCTCACAGTATCAGAGGGATTAGAGACCATCATTGCAGGCAGCAGGAGTATGAGGCCAGTCTATTGTACTGTACCAGCAGTCAGAAAGCATATACATATATATACATATGTCAACTTGACACAAGCTAGAGTCATCTGAGAGAGAGACTCTCAATTGAGAAAATGCCATCATCACATGGGCCTGTAGACAAGTCTATGGGGCATTTCCTTGATTGATGGTTGATGTGGGAGGGCTCAGCCCACTGTGGGCGGTACTATCCCCTTTACCAGTGGTCTTGGTGTATATAAGAAAGCAAACTGAGCAAATCATGGCGAGTAAGCCAGTAAGCAGCATTCCTCCATGATCCTGCTTTAGTACATGCCTTGAGTTCCTGCCCTGACTTCCCCTCAGTGATGGATTATGACCTGGAGATTATAAGACAAAACAAACCCTATCTTTCCCATATTGCTTTTATTGATGGTCATTATCACAGCAATAGACCCTTTGACAACCTCAAAGCCTGGCCCCAAAGAACCACTCTCTTCTGGCAAGGCTCCACATCCTAAAGATTCTATAAACCTTTCCAAGCATGGTCACCAGGTGGGGGCCAAGCATTCAACACTATCAGGGACATATCGTACTCAAGCTGCAACATCCATAAAATATTTTATGTCATTAGACATAATTAGACTCTGGGGACACCATGAGAAGTAAGAAGCAGCACAGGTAGTCAGTTTTCTGTTACTATAACAAAATACCTGACTCTGTTACTGCAAAAAAGAGGAAAGATTTATTTTGTCTCAGAGTTTAAAGGTTTCAATCCACAGTGGATTGACCTTGTGGCTACATAATACAACATGGTAGGTATACAGGACAGAGGTGCTACCTACATGGTTGCTGGAGAGTAAATAGAGAGGTGGGAAGGAACCATATCTTAATATTTTCTTCAAGGGAATACATCCAATGATCTAACTTCCTCTCCAAGTTTCCTCCAAAAGATTCCACCACCTCCCAATGGCTCCATAGGCTGGTATCCAAGCCTTTAAAACACCGACTTTTAGGGGTCTCCCAGACTCAGGCTTTAGTCCATGGTTCCTCCTTCTCAGAGTTTATAGTCTAACATCCATCAGATCTCTGTGAGGGACAGGCTCCCAGTGCCTTCCCACTGCCCCCACTCCCAGCTTTGCTTTCAGTCCCTGTTGTCTTGTGACAGTTACCATCAACAAAGGTCCCATCTCATTCCATCATCTCGGCTAAAGTTTCATCATATGAATTTGTGAATGAACACACACTCAACCCATGACATTTCATTTTGAGCCATCATTTTGTGATGTTGGAAGAGGACTTGGATCCCCCCACCCCCACTCCATGTCTCATATCCCAGCTAGCCTTCCATTCCCAGGAGCCAGGGGAAGTAAACACCAGAGCCCTGCAAGGTTGGCTGTAATTAGAAATTCTGTGCAGATCTCTGTATTTGGCCTCTTCTCCCCCATTATCAGGTGCGTGCCAGGCTGCAGCTCTCAGTACTCACCAGCAAAGGGCTGCATCTGTACATCATCTTCCTTCCCTATGAAGTTACCATCACCACTCCTGTTGGGTTCTGGCTCACATTCGTGGCCCATGGTTCCAGCACTTGGCACAACAGGCAGCACCCTCAGCCCACACACCAGCGCAAGGACAGGAAAGCACAGTTCCCTGCTGTCAAATGTCAAAAGCGAAGGCAGACTTCAAAAACAGCACAGCAGGAAGAATGGTTACATCCCTCAAGTCATCATTTTCAAGAGACTGCGCACAAACACGGGTTCTAGTCAAGCACATCTCTCCTAGAACAGCAGAGACCAGAGGCTAAAGCTCCAGTGTTGTCACTGACCTTATAATAAGAGAAGGGTGGGAATGTCAACAAACCCAACACTGAAGTCTAGTCCTGCCTCAGCCAAACCCTGTACTTTAGGTTCAATGTACCCCTGAGAAGTTTATGTGTCAGACTCTCCCCAAATGTGTTAAGTGTACAGTAGTTGGAGGTGAGTCCTTTGGGAAGTGATTATAGGCAGGGCACCATAATGACATCAGTGGCTTGTAAAAGCAAGGATACCTGAGATACTATGTTTGTTCTGTCTCCTACACAATGCCCTCTACTGTAGTGACAATTCTGGAAACTTGGTTTCTTTAAAAAAAAAAAAAACCACAGAAATATTATAAGAATATAAGAATATGTTTTCATCTTAATCCCAGGTGTGGGGTGTGGGGCTGCTTCAGACTGTCCACAGCAGCAAAGGTGTGATTTTGCCAGCTGCAGATAGTTTCTGCCATTGTGTGGCACTTGGAATTCTGGGGAGTTTCTAGAGGGTATATAAATGCTAGGGCCCCCAAGAGGTAGGATGGGTTGCTGGTTAGTTGTTATTGGTGATACTGGCTGTTATTGGTCACAGTTTGTTAAGCAGTAGTGTGTGACAAGAAGAAATTAGATATCCTGACAGTGGAGATCAAACTTGCCCCAAGGAACTTGACAGCTCCAATCAACATCTCTAATAATAACGTCACCCCCTTTTCAACCCTTGACTGTATTCAGGGATCACTTTCCTTTCCTCTCTGTCCTTTTCTGTCTCTTACCTAGTGTTAGGGAGTTGAAAGGGTAGAAGAAAAGGGATGAAGGGTGAAGGAAAGAACCCACAACATAGCAAAGGCCAGCTATACTCTACCATAGTGTAACACAGGACAAAGCCCCCTCCAGATGCTGAGCAGATGCCACACCATACTCTTCCCTTCACTACCACCCAGAATCACAAAACAAGTGAACTTCTATGTGTATAAGTCTCTCAGCCTGGAACACTTTGTTATAGTAACTCCTTAAAAAGTATCAGTCAAAATGGGCAGCCAGGTTGGCTATTTGGTGTCTTAATAAAGGTTTGACTGCTGTGAACAAACACCATGACCAAGGCAACTCTTATAAAGACAACATTTAATTGGGGCTGGCTCACAGGTCCAGAGGTTCAGTCCATTATCATCAATGAGGGAGCATGGCACGGGAGGAGTTAAGAGTTTGAAATCTTGTTTGGAAGGCAAACAGGAGAAATCTGGCTTCCAGGCAGCTAGGACAAGGGTCTTAAACCTCATGCCCACAGTGACACACTTCCTCCATCAAGGCCACACCTACTCCAATAAGGCTGAATCTCCTAATAGTGCCACTCCCTGGGCCAAGCATATTCAAACCACCACATAGGATTCCTCATGTGGCTATTGTTCATCTAGGTCAAGCAAGAGAGACCAGGGGGTATGTATGAGCTACTTCTCATTGCTGTGACCAAATACCTGACAAGAAGCAACTTAAAGGAAGGAAGGTTCCTTCGGGCTCACTATCTAAGGGTACAGTTCATCATGGCGGGGAAGGCACGGTGGGCAGGAGCGCGAGACAACTGGTGGCACTCTGCAGTCTGGAAACAGAGTCTGAATGCTGCTGCTCACCTCACTGTCTTCACCTTATTTAGTGGAGAACCGACATTTAGGGCTGGGGTCTTTTGACCTCCATTAACCTAATATAGAAATTCCTTCATAGACAGGTCAAGAGGTTGGTCTCCTAGGTGATTCTAGATCTGTCAGTGTTAACCATCCTAGACAGGAAGTCCCTACTGAGAAACCTCCTCATAAAGATCTCCACCCCCAACAGTCTCTACATTCACTGGTCATCAAATGAGTATCCATGAGTGTGCACACACACACACACACACACACACACACACACACACACACACATGATTTTGGAGCTACAACTTGGATTTAACAATCTAAATAGTACTGAGCCTGCCCAAGAAGGCACTCAGTGGGAGAGGATCCCCAATACCCTAGTGTAAGCTCCTGAGACCAGACACCACTGTTCTCTGCTGGGCCTGAAATGCAAGATGATTAGGAGAAATTAGCAGAGGGCAAAAGGGGGGCTTGGAAAGCACCATGGCAACGGTGGGCACATCTTTTGTGCAGCTCTCCTCTTTGTCCCTGTCAATGAATAGTGAAGGCATTACATAAGGGAGAATGTACTTCATGAGGGGCTAAGCCAGCCCTGCTGGACAGCCAGGGACTGGAAGATGACTTGTGAAATTCCTCCTCTTACTGTTCACTATGGGGGGGGGGGAGAAGAAGGATGCAAGGAGCCTGGAGCTAAGGTCAACATGAGCCAAGCATGGGGGAAACCCAGCCTAACCAAGGTCCACGCCCCAGATGCAGACCCTCCATGGCCCTGCTGGACAGCAAGACTTGATACCAACAGCCTCCCCTTACCCAGATCACGCTGATGTCCACTTGCCCCAACAAATGCACAATTCTCCCTCTCAGAAGTAATGAAAAAGACACACCCCCAGCTCCTCCCTCATTTACATAAATTCCCCAAGAAAACTCAAGGCTTACCAAGGGCTAATGAGTAGTGAAAATGGGAGCCCCCGCTTGTCAGAACCTATTTCTTTTTAAGATGCTGAATTTATCAACTCAATCTGAAGTGGGCGCCTCTGGCACTGCATAATTCATGCAGATAGGTTTTGGTGAGCCTCTCTGCAGGCTTTAGCCCCTGGAACCAAGAGGCATGTAGGCCAGCTGCCTAGGGCCCAAAGGGAGGTTGCCACCTTCCAGAGACCTTGTGAGTTAATTCAGTAGCAAGGACTTGCAGAGTCCCCAAGGCGCTGGAAAAAAGGGTGAGTCTCACAGTGCCATTCCTATTGGGGATCACTTGTCCCTTGGCATCCTTTTAGAATCTCTATTACTGGGAAAGAAAAGTCTTCAAAAACAAAAGAAGAACTCTGATAGCTACAGACTCATCTCCAAGTCATTACCCTCAGCTTTACACAGATTTCTAATTGAGTTCTAGCACATTCTAGATAGCAGGCTCTGTCCATTCCTTCACATTTAACTAAATGGGCACATATCAAGCACACACACACACACACACACACACACACACACACACACACACGTATACAGTTACATGGAAAAAATCAAATAGAAGTACAGTCTCAACCTTCCAATGAGAAAGTCAAAGTCACAGAGAGAAAACAACTTGTGCTGGTTATTTTTGTCACTATGACACATTCCTCTGCTGGGAAGAGGGAACCTCAGATGAGAAAATGCCTCCATCAGATTGGTCTGTAAGCAAGTCTATGGGGCATTGTCTTGATTAATGATTGATATGGGGGGGGGACAGCCCAGTGTGTGTGGTATCACTCCTGGACAGGTGGGCCCTCATTGTCAAAGAAAGGAGACTGAGCAGGTCATGAGGAATAAGCCAGTAAACATCATTCTTCTATGGACTCTGTTTCAGTTCCTGCCTCTGGGTTCCTGCCTTGAGTTCCTGCTTTGATTTCCCTGAATGATAGTCTATGACAGGGCATTAAGTCAGATACACCATTTCCTCCCCAAGTTGCTTTTGGTCATGGCATTTATCACAGCAACAGAAAGCAACTAGAACGCAGCTCTTCACGCCATTGTGTTCACTGCTTTCCATGTTCACCTACAAGAACCATACAGACAGCACCATGAAACATTCCCAGGATGCTACGCCAAAGACAAGAACCTGAAGGAAACGTCTAAAGAAGAGGCCTATGTACCCATACTGAAGACTGTTCATACCACTGATGGGTAGTCTTATGTCAACTTGACACAGGCTAGAGTCATTCAAGATGAGGGAGCCTCAATTGAGAAAATGCCTCCTTAAAATCCAGTTGTAGGGCATTTTCTTAATTAGTGATTGATATTGGACGGGCCCAGCCCATTGCAGGTGGTTCCATCCTTGGGCTGGTGGTCCTGAGCTCTATAAGAAAGAGGGCTGAACAAGCCATGTGGAGTGAGCCATAACGCAGCACCCCTTTCATGGCCTCTGTATCAGTTCCTGCCTCTAGGTTTGTTTTCCATTTGAGTTCCTGTCCTGACTTCCTTTGGTGATAAACTGTGATGTGGAAGCATAAGCCAAACAAAACCTTTCCTCCCCAAGTTGTTTTGGTCACGGTGTTTTGTCATAGCAATAACAACCGTGACTAAGACAGCTTTTATTTAGAGAAAACACAGGATCATAAGTTTGTGCCACACAAGCACCAAAATCTCCAACACCCTGAACAGCGTTTTCCTCTCCAAACCTGGAGTCCAGCTAAAGTCTAACTCATGCAGCTGGGGTTCAGCTCCCCCAGACTGTACTCCACGTGTCTTGATAGGTGCACTTTTGTCCTTGGTCTTTATTCTGAAGCCCCTGCGCAGGCTCAGCAGCTACTTAGAGAGACTTCTAAGCCACATATCAAACCATACAAGATAGCCCATGCATTCAAAAAGCACACCGGAAGTTTCTGCTCACATCCTGCTGGCTAATGTTCCATTGGCCAAAGCAAGGATACCTGCAGTTTGCCTTGTCCTCTCCTATGCCAAGGATGGCTAACTGTATTCCAGGATGGAGAAAAGATTCAGCCATGATACCTCCGTCTGCCAGCTGAAAAGAGTTCCAATATGGCCATGCCATGTAGCAACTTGCTCTAAAATGAAACATTCCCTTCCTGGAAGGAAGAGACTCATTAAGACTCAGGAAGTAAATCAAACATAGAAGATGCCAGAATCTCCTAAAATGGAAGGCCCCTTCTCAAGGTTACATAAGAGGTTAAAAACAGTTGCTAGGCAATGGAAATGACCTCCAATGGAGCTATCTGCAAGGTGTGCAGGATGCTCCAGGGAGTTTTCATGGGTCCTCACCCATGCTAGGGTGAGCCTGCTGATAATGCAACTGCCTTAAAGTCACCTATGTTCCTGTAAGTAACCTCTTCACCCATAGTTCTGGAAGTCTGGTCTGCTGAGCCAGACCTGGTGTAGTTGTTACTTTGGTCTGCCT
Source organism: Rhabdomys pumilio (assembly GCA_030674055.1). NCBI lineage: Eukaryota > Metazoa > Chordata > Mammalia > Rodentia > Muridae > Rhabdomys > Rhabdomys pumilio. The sequence goes on from JANHMN010000025.1 coordinate 634,764, forward strand.
TCAGTGTCCTATCTGGGGTGAATAGATGTTTGTTCAATCTGCCCAGGAAACATAGAGTGAGAAAATGACCCCAGACACCCATCATCATTCTGCTGACCCAGTGCACAGGGATCTCTCTGGGTCTTGGTTAACTTATCCATACAAACATTGGGCACCAGATCTTTGCATGTATGAGCCATGCTCTGGAGATAGCTGAATCAGTTTAGTGATTATTTTCCAAGTATGAGGACCTGCCCTATTTCCCAGGTTTTCCATGGGTAGGAAAAGTAGAAGAGCTGAGAAGATCCAGCTCTCTATTCAGGAGGGTGCCTCTTCCAGGCTCCATATGTAAATTCTACTGGATTTTGACTCTGTCGGAGACAGACAATCTCAAAAATGAAAGAGTGGAACTTCTCATAGCCTTTGAAGGATGGGCTCTCTCTGCAATTTCACACACACATGGATCCTGAATATATTCTGTGTGAATGAGAAATGTCAATGTCTCCATCAAGACTGTCAAGATTTGGTCTTGTTGACATTCCACATTGAGTGGATAAGACCTCATTTCTCTCCTCTCTCTCTCTCTCTCTCTCTCTCTCTCTCTCTCTCTCTCTCTCATACACACATGCACACACGCGCGTGTGCGCACACACACACACACACACACACACACACGTGCATACAAAGGTCCCAGGTTCGTCAGTGGCTAAGCACACACTGGCATTGCTGGGCAGTATATTTAACCATAGAGGACACATCTTAGCAGTCTCTGATGGTCTGTCACCACTTGTCACAGATGCTTAGTTCCCTTACTCACATCCTCTGATTGGCAGGAGTTGACACTTCATTTTCAGATCAGAATAACAGCACAAGGCAAACGTATAAATAGGAATGGCAGTGGACACATGGAAAGCACATGCTTGCTCGGAATGTTCACAGCAGAAACTGTTCACATGCTCTTCCCAGTTTAAGGTGAGGGCACAAGCCTCATTCTGATGCACAACAACTAGCTAAGAGAACATATTTTTGTGGGATCCCTGCCTGGGCTCAGGTGACATCAGGATCCCCTAAGAAAATCTATGTCAGCCACATGGTATGTCCTCTGGCTTCTGGGAGCACCTGGTAAGCACTACCATCCATTGTCACCAGTATCATTCTGCCCCAGTTCCAGGCACTCCAAGAGACCAGCCCCCAGCCCAGCTTCTCTCCAGCTCTTACACATTCTGGGAAGCAGATACTCACACGTCCCTAAGGAGCCCATTTTAGTACTGAGTGCCCATCACTGCGATCTGATTTTAGGCATTGCTGTGTAAACACACGACCCTTTAATTCCATTTCAATTCAATTATGCAAATCTAATCACACATTCCGCTTCAAACCATTTTTCTTTCCTCTCAAAAAATCTGTCTACCAGTGGCCAACAGAACCTACTACCAATCTAGGAACTCAAAGTGAGCATAAGCCTAGCGTCTTAATTAAAAACTGGGAAATGCGATTGTTTCCTTCCTGAAGCAGCAAATGCTGGACAAACGCATTGACAACCCCAAAACTTCAGGTGTCAGGGCAAGAGGCAGGACCAAGGACACTCTGCCAGGCACATTCCCACTCTGTTCCTGGGGTCTTAAGTGTCCAGGAAGTACCTTAGGGCCTCTCTACATAGGGGAGCACTTAGGGTCCATGTTAACAGGCAGGAATGCAGGAATCTAGTCTGTTTATCTGCCAACACACCCATTTACCTGTTCCACAGACTAGGGCTCCTTGGCTTGAGAGAAATGGTGTGTGTGTGTGTGTGTGTGTGTGTGTGTGTGTGTGTGTGTGCACATAAATATGTACACATGTGTGTTGTGTGTGTTTGAGTATGCATGTACACACAAATAAAGTGGTCAGGTGTTGAACCTTGTTCTAGAATGCCTGCTCTAGAACAGCCAAGGACAAAAAGGAATAAAACACCGTCCTCTGCAGCTGGGGAAGCCAGAGCCAGGAGTAGAATCCAAATGCTGTCTAGTCAAAGGAGGGCTGGAACACTGGAGCCTCAGAAGGTGACAGAGACACGGCCATGATAGGGCACTTCTTCCCCATGGCTCCTCTCTTGTCCACACGGGGACAAGGAATGGAAGGTGCTGAGGACAGGGCCTCTCATGCGGCCAAGCTTCGCAGTCTGCTCTCCCTGCAGGGAGGACTGGAGGCAGGGCAGCAGGACTGTTGAGGTGAGCCTGCAAAGTCTTAATACGACCTGTCTTAGCTTATTAACTGGAGATGGATAATATCTGACAAATGACAGGAGATAAATTGTTAAGCAATATGCAAATATGCCTGCAGCAGAAATGGAAAATTACTATACAGTAAAAAGCTTTTACGGCTGCAAGAAAATTCAGAGGTAATTTGTCTCTGCGTCTCCTCAAATTCCAATCTCGCTGTTAGCTGTGGCAGAGTGCTACATCCGTTACCACTCCAATTAGATCACCATAAAGGGGCTCCGGCACAGGCTGCTGCTCGGATGGGCAGGCTGAGAGAAGATATTTACAAAGTCAGGGTCAGGCTCAGCCACAGCAGCCCCGGGCTCTATGGTCTCCTTGGACAGTCACTTAGACTACAGTTCACATCAGATACTAGGAGAGTCTCTGCTGAACGCAGGCCTTGTGATCTGCCTCCTAGCCCTGCAGCAGGCTGGCTGGACCGTTCCCCATTAGACATTTCTGTAAAACATTAGACAGGCTATGCAAGTGACCACAGTCTGTCCTGGCCACATGGCGGAGGGATAGAAGAGGAAGTGGCTAAGGAAGTTTCTAGAAGTGGGACAGCTTACAAAAGGAGATCTCACAGTTTCTAAAGAATACTTGAGTGACACAAGTCGTAGATGAACTAGAACCCTGCAGGGTCCTGAACAGAAGGGTGGGGACATTAAGGAGTCCTGCAAGGTCACTCACCTCAGGACATAGTAGGCTTCCCAAGAATTGAGTCCCTGGGGAGGTGGAAGAAATCACCCATCCAAACAAGAGGCATTGGCTGCTCCAGAACATGGGGTTACACTGGTGGCAAGACTTTATCTGCTCATTCCAGCCTCTCTGTCTTTTGCTGTAGGGACATCTTTGCAGGGAAATAGCTGTATTCTGTATATGTGTCTACATGGCCACCACTTACATGGGATTCGAGACAGCTGTCCTATGACAGGTGTAGTGATGGAGCAGCAGGGAAAGTACAAGGCCATGACCAGGTGGGGCCACAGTGCCGCAGCAAGATTAAGCTGCCTGAAGGATGCAGGGAGGCTTGGGCTGGACATCAGCTGAGTTCAGCCCTGTGGACTTAAACAGAGGAAAGTAAGAAGTCTTCTCCCACCACAACCCCTGCCCCATAGCTCCCTTGTGCCAAGTTTTACATTTGATTTTTTGTTTTGATGGGTTTTTTTATTTTGATTTTGTTGTTGTTGGTAATAATAAGAAACTGTGGAGGTGGCACACACCTTTGATCCCAGCACTCGGGAGGCAGAGTTAAGCGGATCTCTGTAGGTTTGAGGCCAGCTTGGTCTACAGAGTGGGTTTCAGAATAGCCAAGGTTACACAGAGAAACCTTGTCTAAAAAACAAAACCAAAAGAAAAGGAAGAGGAAGAGGAAGAAGAAGAGGAGAAGGAAGAGGAAGAGGAGGAGGAGAAGGAAGAAGAAGAAGAAGAAGAAGAAGAAGAAGAAGAAGAAGAAGAAGAAGAAGAGGAAGAAGAAGAGGAAGAAGAAGAAGAGGAGGAGGAGCAGGAGGAGGAGGAGGAGGAGGAAGAGAAAGAAAGAAGGGAGGGAAGGAGGAAGGGAAGGAAGGATGGAGGGAGGAAATGCCTGTGCATAGTAAGGAATCAGTTAACAGAGCAAAGAGACAAATTACAGAATAGAAGGAAAAATCTTCACCATCTCGTAATCAGTAGATTAATACCAACAGTATATGAAGAATTCACAAAATGAAACACCAAAAGAACAAGTCATTCAATTTTTAAAAATGGCAAATTAACTGAGCCAACACTTTCCAAAAGCAATGCAAATGGTCAGTAAATTCACAAAACTCTATGTTCGATATCTTTAGAGCTAGAAGGAAATTCAGCTCCATGCTATATTGGTAGGATAAAGGCAAGTCACTGAGACGTCCAAGGATCGATTTAAAAAATTCAAAACTTCCATTAAGAAAAATTCAAGGAAATATGTCTTTAATTGACACGAAGCTGGGTAAATAGGGAAGGTGTATGGATGGGGAGAAATTGGGAACAAATGTGATCAAAATATATTGTATAAGTTTCTCAAAGGACTTGTAATAAAAAAGATAAGTCATAAAGTGTCGGACCCCAAAGGGCTGCCGTGCCCTGGCTGAGACTTTCTGTGAGCTGCTGTCTGTGAAGTACTTTCCGCAGCTCTTGTGAGAAGTGAGGATTCTGTGAGAGAACATCCTGGTGTAGGCGTGGTGCCCTGGCAGGGACTTTCCACTTGACTCCCCTACCCCCTGAGCTGAGTTCCCGTTTGTATTTTTCCTTCCCCAGTGGTGTGTATATATTGACCCTGCTTAGTAAACGCTTCGGCATTGTCTCTTGAAGGATGACCTGACTCTGTGTCTATTATTAATCCCCCCAGGCCTCTACCTGAGCTCGGTGCCGTGGCGGCATGGGCCCCGTCAATAAAATATATGTAGATCTGTTTATTCTTTGAGAATTTTATACACATCATATTTTGATCCTCTTACCCTCTTCCTCCAGTCCCTTCTGGATTCCCATATCTTTCATCAAACTCCTCTCTCTCTCTCTCTCTCTCTCTCTCCCAAATTCATGACTTCTTTTTGATTTACAAGCCATTAAGTTTAATTACTGTTGCCTGTAGGTACATGAGTATATGACCACACACTAGAGTATGGTCAACTTTCCAGGGGCTACACTGAGAAACTGACTGCTTCCCCTACCAGCCATCAGCTGTCAATATCTTCTCAGTTAATAGAGGGGGCTTATGGCCCCTCCCCCATCAATGCTGAAATGCTGACTGGCTTGATGTTATACAGGTCTTATGCAGACAACCATAGCTGCTGTGGGTTCATGATTGCAATGGTTCTGTCCTGTCTAGAAGATACTCTTATGCCCAGTCCTCCTCAATCCTATGGCTCTTACAATCTTTCTGCCCCCCTTTCTGTGATGTTCCATGAGCCGTGTATATGAGAGTGTGGTATAGGTGTTCTCTTTATGGCTGAGCAGTCCACAGACACTTGCTCTCTGCACTTTGACTAGTTTTGTTCATCTGTCTTCTTCACTTCTCTGCTGAGGAAGGACTAAGAGCTTCATTCCTCTATATGTATATAGATATATATTTAGAAGGCTGTTTGAGATTGTGTCCATATAATAAAATATTAGTAATATTTTTCCCTTAGTGACCTTCTAATTCCTAGTGTGGAATGGGGCTCAAATCCAACCATGGAGCAGTTGGTTACAGTCATAATGATTGTATCATGACTGTACCCAGTGGCCTATCTTGCCAGGCCCCTTGTTGTTGTAGCTTGTAGAGATTTGAATATTCCACTTCAGATTTTATTCTGATTCCACATTCAATTGTCTGAATTGCAATTGATGTCGAAAATAAATCTCTCATTTGGAAAAAAAAAAAATGTACTGAGATTTCACTTCATCCCTGTCAGAATGGCTATCATGCTTATAATTACTTGGGGAACAAATGTGCGGTGTTATTATAATCGATACTGGAAAGTTGATTGGTAATATTTCATTTACTAAGTATGGCTACCAAGAGGATTTCCTGGTTGGTTAAGCATGTCAGAGAAAAGAAAAACACTAACATTGAGGTACTAGAATTACCAGCTTTCTAAGGAATAAAATAAAAAGACTATACCTTGAAGAATAAACAATCTGAGGACAGTATCCTGAAGGTCTTCAGATACCATGTATTGTGTTGGTCTGTTTTTGTTGCTGTAACAAGATGCCTGAGGTTGGATCCTTTGTAAAGAGAAGAGGTTTACTTTGCTTATAGTTTGGAGGCTGACAGTCTAAGATATGGTGGCTTCAACTGTTTGCTTATGGCTAAGGCTTACTGATGGATGAGGGTAAGCAATGGGAGTACATGCTAAAGACATTGTGCAATAAAATAGGAAGACAGAGTGGTAGACAAGGACCAGCCCCTTTTTTCAACATCAACTGGTTCTGACAGGAACTAACCAGGGTCCTAAAGAATGGCACAACACAATGGACCAAGCACTCAGCATGTAAGCCTTTGGGAGAGGGAACATACAAAATATATACAGATTATAACACTGCCAACCATTGTGTGGAGACATTTCCTAAATGCCACTTCCTAGAACGTTTTATTGTTATGTCCAGGCTTCCCTGTGAGCATTATAGAACACACACCGAGACACTCATGAGCATGTACTGCTGGCCATTGCCTTTGGCATGACAGGAAGCAAAATAGTTTAATCTTACTCTTCTCTCGTGGTCTGACAGAGCCTTTAAATTTGGAAGCAATATGCCCTCTGGGGAAGGGTGGTAGTGGAAGAGGAGTCAGGGGATATATTTTAAAGCAGGAAGAATAGTTTCCAGTGAATGGTGATTTCTATGATTCTCTGGAAGCCATTATGACTCTACAGGGCTCTTGTGAGGCCACAACCACCCATGCAGCAGGTATGCAGGAACTGGGAGTGTCGCAGAAGGGTGTGGGAGGGGGCTCTCTTATTTTACATCAGCAGGTCATGATTACAACACCACGGTTTTAGCAGGAAGTAACCATCTGGGATAGTTGCTATGGGAGAAGAGTTTCCCTCTTCTGTAAGGAGTCTGTCAGGAACTGAATTAGCATCCAGCTCAATAACAGACTGGCAGCTTCTTGACTCCCCGCCTTTTTGCTGCCACTCTCCTGTGCTCTGACCCCACGTCAAGGCAGGATTTGTTCAAACTCTATGGATGATTTTATGCCTCAGGTCCTTCAGTGCAAGCTCCCCCCTTGCTGGTACCCTGCCCATTAGGGAAGTGGCTTGCTAGCATGGATGCACAAGGCTCACAAAATCCCCTGGAGCTCGGGAGCGGCAGCTGACATTTCAAAAGGTCAATCAATCACTCCATTTCATGAAATGTAATCATCTCCCAGGACCTAATGTAACAATAAAACCAAATAGAGCCAAACAATTAAGACAAAGCAATGATGCCCACACCAGGAAAGACTCAGAAAACAGCTCATACGGTTTGGTACACACACAAGACCCTGGAGCCCAGAGCTCAAGCTTCGAATCCCTTGATTCTGAGAATCTTTCTTTCCTCAGAGATAAAATGAGCTGGATGCTGCATTCTGAAGACTGAATAGAAGTCCCTTCGTAGTGCACATTGTAGGAAGCAGAAAGAATTCTGTGACTATCTTCTCTAAAGATGGAATCCAAGGAGGAGCCCCTGAGCCTCATCTCACATACTATGAAGAGCTAGGGATCTCTGTCTGTCTGGGATAGGAAAGTATAGGTAAACCATCCTAGGAGAGGCTCAGAGTCAGTAGGCCATCTCCTTGGTCTAGGGAATATTCTTTCTACCTTCTTGTGTCTTCTAGGACTTTCTGTACCACACAGTCTATTACACAATGGAACTGGTACTACTCCTCTGATGTGGGGCATCACCCTGTTAAGGATCTGTTAGACACAGGGCAAAATAAGAGTTGGCCTTGGTTTCCGTGGGACAGGGAAGTTGGTGATGCTTCTAGAAGACCTATTCCATGAGAATAAGAACATTGATGCTCATATTCACTGCTACATCCCCCAGGCAATCTCTAGCCCACAGTAGATCCTCAGTAAATACCGCCCATCATTATTGATCACAATATCAATATATCACCAGATGCCCAGAGTGTTAAAAGGGATTCAGCTTATAATAATTTTAGACACTATATGTTAGATATGTGGCTAAGCTGAAAGCGAGGATAGCTGTTGCAAGCGAACAGGAGGGACATCTGTCTGGGGTGACAGAGCAAGCACCCGTGCCAAACTCATTCTGACCAAGTTTAGAGTTGCTGGGAAGACAGGAGGAAATGATGAGTTTCTATGAAGATTGCTTCAAATACCGAGCCCATGAGAGAGCCCATCTAGTCACTGGGATTAGCTGGCCTTGAGATAGCAGCTGGCGGCTTTATCAGAGCAGTTACTACTCTCTCTTATGTATGCACAAACTCTGTGTTTGACTTCTGCTTGAGATATGAACTCCACGACTCCTGGCTCTGCTTCATCTAGAAACACAGGCTTCAGTATATTTTCCCATCTCGGTACCAGAAAGACCATTCTCAAAGGTGTTTGTGTTCCCTAATAAGATACAGCGAGGATTGGAGAGATAGCTCAGTCAGTGAAGTACTTGCCATACAAGCATAAGGACCTGCGTTTGAACCCTAGACCCCATGTAGAATACAGTGACACACCATCATAACCCTGAGGCTGGGGAAGCAGAGACAGGTGGACCCCTGGAGCTTGCTGATCAGCCAGCCTAAGGGAATCAGTGATTTGTGAGCAGAAACTGAGAGATCCTATCTCAAAACACAAAGGAGAGAAACAGAGACATACAAGGTTGAGCTCTAGCCTTCACAAGTGCGCATACGCGCGCGCGCGCACACACACACACACACACACACACACACACACACACACACGGCACACATAACACCATCAGCCCTCTAGGCGTTGCACTCAGACCACTCCATAGCATCTCAGAGCAGCCTTGAAGCTCATGTGTCCACATTCTTGGTACAGTAGATGCCTGATCACACCATCTTTCCATCCTGCTCCACACGCACTGCCCAGATGCCTGAAGAAGTGGCAGAGCCAACTGAAGGGCCAGAGACTCCACTGTGATCAGGTTCCGGCTGATCTACTGGATATATACGCCACCCAGTCAGCTCTAAAAGAGCCATCTGAGAGAAGAGCAATCATTTTTATGAGGGCCATCAATTTTATTTTTATTGGCTTGAAGATGAAGAGACTTTGACAGGTCTCTGTAAATTTGCAGGTACCCAAAGTGCTCTCCCTGGGGCATGCTCAGCAAAGGAGGCTAGAAAGACCAGAGGTTAGGGAGCAATTCCTCAAGAGCCTGGACAGCCCCTTTCTTGCTGGCATGGTGGGGCTAGGAGGTGAGGGCCAGTGATTCAACCTACTACACAGGAGATATGGTCTTTGCATATCAGCCCCCGTGGATGCCTACTCCTTGGAAAGAGAGCTGGAGTCCTCAACATGCTTATTGAGACACCAACACTATTCACCAATTTGATAGGATCTAGAATCAAAACTCTGGATGTGTCCATGAGGGAGATTCTAGATTAGGCTAATGGAGAAGAGAAGACCTACTGTAACTGCAGGTGGTACCATTCTGTGGGTATGGATCCTGGGATGAACCAAAAGAGGAAGGCAAGATGAACAACAGCCATTAGCCCTCACCACTTCTTGACTGTGGAGACAATGTGACCAGATGCCTGGTGCTCCTGCGACCGGGCCTTCCCAGGCACAAAGGACTGTGCACCCTTAAACTGTGAGCCACACAAACCCTTCTTCTTTAAGTTGCTTCTGTCAGGATCTTGTCACAGAAACAGAAAGGAACTAAGAACTCACCACCACACTTGCTTACATGAGACCAAATCGTCCTTCCTGGGGACTTGCAGCTGGAAGACCATATCCTACCTCCGTCAGGCTCAGCCTTTCCTAGCTGAATCTGAAGTGCTCATATGCAGTAAAAGTTTAGTTACCAGCCTGTTGGGAAATGATCGAACTCCTTGCAGGTGTTGCTCTAACACATGCTATCTGCCTCCACCTACCATCTGCCATGATGCGCCTGCCACCGTATGCTATCGGCGGCCATGATGCTCTGCCTCATTATAAGACCAAAATCAACAGGGCTGACCAACTAACTACTCAATGAAACCTCTTGAAACTGGTCAAAAGCTGTCCAGTTTCAAGCTGATCTTTCTTGGAGGTTTTCTCAGAGCAATAGCACACTGGCTAAGACTGATGTCAAATGCTCCATTTCCCCAGAGTCACCCTGGTCTCTACCAACTGTTCATATTGATTAACTGAGTCATTTAAGTATCCAAGTTGGGATGAAAACCTCAGTGGATCCTGTTCTAGTTTGCTTTCTAGTGCTATAGTAGCACCATGACCAAAATCAAGTTGGAGAGGAGAGGACTTATTTGACTTACAGTCTACATCACAGCCCACCACTGAGAGAAGTCAGTGCAGGATCTCAAGGCACAAACCTAGGTTGAAGTCATGGTGGAACACCATTGCCTGGCTTGTTCCTCATGTCTCACTTAACTTGTATTTTTGTATAACCCAAGACCACCTGACCAGGATGAGACTACAGGGGGTCAGGCCTCCTACATCAATCATAAATCAAGAAAATGTCCCCCACAGACTTAACCTACAAGCCATCTGATAGTGTCATTTTCTCAGATGAGATTATTCCTTCTTCCCAAATTATTCCAGCTTTTATCAACCTCTCTCTCTCTCTCTCTCTCTCTCTCTCTCTCTCTCT
>JANHMN010000025.1:649508-697520 GCA_030674055.1 Rhabdomys pumilio
AGGAAGGGAGGAAGGGAGGGAGGGAGGGAGGGAGGGAGGGAGGGAGGAAGGGAGGGAGAAAAGAAAGGGAAAGAGAATAGAAAAGAAGGATGGGAGAGAAGGAGAGAGGGAGGTGGGGATCTACAAAGAGATCTTCTTCAAGGACAAGAGACACTAAATACAGAAGCCTCAGTGAATCATCTCAAAGTCAACAGTAAAAAGAACCATTCATTGTGTTTTATCTTTAAAAAAATTAAAGCTAAAAATTTATGAAGAGATGCTCATTTCAGCTTTATTTTAAGATTTATGTGATAATTACAACCTCACTAATTACCATAACCATGTAATAGATTGTGGGTTGGAAAAACCATTCCCTAACCCATAAGAAAGCAAACTCAGGGGTAAGAAATAGCTAAGGATCTCCTCTTCTGGCCTTACTGACCTCTGGGTAGGTTCAGAACTAACTCATTACTACTTTGTGCCATAGACAAGGAGCCGTAATAGAGACGCAGACAAAGGTCAAAGGGGCACAAATCCCTACAGAGCTACAGGGTCCCCAAGATGGAAGGATGTATACAATGAATCAGGGAACCACAAACTTGGGGTGGTTATTAGGCAGCCTTACCAACCCCCAAGGAAAGTCCTCTATTTCCACAGTAGTCCTGTTTGGGCCAATATAACCTCCAACCAGCAAGCTTTCGTCTGGCTGCATGAACCAAGCAGCTGGGTCCTAGTGGGCAGAGACAGGGAATACTGCATCTTTGGTCTCTGCCTGAATCTAGAAAAGCTAGGGAAATTGTGATCTCTCTCTCTCTCTCTCTCTCTCTCTCTCTCTCTCTCTCTCTCTAACTCTAACTCTGACTCTCTTTCTCCCATCTCCCTTCCCCTCTCCCTCCTTCTCTCCCTCTTCCTCCTCCTCCCCCTCCATCTCTCTTCCAAACTGAAGTCAGGAACAGAGATATGGCCAAGACATGTTGGCCTTTTGTTGGTTTGAATCCCCTTTCTCCTTCCCAGGTCTCTGACTGATGGTGCTGTTTCAGAAAAACCCTTAAGAAGTGGAGCCTTGCTGGAGGAAGAAGGTCACAAGGTTTGGGCCCCATTTCTTGTCCACATTCTCCTTTTCTGCCTATATATGAAATTAAGTGGCCCGCTGCACACTCCGGACACCACAGAGCCATCAGTTGTCATGCCTTCCCCTCCATAGTGGACTGGATTCTCTCAAACCATGAGCCAAAACAAGTCTCCCTCCCTTAAGTTACTTCTGGTTGGCTGTTTGATAATGGTCACGAAAAAATAACTACTGCATCCTTCCCCATGGGCACGGGAATTCGAACAGTACAGCCCCATCAGGTATTAGATGCCTTACCAGGTAGAATACCAGAGACACAGTAACAAAGCAGTGGCCAGGGACACTTACTTCTCCTAGACTTTTGCCCACAGAAGAAGTAAGTCACTGCATATAGCACCAGAGACCCAGCAAGACTCCAGGCTGGGACACATAGTGATGACATGGGCAGAGGCAACAAACACCACAAAACCCTCCATCTAGGTTGGACACAGTGTGAACCCAACACCAGCCCAGATGCAAAGACCAGTAAAAACAATGTCAGTAACAACGGCTGTTCACCACGATTACTCCTCTGTATTACACAAGACACCTACTGCCCTTTCCACTTCCTGATGTCTCATTCAATTCTCTTCACAATTCTTTGATTCGGTGGTTCACTTTATCAATGGAAGAGCACAGGTATGGCAAACAGCATAGCCCAGATTCTGAGCAGGCTGGCTCAGAAGCCCAGTCAGTCACCTCACTCAAATCTGAGAGAGCTTTATAGATCAGGTGACTGAACAGTATCTGGCCCAGAATAGCTGCTAAAAGCTCATTGTTCCTAATTAGGCCGAGTCTACACTTGCCAGTGGCTTAACAACACAGAAAAACATGGCAAGAGAGCTGCACGCTGTAAAGTTATGCCAAGCCAATCAACCTCAGCTGTGAAAGCGGGAATCCAGTCAGGTCCTCAGTTTCCCCTCCTGGAGTGCCATGATTAGCTCCTGCTCTGTGTTCCACTGTGGCTGCATGACACACTTAGTAGCATCTGCTCCCCGTTTGGGTGTGTGTTACTCTGACACTCTCTCAATGAGCAGCACATGGTAAGCAGGCCGTAGACACCACTGCAGGGAAGACAGAGAGGATGGGCAGCTTAGAGGCTGTGAGATGTGGCAGGGACAAGAGCCCTATGCCAACCTGTGGCTCCACGCCCCTCAGGGGCTTGAATTGACCCATCTCCTTAAGGGTCTCTGCATGGATTCATAGCAGGGATGACCCCCATCTCAGCTCCTTAAGCCTAGACTCTATTCAGTCAAACCCTCAAAATGGTTCTGTCATTTTAAATATGGAAATTTTATCCCAAACAGAATAAAGTGCTCTGGGAAAAAAAAAAAAAAAAAACCCTACATTTTGCCTTTCAAATGAGCAAAGATTTTCAGAACTATGAAAGCAAACAAATTAGGGTAGAAGATTCCCAAATAATCACATAAACTCCAATTTCCTATGTTTTAACATAAACATCAAAATAATAAACTCAGGCATGTTTAGGGAGGGGAAAAATCTACAGCCTGACACTGTTGCTTCCTTCCGAAGCTGAAACCTAAATGACTAAATTGGCAGTTTATTAACAGGGAAATTATGCTAAGTAGCTTCGTGTTGATGTCAAGAATTTTATGCAGCGAGTTATGGCGCAATACCCTGAGTGCCTCATTTGCATTTTCTCATTTAGAGAGAACAATGGCTGCAAATGAGTGCGGCTTGCTCACACCACACACCCAAGAACTTTGGCACAAACAGGGAGGAACAGCTCCAGAGCCCATGATTACCGGTTCCCTTCATTATGCCCCAGCACGGACTCGGGAGGCTGGGGGTAGATGAATCTCTCTTCGGCAGGTACTCAGGCTAGTCTGGGGCCAGAGCTCTTCAACGTTGCAGAGAACTTGCCCTCACAGCCCAGGAGACCTCTACATGGTTTGCTTTTGTACAGTGAGACTTGGTAGATGTAAGACCAGTAAAGAAATATCTACCTTGGTTGACATTATGGAAGGTCATAGGACACTAGCCCCAATCACATGGCATTCTGAAGTAATAAAAAAGGAAGGTCCTGGTGGAGTTTTTCCTGTCTGTTGAGCTGGGCAGGTTTGCTTTCCTAACTCCACCTCTCCAGCTGCTTGCTTCCAGTCTCTGGTTTGTTCAGCTGATGTTCTTGGAAAATACAAATAGATTGGGCCCTTGCCATGTGCCCAGTCCTCTGATAAGCGGAGGATTCTACTCTGAATAAGATACCTGGTCTTGGGTATTTGTTAGGGTAAGAGTAAATGGATGAAGACGGCTCTAACCATATATACAGTTAGTACAAGCCATGGACGGCAGATGGATCACTTGAAGCAGAAGAAAGCATGGGGCTGACTCTTAATTTCTGGGCTGGGCAAAGAATTCTAAGGCACCTACATAGCAATACTAGAAATTGTGTGGTTATACACAAGCATCTTACAATGCTTCGTCTTGATTGTCACCTTAATTGCATTTGGAGTCACAAGGAAGGCACCTCTGGGTGTGTCTATCAGGGTTCTTCCACAGATATTCGAATGAGGAAGAAAGACCCACTCGGTGTGGGTGGCACTAGCCCATAGGCTGGCATCCCAGACTAAACAAAAAAGAAAAAAAAGGAGAAAGTGACCTTTGTGTCTGTGCTTTATCCCTCTCTGCTTCCTAGTGGCCAAACAATACAATCTCCTACCTCACGCTCCTGCTGCCAAGGTTCTCCCATAATGAAGGACAGTGAGTCTACAGACTGTGATCAAAAATAGATCTTTGTTTCCTTGAGTTATCTCTTGTCATGTACTTGGTCACAACAATGAGGAAAGTAGCGAATAAGTGTCTGCTATGCTTTGCATGTATATATAATTCAGAAGTTCATGTCTTAACAGCTTCATCCCACATTCCTCTCTTAATGGTACTTAGAGATGGGTCTCTGAGGAGGGAAGGAAGATTAGCTGAGGTCATGAGGATGAGGCTCTGTAGCGTCACTGATAGCTAAATAAGAGGAGAGAACAGAGCCAGCATTCACTGCATCTGCCATGTTACGGTGCAACAAGAAGACTCTCACCAGATGCCAGCTCCATGCTTCTGGACTTTCCAGCTTCTAGATCCATGAGTCAAACAACCTTCTATTCTTTTGGGGGTGTTTGTTTGTTTGCTCATTTTTACTTGTTTACTTAAAACTGCACCTCAATAGCTGAGCAGTTAAATGATCTACCTTAACTTCCTATGCTAATCTGGCTTCCACCCACCTCTATCCCATGATATCTGCAGATTACTATTGATCTGGCAACTTTCTATTCTTTATAAGGTCCTGGTCTTGGGCGTTTTGCTGGAGTAAAGGGAAATGGACTAAGATGGTATCTAACTGTATAAGCCAAGGACCATAGATGGATCACTGGAGGAAGTAACTCTTAACTAAATATCTAGGAATGTGGGCAAATTTATGCTCACCTAACAAGGAAGTGGGAGGCATCCCAGTAGGAGGGCTTTGTATAATTGAAAGTGTATACACAAATACGCGCAGACATGGGTATCAAGCTGTAATAGACCCTAATCCATGAGAAAGAAGTGGTGTCATACATTCACCAAGTCTCACCTGGCAGCCCTCGTTTTCTGGGAATATATATCTATCTATCTGGAACTATAACTGTAGCCACCATCCTCAACAGCCCCAAGCCAAAGAACTAATTCTGTGTGAAAGATACACATAGAATCACACAAAACTGGAAGGAATGTTTGTCACTACAGCAATGTCTACTTTATACTGACTGATACACTGGCTAAGCCACACGCATACCTTAAACCCTGACTCCTCAAATCCATGCCATTATCTAAAAGGTGTCACACCAGAGCCCATTGTGGGTCAGATACTGCACTTGGCACCAGGAACCTAAATCTAATTGAGGTGTGTACTGAAGTGGAAACCAACTCTGAATATTCACTTCTGAATATTTGTAAATACCATAAAATCAAACTCTTTTTTGTTGTTCGTTTGTTTGTTTGTTTGTTTGTTTGTTTAAGAAAAGCTAGACACTTTAGATATGGCACTGTTTAAGTGGTAAAAGTAGACAGCATCCTCCAAGGATCCTTAGATCCATCTAAGCATCTATCCCTTGGCCATTGGCTAGTTGGACTTTTGACAACTCCTGGTTTCTGAAAACTCCTAGCCAAGTGTATCCAAAACCAGAAGGACCCATTCACTTCCCTCTTACAAATGGCTTCCTGTATCTCCCATCTACAAAGCAAGCTCTGGGAGTTCATTATCACAGACAACTACTCAAAACAGTAGGAGACTAGAAACAACCCAAACACTGAGCACTAGGTAAATGGATAAACACATTGTGAAACCTCTAAACAATGGAGTACAGCTCGGCCACAAAAAGGCCCTCCCGACTCCTCAGAGAGTCCTACTACAGAAGTACAAAAGAAGCCTATAGGGAAAATACAGAGGTTTTCCTTCAGACTGGTTCTATTATTTCATTAGAACGGAACAAACATGTTGTCAATGTACTTCATACTATTTAAGTTTTGGACTAAGCTTTGATTTGGATTAAAATTTTGATTTGGATTAAGTTTGTATACCATGCCTATTTCAGCAAGTATTTTGACAAATTTGTATACTTTTATGTAACTACCAAATAAAAGTATACAAAGTAAAAGTATAAAAAGTTTCTCAGCTACAGTGGAAATGTCCTTAGTGCCTCATCCCACTCAAGGCCAGCGCCATCTGCTTTCCATGACCTGACATTAGATTTGCCTTTTCCTAAAATTTCAAGTAAGTAAAATCATATTATATATATTATTCTATGCCTGGCTTCTTTCATTTAACATGCTTTTTATTTTATATCTGCTTTCTCCTCACCTCCCAGTTCTACCCTCTTCCCTGCCAACCTCCCCTCTGCCCCTGCCCACCTCCCCTCTTCTCCTGTTCCATCCACTTCTCCATTTCCTTTCAGAAAATGAGAGGCCTCCCATGGATATCAACTAAATATGATATATAAAGTAGTACTAAGACTAGGCACTTCCCCTCATATTGAGGCTGAACAAGACAACCCCAAAGGAAAAAAAGGGTCCAAAAAACAGGTAACAGAGTCAGAGACAGCTCCTGCTCCCACTGTTAGGAGTCCCACATGGCAACCAAGTTATACAACTGTAACATATAGAGAGAGAGCCTAGGTTAGACTCATGTAAGCTCCCTGGTTGTTAGTTCAGTCTCTGTGAGGCCTTATGAACCCAGGTTAGTTGTTTCTGTTTTTTCTTGTGGTATCCTTGACCTCTCTGGCTCCTACCATCCTTCCTCCCCCTCTTACAAGGTATTCCCCAAGCTCTGCTTCATGTTTGGTTGTGGGTCTCTACATCTGTTTCCATTGGTTGCTGGATGGATCTTCTCTAACAATAATTGAGCTAGATACTAATCTAAGAGTATAACAGCATATCATCAGGACTCATTTTATTTGCGTTTGGTTCTATCCTAAGTCTCTAGGCCACCCAGCATCCAGGTCCTGGCCCTCAGATTAGCACACTCTTCAATGTCATCCATCCCATTGTACATCAAGAATTTAGTCTGGTGTTTGTTTTTTTTGGGGGGGGTGTTTTGTTTTGCTTTGTTTTGTGGAGAGAGGTTCTCACAGTGTAGCTATGGCTACTCACTATGTAGACCAGGCTGACCTTTAACCTCGGGGATCCACCTGCCTCTGCCTCCCAAATTCTAGGATTAAGGGCATGTGCCACCATATTCCATTGTACAGGCATACCAAAGTTTGGTTTTCTAGACTGATGGATATTTGTATTGTTTCCAGCTCTTAACTATTATAAAGTTTAACATATATGTTTTAATGTTAAAATTCCTTCCCTGGGGAGACATAAAAAGCATCTACCAGTCTTTCCAAGTTCCCAATGACAAACCAAGATACAATTCCACAAAGCTGACTCTTAGGAACCAATGAGTTTATTTGGTTACAGAGTATAGGTGATGAATTTTCCACAGGCATGTGGATAATCACCTCCTCCAGAGGCCACACAGGAAAGTCTTTCCCTAGCAGAAGTGATGACTTTACCTTATAGCCTTATAGACAGAGGCCCCCCTCCTCTAGTCCTCCTCTGCCTATACCTCTAGCTTCTCCCCAGGACCCCAACACTCCAAGGTCAGATGCAATTAAAATAAAATTGTAAATACCAGATTGAGACAGGAGGCCGGATTCTCAGCTGTGGGTAACCGTCTGCAACCTTCTCTGTCCTTTCCTTCCATGAGAGAAGGTCAACAGCCAACAAAACAGGCTGGGGTGATCTTTTGGAAGCAGACCCAGCAGAACTCCTGAAGGTGGGGACGATGTGGCCCGGAGAACATACAGTGTTTGCATTTCACGTGGTTATATAAACAGGAGAGAAAAATAGATGGGCCTTATTTGAAGTGTTTTATAAAACATTTCCAAACTGGATCATAGTATGCTCACTGGAGTCCATGCCCACCATGAAGGAATGACCCTTCTGTTACTCCATATTCTCTCCACATTGGGTGTTTCTTAACCCGTAGCCACTCTAGTAAATGATGTCTAATAATGTTGTTTTCTTGGATGTTTATTGTCCATTTGTATATGCAAACTATCTGTTCAAACCCTCTGCCCAATTTGTTGATTGTAAATTCATTTGTATGATTGAGTCATGGATGAGCTTTTTTTTTCTTTACACATTATGGGTACAAGATCTTTGTCAGAAAAATACACTGAAAATATTTTCCCTCAATCTGTCATTTGTTCATTTCCTCCACAGTGTCTTAAGAAGAACGGATGCTTTTAATTTCAGTGAAGTTGAATATATTGATTGCTTTGAGGTTTGTCGTTAGTTGTGTGCATGTAGTGGTGTACCTGTGAGTGAAGGTGCCCAAGGAAGTCAAAAGAGGATGTCTGAAGCAAGAGTCACTGGCAGCTGTGAGCCACTCAACGTGGCTGCTGGGAGCAGAACTCTGACCTCTGGAAGAGTAGAATACTCTCCGGCACTGAGTCATCTCTCCAGCCCCATATTTACTGAGTTTTTGCCTTTCCTTAATTTATGGTTTCAGTGTTCTAGATTCCCAGACCAAAAAAAAAAAATCTTTGCCTACCCTGAAGTCACAATGACAGTCTCACATTAGATTGTTCCTGGAGGCTTTATAGTTTTAGCATCTGTATTTGGTTTGGTCTAATGCACTTTCCAATGCTGTGATAAAAATACTCTGCCCATAAGTAACTTAGGGAGGAATGGGTTTGTTTGGTTCATAGCTCCAGATCAGAGCCCATCTTTGAAGGAAGTCAGGGCAGGACCTTAAACAGGAATTTGATGCAGAAAATACAGAAGAAAGCTGCTCACTGGCTCTCTTGCTGGCTTAGGCTCAGCTAGATTTCTTATACAACCCAGGACCACCTGCCTAGGGATGGTGCCACCCACAGTGGGCTCAGCCCTGTTACATCAATTATCAACCAAGACAATTCCCAGACAGGTTCACAGGCCAATCTGATCCAGACATGGGTTTGTGACCTGGTTTAATCTTTGTGTATGAGGTAAAAATCAGGTCTCTTTTTTTCCTCATATGAGCATCCAGCTGCCCCAGCACCATTTGTTGAAAAGATTATCCTTTCTCCCTCCAATTGCCTTGGCATTGTAGTTAGAAATCAATCGACCACATATGTGAGGGTCTGCTCCTGGACTCAGCTCTGTTCGGGTCACGGCTGTGTTTTTATTCATGGCAATGTCTTATGGTCCTGCTTACAGCAGCTGGAGAGTGAGCCTTCAATCAGGAAGCATAAGCCCTCCAACATGTTCTCCTTTTAAACTGTTTTTTAGCTATTCTTTGTCCTTCCTGTTTTATATGAAATTTCAAATACCATTTTAAAAGATAGTTAGAAGCACCGTAGATTTCATTGTGTTGACTTTGCCAGGGAAATAAAAAGAAGCTTACACAAGATCCAGAGATGAAAACTTAGATGCAAACTGGAGGTTGGTTAGCTCTGTGCAGCGATGGGGAAAATGGCCTATTACTGAGACACAACGTTACCCTGTCAGTAAATGACGGTTCGCACAGAGCTGTGATCACTACCAGCCTCCCACTCCTTGGATCTGAGGTTTGTTTTGTTTGGGAGAGGAATATCTTTTAGACACATATGTCATGGTTTTGAATTGTTAATCGAAAGACAATCAACCTTCAAAAAATCCTGTCTCTACTGCTCTGTCTTTTATCAAATCCTGGCTCCTGGTTTGGGTACCCAGTTGGAGTCTTCTTGACTCTGGGGAAGGAGTCCTGGACCACACACTGTGACCTTCAGGGATGTGATCAGTACAACACCACAATGGACATGAGGATCGAGGAGACAAAGCTCTATGCCAGCAGCAAAAGCTGTGATGAATAGCACCTTCCATTAGACTTAAGGGAAGGGATGCAAAAGTGAGACCAAAGCCACCTTCAGGACTCCCAAATCAGACAGTAATGGTAACTTAGTATTCACCGATATCAGATGGACACCCATTTGTTGACCCTGAAAAAGGATGCCCAGTTTGACAAAAACAAGAAATCTGGATCAAAACTTTTGCTAGCACCCACCATTCTTGAAATGAAACTTTAAAGAATAACTGCCCCTTCCCATCATCCTCCAACCTCAATTTCTGTTCTGAAACACAATGTCCGGACCAAGCCAGCTAAGTCCCATGTTATAGCCAGGAGATCCTGTCTACACTCTCCTCCAGGGTACAAAACAATTCTGTTCACTGCTGGCTGAACAAGTCCCACAAGGAGATGTAACCATAATATGGAATCTAAGCCATGTGAGCAAGGCAGAGCCCTTATACTTGACTCCAGGCTTGAACAAACCAGGTTACTGTAGTTGAATGACTCATATCAGCCAAGTCACTCATCAAAACCTCACTGAAACCCAGCTGACTCTAGGTATACCTGGCACTGGGTAATGTTACCCAGAGCCCAGTACCGTCCCTACAAATGTTTCTTTCTTTATTTTCACTAGGAGTGCAGTCTCCACTCATCTGTTTATGCACATGTCAGGGCCAGAGGTTGACTTGAGATGTCTTCTTCCGTCTCTCTTCACCTTACTTTTCAGACAGGGACTCTCACTGTTCTTGTTTCATTTCTGTTGCTGTGATAAGGTACTCTGGTAACAAGCAACTCAGGGGACAAGAGACTTATTGTAGCTTAGAATTCCAGGTTACAGGTCCATTAACGTGAAGAACTCACAATGACAGGAGCTCAAGAAAGCTAGTCACACCAAAAGCACAGACAAGAGCAGAGAGAAATGGATTCCTGAATGCTTGTTTGCAATCAGCTCAATTTCTCTACTCTTACATGTTCATGTTCAGAGCCACCTGCCTAGGGAATGATGTTGCCCATGGTGGCGGGATTTTCATACATCAATTCACTTAACTCACAAGTTCATGCAATATAGACAACCCCTCACTGAGAATCTCTTTCTAGGTGATTCTTTGTTGTGTCAAGTTGACAGTGAAAACTAGCCATCACATTCACTGAACCTTGAACTCTGTCTTTCCCAAAGCTGGGGTTTTGAGTACGTGACACCACACCTGGCTTTTATATGGGTGCTGAGAATCTGAACTGGGTTCCTCATGCTTTCAATGCAAGCATTTTTACTCAGTGAGCCATCTTCACAGACTTGCAAATATTCCTCTGCCAAGACAGTTCTGAAGCTAGCATGTCCCCCTCCCTGCAGATGGGAAGCATCTCCATCCATGTCCTCCTTGGGGGAACCATACCTCACATGGAAAAGCCATCCTCACGCTCATCTAGAAAATGCTACTGTGGCTGAAATCATCCCAGCATCATATGCTACCAGGAAAGACACAGGAAAACATGCAGAGGGTTAGTTATCTCTTGGGCTCTGGGGAGCATCTCTTTCAAAGGACTTTTTCACTTGTGAGATTTCACATACCTAGTCTCCATGAAACAAGGAAAAAACAGACTCAAGAGGGGCTGTACCATTGGCTCCTAGGGTAGAAGAGGAGCCCAGCTGGATAAGACATCTTCAGCTTCAAAGGTGTATGAAGAGACTCAATTTGTAAAAATCAGACTTCAGATAATGAAAATAAGACCAATGTGAGCAGAATTCTTTCTCCCGCTGAATGAAATTAAGGCGCATCTCCCTTTCACATGCCGGATGAAGCGCTGCTTTAAACAGAAGCAACTCTGTTCTGTTCAAAGTCTTGAGCCTCCCAATGTTATGGTTTGAATTATTTCCCCAAGTTGCAAATTGAAGCCGGTGGCTTGTCAGCGTGCTAACTGTGTATCCAAAGGCCAGGTGGCAAGTGGGGAAGCACAGCTTTCTTCTCAATCACGTCTTTGCATTGTGTCATCCACATCCCCACATCGAGCGATAACTAGAGCCCAGACAAAGAAGATGCGGGAACCCGAAGAGCCATCAGCTTTCAGAAGTAGCAGGACAGAAACTAATGGAAAAGTTCCAGCAGGCAGCACACTCGGCAACAACAAAAGATACTGCCATGACCTGAAGGAGAGCTAGCTTGATCCTAGCAGAAGCTGAAATGAAGATGGTGACTTCCTAAGGGCTGAAGAGATTGTAGCAAACAATCCAGAAGACAAGTTTTAAACCATAACCAGGGGCTGGGGAACAGCTCATTGTTTAAAGTGCTTGCCTCACAGGTGAGGACCTGAGTTCTCCTCACCCCCAGTGTTAGCATTCCTCCTAGGCTCTGCCCAGCACTAGCATGACAGTCTTAATCTCAAGGTCATGGGTTCGAGTCCCACATTGGGCGGAACCTAGAAGGAATGCTAACATATAAGACCCACATAAAAATCCATTAAAGGAACATACTTGTATGTTCTGGGAGGTAGAAATACCCAGACCCCTAGAGCTCACTGGCCAGCTTGCCTGGCAAAATGGTTAGCTCCAGGTCCCAGTGAAAGAGCCTGCCTCTAAAACCAAGGTGGACAGTTTTTGAAGATAACATCTGAGGCTTCCATGTATGTACACATGTATATGTACATGCACCTATGCATACATGTGCACAAACACATATATTTGCATGCACACACACACCATCACTTCTGCTGTCAACTTAGCTATTTAGTCAGTGTGTCCTGCAGCCTGCAGTAGACTATTTGTTTCTCACTGGAAGACCTGGGGATCAGTCGTGACAGACTGTGGTATATAAATCTAGCTGGGAAGGGACAATTCCATGGGGAATCCCTCCCAGAGTTCCAGAACTACAGGGTGGGATCAGGAATCCCTTTGGGGCAGAAAGGATAAAGACCTAGCTAACTCCATAGCTGCTAAGGCCAGTAAGAAGACTGAGAAGCTGGATATCTCCTTCTCCCTGACCCCTGACCCCAACCCTGGCTGTCAAATCTAGACCCAGGAATCATTCCCCACTTCTAAAAGGGCAGGTCAATATGAATCCAATTCAAAGAACTGAGACACTGGCACCGTGGAACAACAAAGAGGCTGGGGATTCCCAGGACCCACCAGTATCAAGAAAGCCATCCCTGCCCCAGGGGAGCCCTTGGCCACTGTGAAAGCTCCCACCATTAGCCACTGTGAGTCTGGTGGGAGAAGTGGGAAAAAGGTGGTCACGGTACAGGGAGGTTTTGTGGCTCTTTTGCACAAAGGCAGAGAATGGGGAGGTAACAAGGACCAGGATGAGGGTGGCAGGTGGCTCTGGAAATCTTCACAGCATGGCCCAGGGGCAGGAGAAGGACCTCAGAGGAGATGACATCTCAGCACACTGGACTGTCCAGTCACGATGAAGATTTGTGCTGTGCTCAGCCCATCAACAGGTATTAGAGACAGAGAAGGGACCAAGATGAGGCTTGTGTGAGCATTCTGAAGACAACCATTATATAGTCAAATGTCCACTGTGCCTTAATAAAGCCATAGAGAAAAAAAAAAAAACAAAAAACTCAGACTTCATTTCTGAGCTAAAAAGCTTATGTACCTCAACTGGGACAGCAATTTCCAAAACCTCCCCAGGGGGACTCATGCAGCCACAGGACTCAGACAGCAGGCTGTCTGGGTTGAGAATAAGGTAGTTCCAGCTCAATCCCAGGAGGAGGTGTCTGTGTTCCCTAAGGGAGGCGCCTCAGACAGGGAAGCATAGGATGGGACAGAAAGTCAGTAATGGAAACAGGCCTCCTGTGTCCTTGAAGGACCCCACACCCACCCCAACCCTCCCCCACTGCTTAAGGGAAGCAGTACATGAAAACCTTTAGCATGCAACAGTTCTTACGGCATCTCTTCATGGAAATGGCACCATGATACGAAGTGACATAGAGAAACAGTGGTCTGTGACCAGATGTCCACTGGGGGAAACAACAGGGATGGTGATGGTGATAGGAAGTGGGAAAGGTGGGGGGTGTTAGACAAGCAATGTATCTCAGAAGCAAGAGAAGGGGAAATGTACAAAGGGGAAAGAAATGGGAAGCTATCACCTCTCACTTGGAGAAACACAAAAAAGCAAAAGAACAAATGGTTCCTTGGGAAGAGCAGGAATCACAGCACCCCGAGCTGCCCCAGGGGCACTTACAGTCAACCTCCTCAGGACGCAGTGCCTGGGACAGCTGAAGTCTCTACTTCAAGTTCAGGGCTCTGTAGTCCCTCTTCAGCATGTGCAAGAGCCATGGGCAACAATCCTGGAACATAATAAGAGATGTCCATAAAGAACAACAGACAAAGGGAAGGCCATGACACATGCCACCTATGGTTCTAACATGCGTTGTCCTCCACAGGCTCCCGTGTGTGAACACTTGATCCCCAGATGGTGGCGCTGTTTGGGAAGGTTGTAAACGCCTAGAAGGTGGAAACTTATGGAGGACATGAGTCACTACAGGGATGCATTCAGGTCCCATTTCCTGTTCTCTCTTTGCTTCCTGGCTGTATTGGCAACATGACCAGCTATCTGCTGCTACCCCTGCCCTGCCATGAATCATTATGGTGCTCCTTGACCATAAGCCAGAATAAGCCTTTAATGCTTTAAGTTGCTTTCTGCCAGGTCTTTTGTGACAAGAAGCATCAGAAGTACAGCATCTATGATCAAGAACCTACCACGGGCAGCCCCTTGGCTGTCTGGCACATACACACCTATTAAACAAAGATCACACACAGGCGCGCACACACAACACCCTACTCAGACACCAATGTAAGTTAAGGGCTTTGAAGCCAAAGAATCAAGCTTTGGATCCTGTCTTGATTAGTTCACAACCTTGGGAGAGTCATTTAAAGTTTATATAACTGTTCCTGCATCAATAGAACAAGGACACCAGCCCCATTAAGAGCTTGGAGAGGATTAAGCAAACAATGCAGTCTCGGGCATTAGAACAATGCCTGGCACCCAGCAAGTATCTGGTAGGTGTTGTTTGCAGAGGTTTCCTACACAGCCTTCTTTAAAACCTCCAGCTAACATTACCAGCTCAACTCTTCTCAAAAGGAAACAGCCCTGAGTCATTCTTAAGTTCCTACACCCAGCCTCAGACTCAAGATTCCCAGGGTAACAGTCATTTCTCCCACCTCAATATCCCACCACCCACAGGCTAACTGGTAAATTTACCTGCCACCAACACACCCTACTAAATGAGGGAAGAAGAGAAGCAGGGGAAGGAGATTTTCAAGAGGGGGTGATCTCCGAAGCATGAGGAGGAGACTTCCAGCCTTAGTGTTTTCTTCTTCCCCAGTCTGGACAATCCACAGCTACTCTGGGTCCACTGAGTAAAGGGAAAGGAGAGGAATTGGTGTGGAGGCTTCCAGCCTGAGCCTTGAGGACCAGCCATTGCTGGGCCTGCATGGTGACCCTGAGGAAGATGGTCACACACTCAGGGACCCCACTGCTCCTAGTCCCACTACTTGGGAAAAATTGGAGGAGCCCAGAGTACCACCTAGTCTCTCCCTGCATATTGACTGTCAGGGCCACCTCCACCAATCCTTTAACACCTCTTCATATCTCTAGTCCTGTTCCTATAAGAGAGTAAGAAGCTTCTAGAAAGCTCCTGCACTTACCAACCAGCTCTGTTCTTTCTCCCACTCAACCATCAGCAGCAAAGACCACTCCCTCCCACACGCCAATCACTCCCTTTGCACACTGTGCTTCTACTTGTCAGCTCTGGCTCAGCCTCTCACTCCCCGCTGCTCACCCAGCTTGAGCCTGCCCGACACCACCATGCTCATTTTTAATCTTTGTGTTCGGCCGGGGCCTGCATCAGAGACCCTGAGCTCACCGCTCCCACCTCCAGTCAGATAGCTCTGAAGGAGGTGGCCACACACAGCTGCCCTGAATAATGGCCAGACCCAGCTGTTTTCTGAATGATTGATGGCGATGCCTTTGACTTCTCAGTGTGTATCACTGGTTCTAATTCACCACACGGCCCCTTCATCCCGTGGCTTCTCCATGCTCAAGTCCTTCACTACATCCTTCCCTGGGCAGTCCAAGCTCTAACCCTGACTGTGCAGATAGATACCCAGGCCTGTAGGAAGCCTTCACATGTTTGTTGTATTAACAACGAATGCATGGATGAATGATGTTTACATCGGGATACGCATGCATCCTGCCTCCTTCATAATACACAATGTACACACTTATCACAGGCTTCCTAATTAGATGTCCTTAGAGTTTTCTCTCTGAAGAGTCAATACTTTAAACTATGAGCTTTCTGAAGTGTCTTTGTTGCTGTGGGATTCCCTACGAGCAAGTCTTGTGCCCCGACTTCATTCCCCATCTGGGGAGGCCAGAGAGAAAGGACTGGGCTGAGCTGCCTCTGTCTCCTCCTGTCCCCCCACCTCCACTCCCAACACCTCTCTGTTCTCTTGTCTGAGGACAGGTCACTGATAGGAATGATTCTACAGACTGGAACAAGTGCTGCATGCTCTCCTCTGCCTGCCCCACCCCACCATGCTCAGCTGTGGTGGTGGAGATGAAGGCAGCTGTCCTTCATATCCAAAGAACTTCTTCTTGAAGCAGCAAGCTGGGTCCTGCTGCTGTCCCACAGCTGACTCTGGCCTGGCAGCTCCATTCTGCACTTATCTGTGGAAGGTTAAAGCACTCAAGTGAGCCTGGAGGGAAGAGAGGGGACTTTATAACATGAGAGGCCATGGATGGACAGCTAGAAGGTATTGGAATGGCAAAGGTGTTATACGGGAGCCAAGGAGGCCAGCTCTACAACCACCACTGTAAACGAGCCCACAGTGAGGCGCTTGGCTATGCTATTTTATTTTTATTAAGTAGTCTATAATTGAATGAGCTGTGTGTCACCACAAAACTGGGCCAAACAGTAGACTCTGGACACTAAGTGACAGAGAAGGAACAACTTCAAAACCCACCTCCACCCAAAAGTGGTAGTTCCTCCCAGATGGATTCTTGCAAATACTGCCATGTGTCCCTTGCCCCATCAGTGTAAGGGCCAAATCCAAGATTAATCCTTCCTGGCAAGAGAATTCCTGAGAAAGGCAGGAAGGAGGCCCAGAAAGGAGGCCTTTGCTGCTTTCAACATCATTAAACCACCCACCGCACAATGGAACCTGGTCTTTAAGGACAACAGCCTTTGGGCGGAACATTTATTGAGTACCAACCACAAATGCTTGCCAAACCTTCTGCATATGTGATCTCCTTTAACACTCCATACTGCAGCGAGGGAGTGGATTGGTTTTAATTGTCAACTTGACACAACCTAGAATCACCTGGAAAGAGAGTCTCAATGAGATGCTGTCTGGATTGTGTTCACCGCTGGGCATGTCTATGGAGATTGTCTTGACTGAGGTGGGAAGACCCACCTACTGTGGTGGCACCATTCCCTAGGGCTGGGCTCTGGACTCTATTAAAGTAGAAATTAATGAGAAGTGAACAAAAGCATGTATGCATTCTTTGTCATGTTCCTGATTATGGACATAATGTGACCAGCTCTTTCCAACTTCTGCCTCTGTGACTGCCTGTAGCCTGGAACTGCAGGCTGAAGTAAACCACTCCTTCCCTGAGTAGTTTTTTTGTAAGGGTAGTTTAGCACAGTCACAGATATAAAATAAGAATAGGAAGGGGCAGTAATTAGACCCTTCACGGAGGTCCTGAGAGTGCCCTGAAGAGCAGTGGCTAGTCGTGAATAGAACTGAGATTTGTTCCAGCTCCTAAGCAATACCACTTTCAAAACATAGACGAGAGTCATTTCAGTCTATTTGCACCAGAGATCAACATGTCTCTGGACTCCAAGGGAGGGAGAAGCAGTCTCTGCCTCCTATCTGAAGGCTGTCCCTACCCTGTATCTAATCCATTAAGCAAGCAGACTCATTTTGTTAATGCCTCAATCTTGATATTGAAATACTTGTGTCACTCAAATCCTGGCCCAGTCAACTCAACCCATTCTCCACCCCCAGCCCCACAACAGGCCGTGCAATGCTCACCTGCCGATTGAAATAATGCAATTAAGGGATATAGAAAATCCATTCTGCGTAGTGCCATCTGCATGCACATCTGACAGCTAATTTGATTGGTGCTCTGTAATCAATAAAGCACTCATGCAGCAGCCAGGAAATTCACCTCTTTTCTTTTCCCTACACCATTTATAAGCAAAAAACACCCCCTACTCTGCTCCTATCAGCGCTCAAGGCCAGGAGGTGAGGCCGTAGGAAAACAAGTACATGAAACACACAGGATGGATGGATGGATGGATGGATGGATGGATGGATGGATGGATAGATGAAACTCTTCTGAGCTAGAAAATGATAGTCCTACTTCCCTGCTTAGAAAGTTAGGTGGCACCAATTAGTCTCCATCATGGGACAGTGTCTGCATCCAGATTCTTTTATTAGATTGCAGGATTTGGAAACCAGCCTCTGGGTGAATGGATAGACACAACCGTGGGTAGATAAATGAACGAACAGACTATTAAGTGTTCTACAAGAATATGAACTAGCAAGAATGTTAAAGGAGAAAAAAGGGAAAAACTGATGGTTAACCTCATTTGTTAGCTAGATGAGACCCAATGTCACCTGAGAGATGGGTCTCTGGGCACGCCTGTAACAAATTATCTTGGTTAAGTTAGTTGAGGTAAGAAGACACACCCACTGTGGGTGGCACCATTCCCCAGGCAAAGATCTTGAATTGTTTGAAATAGAAAAATCAGTCTGAACTCTAGCAAGTATCCATTGCTCTGTTTCCTAGTTGTGGATGTGATGTGACCAGCTTCAAGCTCCTACCACCTTTGACCTCCTCACCATAATGGCTTATACCCTAAAACTGTAAGCCAAGTTAAAACTTTTCTCCCAGAGTTGCTTTGGTGAAGTATTTTGTTGCAACAATGAGAAAAGTAAGGCAGGTGGTAAGGCAAAGGCTTGAGTGAGTAGAAGAGGACCCTTTAGAACAGCTGTCTAGATAAGCCTGTGTTAGTGACACAGTCCTGTTGACAATGGCCATGAATCTTAGGTGTGACTCCCCAAAAGCAGAGCCAAAGACAGGGGTTAGGTCTTGTGCATTGTTGTTGTTGTTGTTGTTTATGCAAACATTCTCTGGAGAAAGGATATAGGTGTGAGGGAATTGGATGCAGCCACATCTAGAGTCTGGAGCCTTCCTTCGTCTGCAGCATCCTCTGAAGCACAAGCTGCCCCACAGTTTACTTCATCCTGAGCTGGTTAGTAGCTGGATCTGGACCGCCCCCCTCACCAGGGAAGGAAAGTGGCAACATTCCCCAGGCAAAGTAGGTCCCATCTGTCAGAAGGCAAAGCATGGGGAACTGCAGCAGCCGCTGAACCATGGGATAGGGACACTGGCAGGAGGCAGGAGGAGCTCAACAGAGGTACCCACAGCATCCTTCTCATCACATATGAACATACTGTGCCCTCTGACCTCTAGGCAGTGATATAGCATAAAAAGCAACTTCTTAATCTAAATACAGACACATCCAGACACGGGCAGTCTGCCTGATGGTTGGCCCACCTGATACCTAGAAGCAAGCAGGGCTGCACTGTGGGAGTGCTAAGCAGCTGAACATCAGAGGTAGACATACCCAGCTGTTAGAAGTGTCGTTTCATGATCCCCAAGTCCCAGTTTCCCAACAGTACCAGGGACACCTGCTGAGCACAGTCATTCCCTACTTCAAGGCGGATATATAGATAGAAAGAAAAAAATCTACATTCCTCCAAACTACAAGGGACGATATATAAGGTAACAAAAGCTATTTTCAAGGCCAGTGACAGAGACATAGAGAGGGGAGAGGAAACCTCAGGTGTGAACAGTGGGCATAGCCAGCAGTAATACAAGGTTGGTGCCCAGAGAGTAGTTGATTGACATAAAGCACCCAACATGTTGAGCAATAGATCCCTCGGCCCTCAGAGAGACCTGTAGAAAGGGCCTCTTGTTGTCAAACCAGATAAATGTGAGAGAGGGTCCATGAGATGGCTGAGCAAGTAAAGGTGCTTGTTGCCAAGCCCAAAGAGTTCAATCTTTAGAATCCACATAGTAAAAGGAGAGACCCAACTCCCCAAATTTGTCCTCTGACCTCCACAGGCATGCCATGGCACACACATGCACACACACATACGATAAAGTAAAAGAAAAACAAATGTAGAGAACAAATAACATAAAGAAGCTCCTGAAGACTAGCCTGTTTCCTCCTCTAGGGAGCATGGGCATGGAGAGGGTCTCTTCCCTCCACCCATGTAAAGCAGATGTCACGAAGGTGCCTCAGTCCAGAAGGAACCCTGCACAGCAAGGCCAAGTGTGCAGAGAGCGTACTGCCTAAACAACAGGAGTCGCACAGCTGAGATCAAAGGCCGAGGGGCTGAACAGTGACACAGCTCAAGTGGATTGAGCATCATCCAGCCTGAAAGTCATCCTGAGGTTTGCTTTGTTTGTTGCCTTCAGATTCTCTCAGATTTGCAAGGGAAATATTTGAATATTCCTTTCACTTAAGGGCAAAACAAGAGCCTTCTAAAAGAATCATCCCTGCCAGGAAGCAGCACATCAGAGGGGGAAAAAAGCCTTGCAAGCACAGCTCAGACTTGAGAGGTCCCACACTGGATGGGAAAGACCCTAGACAGAATGTAGTGGATGCTCTTGCTCCTGAGGAGGTGGTGAGGATGAGGAAGGCAAGGACCATGATCCAGGGCAGGTTAGTGATAACTCATGCCTGGAACCCAGGAACTCCGATAGCACCTTTCTAGAAAATCAGAGTGTCTAAGAAGGCACTTGCCATTTGCTGGTAGAAAATCATTACTCTGTACCATGTAGAACACTGTGTTTCTGGCGTAGGGCCTTTAAAAGCAAAGACATTGGAGCCCAAGTCAGTTCAATTATAGGTTCACGTGTGGACTGACTCTATGACTCATGCCTTTTGCAACCATGGGGAAAGTTACTTTATTTCTCTGTACTTCTGTTTCCCTAACTGTACAAAAAAGATTGATAAGCAGTCCACATCAGTAACCTCAACACTCAGGAGACAGAGGCTTGAGGAATGAAGAGGTTCAAGGCTAGCCTGGGCTACTACAGGAACAAGACTGTCTCAAAAAACCACTGCTGGCAGTATATATAATATAGTTCATATGAAGTGCCTAACATACTGGCATCTTTGAAATCAAACAGCAGATTCAGAAGTTGCTGATACTTATAAACCTGGGTAAGTTACTATTACAGTTATCTGTAATCAGATATTAGCGAGATAAAGGATGGTAAACTCCAGTCATGTGAAATTCTACCAGTCCTTTGTTCTCCTGAATGGCTTTCCCCACAAAGAGCTTCCCATTCCCATCTGGCTCCAAAAGCAAACTCTTGCACCTAGGAGACCTAAGCAGCGCTTCTTCTGCCCACCTGTGATTGGTTCAGTGGTAATCACGTGACTTGTGTCTAGCATCCTGCCCAGAGGTACCAGCAATGCCAGGTCGGGAAGGTACAGGACCGAAACCTGTATCCTCAGTGGTACTGTTCAGTCTCTAGGTCAGCTGCCACCCAAACTTACATCTGGATTTTTCTTAAACTCAGGGTTTAAGCCCCCTTTACTTTGAGGAAGAGACGGAGGGGGTCACTTGCAAACTCTTACTTGCCTAAGTTCCACCATCAACCCTCTATTAAGTCAGAACTTTCCTAAGCACATTTGAAACTAATGTCACCTTAAAAACAAGCCACGGGGCGTCCCTTGGCTCCTCCAAGAGCTGGCCAGGCACAATTCAGTGGCTTCAAGCCCTCTTGTCAGGGCTGAGCCTGACTCCCACTGTGTGATGAGTGTCTCACATAATCGGGGCTTTGATCTTTAGAAGCCCTTGGTACCCGCTGTGCTGCAAGGTGCTAGAGACAAGGCTGTCACCAGGCAGCGAGACATCCCTTTGTAAGTCCTGCTCTGGCACTGAGCTGTGTGGGCGATGACACCATCAAGCAGAGGCAGCTGTAACTGAACTCGGCTCTTCCCGGCAGTCAGAATCAAAGCCCCGGCTTTTCACCCCGGTTCCCTTGAAGCACAGTTGTTACACTACCCAGGACAAAAGGCTGTATTATCAGCTTTGTGAAAGCCCTCTCCATCTGTTTCTCCTTTTCAGTTCCCGATGAAGGCAAGCAGGGAGCAGGCCTGGCCTGGCCTGAGATGCACCCATCTCGCTCCCTAAAGTGTCAATGGAATGTGGGAGCAATTTCCCCAGAGCATTTGAAAGATTCCGCTGGGGTTTCCATGGTAATTTTACAGAGCTGACACTCAATAGGTGTTTGGTAGATTGGATTTATTGAAGGGAAAAAGGCAGGTTAGATATTCCTAGACCAGGAAAGTATAGAAAAGTCTACTGAAAATTCTTTGGATCATCAAAGAAACAGAGACGGAGGGAAAGTGGAGCAACTCTACCCACAGTGGGGTCAAGATTGCTTATTTTCAGAACTGAAGCTTCAGCTCCAGCTTTCTTCCCTCCTCTGAATCAGGAAAGTAACATTTTATGAGGTCCTTGGGCCATAAACAAAAAACATAATTTTAAAAATTTATTTTTATTTCTTACTGTATAAATGCATAAGTATCTGTGTCCAGCCTTGCCAAATAAAATAATAAAAAGACACTTTCGCCAGGCATGGTAGGAAGGAAAAAAAAAAAAAAAAACTGCAATCCCAGCATTCCAGGTAGAAGCAGGAGGATACTCACAAGTTCAAGGCCAGCCTGATCTACATAGTAAGGTCCAGGCTAGCTTGAGCTGCATAGTGAGACTCTGTCTTTAAGACAATTAGTTAACTAATTAATTATTTAAAAATAAATAAAAGGACTCTTCCACTGCTGGTCTGTACCGTTAGGAGCAGAATGTTTCCAGAGTTGGAAAGCCAGGTCTTCATTGCAGGCAAAGCCCTTCTGTTAGAAAAACCCGCAGGGGGCTCTGTGGGTCTGGCTTGCTGTTCCAACTGGAAGATGCTCCGACTTTGCCTTTATGGGAAAATATTGTAGACCTAGATGAGCGTTTAACAGGCAAAGTAGCTGAATAAGAGCAAAGTGAAAAGCCTCTAGCCCCCACCACGAGAGTCGACAGCAGGTTTGGTTATCAGCGAACCTGCGAGGAGACAGCCACCAAATCTCCTGGAGAGGGAGGACAGACCACAGAGAAATGTAAATGTCCGCACATAGTATATGCAAATTAGTGTTCACTCAGCCAGAGTCACAAACCAATAGGAGCTCTGCAGCAGGTGGGCTATAAATAAACCTGACTCTTTGGCAGAGATAGTTGCCCTGCCCTTTGACCCCTCAGGCTCATCAAACCCATCCATAAAAGCTCCAATCAGGGCCAAAGCTGCCTGGCAGATTCTTCCCCGAAGCAACTCCCATTCCACACACTAAAACCGCCACTCAGTTTGGTTAAAACTACAGACTGTCACTTTGTCAATAGGTGCAGCCCATCTCTGAGGTCGGATCAATTCCAGAACAAAGTTTTGAGTGACAGGCTCACCCCTGGAGGGGTTCCAGAGACTCCTGCGTTTTGCACTCCCCTCACGTTAATGGCAAACAAGTTCCCCCGTGATGGATGTACCCACAATTAATATTGAAGGGACAGTTAATGATTTCAAACACTGCTACATGGGCCTCATATTTCAGATTTAAAACTCTCCTTTCAAAGAAGGATTCATTTTCCAAGCCTAGGAATGAATGCTAATACATTAGGCAAAAACAAGTTTTTTAACACCTTGTAAAATAAAGCCAAGAAAATTCATCTGATGGCCTCCACTCAGCCGAGACAACCCCATTATCCTTGAGACACTCACAGTGGGGCTCTGCACTAGGAGCCTGTCCCATCACTCTGTTTCAGGGGATTTGACATCTACAAATCACAGATCCAAAAGTCTGTGATACACACGCATGTCATTCCAGAGAACATCAGGCAGCAAGAACCCTTAAGGTCGCCTATGATTAGCGCTCTCTTTTTGAGTGATTATAAATGAAAGTTCATGGAATGGTGAGGCTCTGTCCGCCTCTCAGAGAGACATCTGCTGTTTGAACATTACTTCTAAATGGAAAAAATTTTTAATTCACAAGGCAAAAGAAAAAAATGTATTTAATACTAAAAGAATCAAAACTCAGTTTGGAGGCTGGAGAGCTGGCTCATGGTTAAGAGTGCTCGCTGCTACTGCAGAAGATTGACATTTAGTTCCTGGCATTCACATTGGGCCGCTCACACCCACCTGCAACGCTAGATCCAGGAGACCCAGTGACCTCTGTGTACATACACAAAGAAATACACATAACTCAAAAAAAAATTTTAAGTCAGTTTGGCTCCTGAATATGGGAAGATTGCGTTTTACGTATGACACTCCCCCTTGTTATGTATCTTGGGGAACACAGAACACACACACCGAGAAAGGGAACCCAGGAGAGACCAAAGTAACTATGATACAATGTCCAACTGGTGAGCCACTGAGTTTTTATTGGGGTTACTATCAGGAGTAGGAGTGAAGGGTCACTTCCAGGAGCAGGGATAACTCAAAACCAGATGTATTGTGGGAAAGCCCACTGTTGGCAGAGAGCAAAACACTAGTCCCCGGCTAAATGAATAGGAACCAGAGCCAACAGGAAGCTGGTATTCCTAAAGACATTGACAGTAGCCAAAGGGCTATTCCATTCCCATCAAGAAGTCAAAAAGAAATGCATAGACATTTAGGCATTACAATAGCAAAACCAGCCGGGCGGTGTGGCGCACGCCTTTAATCCCAGCACTTAGGAGGCAGAGGCAGGCAGATTTCTGAGTTCGAGGCCAGCCTGGTCTACAGAGTGAGTTCCAGGACAGCCAGAGCTACACAGAGAAACCCCGTCTCGAAAAACCAAAAAAAAAAAGCAAAACCAGCTATTGAAAATAACAGTGGATCACTGCCAGCTGCTAAACTGCTTAAACCAGCCTTGAGAAACATAACAAGGGAGAGATGTCCCTACAGCTCCCTGAAAGGATAAAGGAAATGCTATATTAAACCCTCCTATCCACTAGGGGCACTGTGAAAATGCACTAAGCTCTGACCTTAGAGATCTCAGCCTTAGAGTGCATGGCTATTCCATTATAATACACTCTACTGTATTCTATCACAGTGGTGCCTCTTTTATTCATGTTCTGAACAGATCTTCCTCCATACAGTTACCTTTAGGAACTGGGACCTGCTTTGCCTGCCCCTCCCCCCAGGAGTGGGGTCATGGAGACAACGCCCATCACCTTCACATACTGCAGCCAACCAATGCACTAAGTAATCTAAATAATAATAATAATCTAAATAATCCTGTCACAAAATAAATCCCTTCCCAACTTTCTCAGTAGCTTTGGCAGGTCAAAGAAGCTAAAGAACCACCACCAGAGAGTCCTAACCCAAGGCTTCTGTCCAATCTGTGGCACCTTGTAATTTAGAGACACTTTATTGAAACACCAGCCAAACCTGATAGCAAATCCGGTAACACAAACCAGCAACTGTTACGAGCAACCTCTCAGTGTGCAGAGACCAGAGATTCTCCAAGGTTTGTGCTGACAATAAATCACCTCACCTGCCAACCCCGGCCCGATGCACGAATCCAGCACAAGACTCTCAAGACCTATTACCACCGATTAAAGAAGCAGTTTAGGGGAGTGTGTAAATCGAGATGGATTATGTAATCAGCTCTAATAAGAGCTGATGCTTCGAGAATGGATCTGGGTTGGTTTTCTTTGCATTTCTGTTAGCACTTTGGAGGCACTGAGAAATGAACTTAGTGGCTATCTCTGTCACCTCCCTAGCCTCAAATTACCTCTGGGCCCTAGGTGTCGAGGAGAAGGACTCCCACGCATGCTTTTTAGATATATGGGCTCAGTGGCTGGTGGATAGGTGAGTTTCGAGGCTGATCAACTCAGTTTTGAATTCACAAGCCCTGCTTTCAGCCAGCTACTTCCCACTCCTGTGAGGGCTGTGGGAAGAATTTAGGTTTGGGTGGCAAAAGGAAGTTTCCATTTGCTAAATAAGGGATTTGCTGTGCATACTGGAGGGAGTTGGGTGGAAGGTAGTAAAAAGGCTTTGTGCTTTGGACTGGGAACAGCCGAGTCAGTCCCCAGAGCATTTCTTCTGACACAGAGGCAAATTCAATGTCATGGCACAGTCAGGGCATCTAAAACTGGGGCAGAAAAACAAGCCCTGCCTTTCCACAGCCTCTGAAACCCTCCTCAGACCAGTAACAAGGATCAGGCATCAAAGGCCCAGGACCATCACTGTGTCAATTTGAGCCTTAGAAGTGTCTTGGGGAGGTTCAGGGCATAAAATGCAACTTAAGCCTGGTACTATTAGAGCTCAGAGGACCCTGTGGACAATCTCATGACAAAATGTATTTAGCATATTTTCTTCTTAAGTTAAGTATGTTCTGCAGAAGGAAACAGGGCTCTAAATCCCGTTCTCCACTGCTAGGGTCCCATAGGAGTTCACTGCTCCACAGAGTGGCTGACTACTGATTACTGAGAGTGTTGTTGTTGTGGTTGTTGTTTTGTTGTTTTGTTGTGGTTGTTGTTGTTATATGGGGAGATGAAAGTGACAGGTAATAAAATCATATTTTGATCCCAGCCATGTAGAGAGGACAATTCTGGGAATGTACAGAACCCAGAGGGACCCAGAGAAATCATCATTTTGGTAGGTGTCTGACCTACTAATTACCTACAAAATCCAGGGCAGATACTCACTCCACCAATTAATCCTGCAATAGGGAATTAAAGCCAAGGGTGGAGGGAGAATCGTGGTACAATTTCTGTATCCATTTCCTCTCAGCCTGGTCTCTGGGGACACCTCCCACTGTACAAGCCAAAGAGCCTGTCCTGGCTCTGACCTCAACATCCCTACTTATGTCAGAGTCCAGGTCTTCATTGCAGACCCAGAAGGGACCAGTCAAGGCTGGCTCAAGCAGGAACAGCATTATGGGTGAGGGCAGATGTGCCTGTCTGAATCCCAGGAGGAGGTCCTGGCTTAAGATAAGGGAGAAGCTTGAGGGTCAACAAAGACCTAAAATGGGAACAAGAACTTCACTTCTAGAACATTCTAAGGAGCTTTGCTGCTCCAAGCTCCTATCATAGCAATCAGCCTTTGGAGTTCTTCTGTTACAATACCCCTAAGCATTGGACCAGTGCCCAGCCCACAACAGTATCCACAGCTGTTAGTTACCCTTTGCCTCTATGACCCCTCCATGCTCAGCCCCTGTACTTACCTTACAGCACATAAGATGTTATCTAAGCCAAAATCACACTGCCTCAGCCCTTTCTTCAGTTGCTGTTCTTACAGCTGGGACAAAATACCAGTCAGGAAGCAGAGAGAGATGGACGTTGATGCTTGGCTCACTGTCTCCTTTTTATTCAGCTCCAGGACCTTAGCCTACAAAATGGTGCCACCCACCAGTAGGATGGGTCTTCTCTCTTCAATTAACCTGACCTACAAAGTCCCTCAGAGACATGCTTAGATCCTAACCTGACCTACAAAGTCCCTCAGAGACATGCCTAGATCCTGTCTGGTGACAGTATTAACTATTACAGCCTCTTTCCTGCCAATGAAAAACCCAGTGGCTCCTCTTCCATGGACCTTGCTACACTTTAAGTACAGAAAATATTCAGTTGTCTTCACCTTTTCTGTTCTCACAGCTACCAACACCACCTCTATATGAACCCCTACCCAGTGGACTGAGCTGCTCACCATCTGGAGTCCCTGCACTCCAGACTCTCCTTTCCCGGGAGCTTCTCCCTGTCAGTGATGTTTGTCCCAGTAAGTAGTCCTTACCCAAAGCTCTCAGAGCCCAGGATAGCCCCAGGAAGTTGGGCACGGTCCTCATTTGCTTCTCACTAACACTCCTGCCGGCTCTTCAGGCTACAAACAAGACGCTCTGAAAGAACTCCATCTCCCAGAAGGCAGTGCCCATTCATCACAGGGGGAGTCCCCGGCAGATTGCAGTAGCATTTGTCATTCTCATGGCCTAGTTATCAACTTTCCATCCTGTAAGTATATTCCCCCAGGAGTAAGAAGCATTTCTTATCATTATCCAAGGAAATTGTAAAATACTAGTATTCAATGGAACAGTTGTCAACTCTGGCTTTGGAGTACCCCCATCGAGTGGGAATTAAATGCTGGTTTCATCTAGCCATATTGAGCAGCCGAGATTGCCACAGCCAGTCATCAGAGAGACAGATGCTCCCTCATTCACTGGGGCGGCTACAGCAAGAAGCACAAACTCCGGGCAGATGGAGGGGGAGGGAGCAAGGATAATCATAAACAAACTGGAATTATTGACTCTCTGAGAGGTGTCGGACAAAATAGACTATACCCAGGATAAATAGTCCTTTTGCAAAGTGCTTTCAGGGGATGTGACAGCCATTTTTTTTTTCCTTCCTCTGCCCAAAGCTGTCTTTGAGACGTCCACCAACCACCTGTTTTCACTGAAAACCATTTAGGGTGGAGGGGAGGCTTGGGGATCTTCACCTTACAGAGTGTGGTGGGGGTCACTTGCTAATGGAATCAAGCAAAAGAAGGGTCGTGGGCAGGTCAGTTACAAGCAGACTTTCTCCCTCGGCTCTGCTGCTAATGGAGGCTGGAGTCTCCAGAGGTGGCAAAGGGCTGCCAGGGTCTGGTCACTGTGCAAGCCGTATCCTCTCGGGCACACTCCTGAAATGGCTGTCACCTGAGGTGCTGGGCCAGCAAAGGGTTGCAAAGGAAAGTACGGGCACAGCCTGACAAAGAGGGCCCTGCCTTATTTTGATGGCAGCTGTCAAGTAAACCAAAGAGTTCTCTCTCTAGCTCCAAAGTGCACACTCACTCCGTGTGCCCAGCACCTCTGAGGGCCCAGCCAGACCATGGGCACCAGTAGGAAACTGGTATTATCGCTTTCTCATGACCACTGCTCATGACTCTTTCACTCACAATACATTTTCTTCTCTAGAGTAAGTGGGAGGTAGCTGAGATTGAGAGTTGGGGAGCCCCCTCTAATGTCTACGTGACAGTGATGATCTGTTACAAACAGAGGAGCTTGGAGGGGGGGTGGGGGTCTGAGAGTCTGCACTAACTCCATAGATATCCCCAGAAGGGAACATGGAGAAGCCACAACAGCCTATGGCCCAGCAGCAGTTTCTGTACTGATGAAGTCATGTATGTGTTGATGGTGTCCTGATCTAAGCCCAGGCTCCCTGGCTTTGTGAAGAGGTGGGCACTCTTCCGATGAAGAAAATAAGAGACAGGAACTCTGTCCAGCTCTCCCAAGATTATATGTGAACTAGGATAGTTGTCATGAAGAAAAACTGCACCATGCTGAGCCAGTGTCCTACATAGAACCAAAAAAAAAAAAAAAAAATGTGTGTGTTTTAACAGAACATAGAACAGACCTCCCTGATGGTCATTTCAGAACCAGAAATATCCACACCAAAAACACAACTCTGACCTCAAGGGGAGCAAGAGACAGCTTATTGTAGAACACAGATTTAGATTTACCCTGAATATTGTATTCTAACATGGTAACAGCTTCATGAGGTTTCTATAGTAACAAGCAAAAAAAAAATCATAAATCAAGATACTTTTTAAATAAAATGATGGAAACAGGGCTGGAGAAACGGCTCAATGGTTAAGAGTAGATACTACTTCTTACAGAGGACCGAATTTTAGTTGCCAGCACCTACTCTAAGTGACTCATTCACTTTGGTAGGGTCACTACTACATGTAACTCTAGCTCCAAAGGCACCGGATGCCCTCTTCTGGCTTCTATGCGTAATGAACGTGTGTGTGTGTGTGTGTGTGTGTGTGTGTGTATACACTTGCATAATTTTAAAATAAAATCCTTAAATACATCTATATTTATGAAGACATTAAACAGTGGGTCACAACAAAACAGGCCAATCTTTGTTGGGGGGCCTCAAAAGCTATCTGATGATACTCTTAGCTTTGGGGTCCGTGCTGGCCTGTTTGTACATTCTAAGAGAATTTATCTGATGGTCACAAAGATGTTAAGTCAAATACAGAGGTGGGCAAATAAGTGAGTATTTATAAGGCTAAAGATATTTTGGCTCTGGACATGTTACTTTCCAAGTCTCCACAAGCATTGAACATCTCATCAATCAGACTGCCTTGGGGGACGTCGAATGCAGGTGCGGCTTCTCTAGAAACTTGTGTGGGAAGCATATGATGTCCTGTGTGAACGTGTATTGTTGACATGAGTACAGCCATGTCAAGGATTCTAGTGACTCAGATCCATGGAAAGGACAGCAAAACTTTCCCCAGGTGAGGCTTAGGGGTGGCAAAGCTTTCTTCTGGTCCAAGGACCAGTGTAAACAGTGACCACCAGTAAGCCTTCCTCCTTCCAGATGACTGCAAAGCTGAGACTGCTCCCCTTCAGAGACTCCACTGTGGTAGGCTAACATGCCTGCTTGTTCAGCCTGCCATCCATGCTGCATAGAACAAACGCACAGTGTCCCTAGGCTGCTGGTGATGGTGCAACTCCATCAGCAAGCACAGCCCACCTGGTCCAGCTTTTCTGCACATGTCTGACGTTTCTTTGTTTATTCATCTCCCCAGTCAGGCTTCCAGGACACAGTAGCATGGTTCACAGCAGATTCCAGGTAATAGAGTTTACAATTGAGAGACTGTGGAGGCAGGATACCTGGACCACAGATCTATGGAGCAGCCTTCTCACCTGCTATCTGCTCAGCATCCTAGCACATGGCTCAAGCTGTCTGGAGTGTCCACTCAGTGCCTTCTTAGACAGAGATGAGACCCTGCCCAGATCCACAGGAACTGGGTGGACCAGTGGCAACTAGCTGATGAGATTGCATTGCTCAGACATTTTCCTCCAGTTTCCTTTAAATAAACAAGATTAGAATCCTGGAGCCCTCTGTCTTGGGAGACTCACAGTGCTCGGCTTCGGAATCTAACTGGCTGCCCTGTGGGATGAACAAAAGAACAGGCCATTAAGGTAAGCCAGGAGGCCATCTCCTTGGTGGTTGATATGGTGTAGCAAGTGGGTCCGACTAACTGTGTCGCCAGATAACTGATCTTGGATAAACCTGAGCTCAGATTCTAGTTCTGTTCTCTTAATTTCTCTAAACTGTGGCTCCCGTCTCAATAAGAAAGAACATGATATCTTCATTATCAACCTGATTACGTTTGGAATCACCATAGCAACATATCCTGGGTGAGACTATAAGTTGAGAAAGGTCCAGCTTAGGAGGCATGATGCCACGGGCTGGGGTCTCAAAGGGATAAAATGGGCAGTCAAGCTGAGCAGCTGCATGCATCTCTCTCTCCTTCCTCAATGTTAAGAGTGTGACCTCTACCCCCAGGCCACTAATTGCATGCCTCTGCTGCCATGATGAAGGTACTCTCAAGCTGTGAGCCAAAATGAACACTTCCTTTCTTAAACTGCTATTGCTGGGGTATTTTGCTACAGTAACAAGGAAACTAATGCAGGGATAAGGGAAATAATAGTAACAGAATCCAAGTTAGAAGGGAAGCCATTGGGTCAGCTGGAAAGCCAGACTTCTGCTCCATGTTGAACCTGAGGGAATCCCAACCTATGGCTCTCTGCCAAAGAAGAAGACAATTTGTACAAAGCACATAGAAGACTCAAGAAACAGGTCAGAAGATGAGATTTACAATTCAATCAGCCAGCCCTGGACAGCAGAGCCAAGTGGAACCTTGTAATTTTCTAATGAGTCAGTGAGGAAATAAATATGTTATCATATGTTATCCTAGTCATAATGGTTCTGATTAGAAGAAATAATATCCTCAAAATAGAGTTGATAATAGTTAAAAATTCACACTGACCAATCTGAGATACATATATAAATCTGACAACTCAGAGAGCAACGCCGAGAGATCAAACTGTCTTGATAAAATTTCAATCTGCAAATATTTGTCCGGGAAAATTGGATTTGACAGAAACAATGGTCACAGAAGAAAGCTAACAATGGCAGAAGTTATAATGGATACAATTTGATTGACATATTAAATCCTCTCTGTGCAATTTACAGCACGTGGAATTAACTTCTTTGGAATCATTTCAGTAAGATAAAAAAAAAAAAAAGCACTGGAAATAAATTTACTAGATGGGATAAGAAACTGATCAAGGGTTTTATGGGATTAATGAGACTCACTTCTTCTAACCTTACCTTCAGAGGCACCAAGTCAGAGATGCAAAGGTCCAAGCATCTTTGTGAAGGGTCTTACCCAGGCTGGTGCATAATGCCCAGTGTCCTCGACCTGGTGGACCTCAGACACACACAAACAAGATCTGTTTGATTCTGCTCTTAAAGCCTACCATTCAAGATGGACACTTCTGGACACCACCCATGTTTCTAGCATTGCCACTGCCTACCACTTCTCCCAGCCACAATTACTTACAGTTTCTGTTGTGTTTTTATCAGATTACCACACACTTTGTGGTTTAGACAACATCGATCTATCATCTCAACAGTCTCAGAGATCAGATACACAGTGAGTCTTATGAGGCAGTGGAGAATGTGTCAGCTGTGGAAGGCTGTCTCCTTGCTTCTTCCAGCTTCTAAAGTCAGCTTCTATAGCTCCTGGCTCCACCCTCTAACTTAAACACCAACAATGAATCCACCTATTCATCCATCCATCCATCTATCCATCCATCCATCCATCCATCCATCCATCCATCCATCCATCCATCGGTGTTTCCTCTTCCTCTATTACTACAGATTACTACAGATGCTTCTTCCCTCTGAGAAGGGTCCTTGTGACTCTCTCAGCCTCAGGCATTTTGTGATAGCTGACTTCCCCATCTCAAGACCATGAACTCAATTCCATCTGCAAAGTCCCCTTGCCATGTAAGGTGGTATGAGCACAGATTCTGAGGACTAGAGTGGGGACATCTTCAAGTGTTTCTCTGTTATTCAGCCCTCCAATGTCCTGAAACAGAATCTTACAAATGCCAAGTTTATACTCCCTAAATCTATGTTTATCTCTACAGTGTGAGTGGGAGCCATTTAGCTGTAGCTTCCTTCCCCTTCATGGGGGGATGGCGGGGGAAGGGGGACAGAGGACACTGTCTTGCCCAGTGGTGCTAGGCTTAGTCTGGGACTCATTACTCTCAATAGAATCTCAGTAGAAGATTTGCAAGCCTTAAATATCCTTAGCTGGTTCTGGATCCACTGAGAAGCATCCACTTTGCTGCCTGCAGCCCCTGAGAGGCAGTCCAGGGGAAACACACACAGGACTCAGGGGAATCTAGTGTAGTTCAGGGTAACCCCTAACAGCCTAGCCAAGGGAGACAGCTTGGCCTGATGGATTACTTTATTTAACTCTGCATATGACGGCATCAGCATCTCAATATGCTCAGCAGAAATATGTATTATGACACATTTTATTTCCACTTCTCCCATATTAAGTCTTCAAAATCCAGTGTGTTTCTTTTACTCAAATAGCCCCTCTCAGTAAGGACTAGCAGGTCTAACCCCTGATACAATTTTCTTCTGTGTTCCCTGTACTTAGCTATACCCTGGGAAAATAGAAAAGGTCTAATGTTACATTACAAGGATTTGCTGAGTTGCTGAAGCCCCATGGTGCCACCTCTGGGGAGCACTCAGCCTGGTGGGGAGGATGGTGTATTAGTGACTTTCCTGTTGCTGTGATCAAATCTCATGACCTGAAGCAACTGGAGAATGTTGGTTGGAGGTGGGAGGCTGGGTTACGTTTTCAGAGGGAGAATCCATAATGGATTGTTGGCTACTCAGGCCTCCCTGAATAACCTCCCTGAAGTGAAAGCCCTCCCTGCCCCAGGCTCCCTTGTAAACTTTCAAACTTTGTATACTTTGTAAGCTTTGTAAGCCTTCAAGGCACACAAGTGTCCAGGCCCCAACCTGAGGAGCTCCAGCGGCCAGACTCTGCCCCCAGACCTCTCTAAGGGCCATTTTCTATGGCTGTAATGGACATTCCTAGCCCCAAGGTGGGAGAGTGGCCAGGCCTTGCTCTACAACAATGACAGCAGCAACAACAACAACAACAAAAATGCCTTCAATCCCTGAGCTTGCCTAAAGATCAGGCCACATAATCCCTCCAAGTCCCTTTTCTCCCAATCCCATCCAACCCTGAAAAGCTCCACCACTCAAGAAACAGGATATGAACCCTGTGTTCTACCCATTTCACTGTTGAGCAAAAGCAGCTATCCTCCCGGTTTTTTTCTTCCCAATAAATCTCTTGTGTGAGGTTTGTTGTGCCATGTGACTTTGTATTATTCTTTGGCTCCCAACTGCCTGAATACCTTTCTGTACGAACTTCCAGGCATGGTAGCAGGCAGCCAAGGCAGAAAGCAAAAAGATCACATCTTCAACCATTCACACAGGAAGTAGACTGTGAACTAGAAGTGGGGTAAGGCTATAAACCCTCATGTTCACGCCCAGTGATATCCCTCCTCCAGCAAGCCTCTACCTCTTAGAAGTTCTATCACCACTCCTGCAAATAACACTTCAAACTGGGGGCCAAGTGTCAAATACATGTGCCCATGGGAGACACTTCTCATGCAAACTGACTATGTATTATGACACATTTTCTTTCCTTTTCTCCCA
Source organism: Rhabdomys pumilio (assembly GCA_030674055.1). Classification (NCBI taxonomy): domain Eukaryota; kingdom Metazoa; phylum Chordata; class Mammalia; order Rodentia; family Muridae; genus Rhabdomys; species Rhabdomys pumilio. The sequence goes on from JANHMN010000025.1 coordinate 683,556, forward strand.
TATTAACTCTAATCAAAATCCAATGTGTTTCTTATACTCAAATAGCTCCTCTCAGTAAGGACTAGCAGGTCTAACCATGTATATGTGTCTGAATGTGTATATGGCTCACATACACACGTGGGTGTGTATGGGTAAGAATGGCCAGAGCTGACTTTCAGCAGCAGCATGGAAAGAAAAGCTGGGAAACACCAACAGGCTGCCTGGGCTAGGGAGGCTAGCTGGCTCTGGGCGGTGTCCATGACACACTGGGCGGCGTCCATGACATACTTCCACACAAATCCGAAGGTTGAAATCGAGCTGTGGAAATGTCACATATATGCAGTAAAAAATGAAGCCGAGGGTATATACAGCCTGCAAGGATTCCAAATCTAAGGGCCAAATCATGAAAGACCTGTTGCTATGACACAAGGCCAGCCTGGAGACCCATGAGGCATTGTGTATATGGTGTGAGCACTCTCCTAACATGCAATTTGGTTTCTCTGTGTCTTTGGTTTCTCTGAGTAAGTTTTAGTGAGTGTCGTATTTGGTTTTATATCCTTTGAAAAAGAATAAAAACAGTATCAGTAAATACATATAACATGCCCAGCATAGACAAAGCCTGGACTGTATCCTGCACACATCTGCACAGATATCTGATTTCATCCTGAAAAACCACCCACTGTGAATGTAGTCATTGTCTTCATTCTTCAGGCTTAGCAACTCATGGTTCTGGGGGTCAGAGGCAGGTCCTCAGTATCGACTGAGACATCTCCCCAGCCCCAAGGTCATATATAGATAGAGATAGATATAATGCATATTATATAGTATACAATATATATCATATAATACATAGCATATATTATATAATACATGTTATAATATATGTCATATAATATATCATATATTGTATATCATATATCATATTATATGATGCATATTATATGTTATATTGTATATCATATGTCATATATCATGTATCATATATGGTATACTATATATCATATTATATAATACATATTATATAATGTTATGTCATATATCATGTATCATATATTGTATATCGTGTATCATGTATCATATATCAATCACATATGTGTGTATTAGTGTGTATATAAAGAAAATGAAATGCCTAAGAGTTTAAACAAATGAGAGAGTTTTTACACACATTCATTGGAATGTGTAAAAAGATTCAAATCCATATTCCTGAACAAAAAGAAACAATACTCCCCCCCAATAGAAGTAAAGATGCCACTCCAGCCCTGAATGATAACAAATTCAATGCAGACTCATTACAAATTCCAAGGGCTATTTACAACATGTGCCTATACATAATTGATATTCTTAGCAATACAAAGCCCTTACAGTTATTAAGAAAAGACAGACACTACCATCATCTGTGGCTGTACAACAGCTTACCCCCAAGTTCAGAAGCTTGACACACTAGGCACATTACTTCACACAGTTCTGACTCCCAAAATTTTGGGAAGAGCTTAACTGGGGATCCAGCTCAGGTTACCTAGAGAGGGACAAGGGAGGAAAGAAAGAGATTGTTAATAACCTTAAAGCTTGACAATAGGGTCTAATAACATGATGTATGCAAATACCACACTATGAACATAGATGACTTTTTTTTTTAATTTACAATATAATCTGCTTCCATCATTCTCAAGGTACCCCAGTGTGCTCAACAAACTCCAGTGCTTCAACAGGACACAGTAAGCTTGGGGGTGAGGAGGACACAGTACGGCTTCATCGTACTGGACTCCATGTAGCAACTGAGCTAGCCATTTCTTTAGTAGATGATGCTGTATTCTTTTGCAGATAAAACATTTGTTTCCCATCATGCCTCTCTTGCTTTAAAGTATGGTAGAAGGAGCTGGAGAAGGGGCTCAATGGTTAAAACAGTTTCTGTTCTTGCAGAGTACACGGGTTCCCAACACCCACACAGGTGACTCATATCTGCCCGTAACACTAGCTCCAGAAGATCAGATGTCCCTCTGATCTCCACAGACATACACACATTCAGGCACATATACACACCTTTTTAAAAGGACAACAGAAAATACAATACCAGGTGTCTAGCTACAGAGAGAGCCAGGTAGGCTAAGCCACAGCTGCCCTGAATCGTATAGAAAGTTGGAGCAGACAAAAAGAGCAGGTCCCCAGGAGACTGCGCGGGGCTGGCAGGACAGGCTGCAAAGAACAGCAGCTGTGTCAGACATGAGTCTGTAGAAGGAAGCAAGTGTTTCAGATAAGACCATAGACACCAAGATGACTTGGAATGAAGGTACCAAATCACCACTGCAAATGGGTTCTAGACCATTCCTGCAGAAGACTGGGCGTCCAGACATTGTGGCACCAAGGACTGAAGGGCAGTGGATGAATTCATGTGTTGGAGCAGAATAGGAAAAATAAGTTTCTTAAAAACACTGAAAGAGGGAAACAGGCTAGACAATCACTCAAACAGCAGGTTCTCAACCTATGGGGGTTGCATACCAGATATCCTGCACATCCAATTTTACATTACAATTCATAACAGGTAGCAAAACTAGAGCTATGACATAGCAGTGAGAATTTTATGGTTGGGGTCACCACAACAGGAGGAACCATATCAAAGGGCTGCCACTTTAGGAAGGTTGAGAACTGGTGAGACGCACCTAATATTAGTAAGTTGTCATGTGCTGTTTGAGCTCACGGAGAAGCTGGTTCTGGAAGTGCAGTGATCCCCATACCTCAGACCCAGGCAATGCCCCTTATCTGAATGGGCTAGCACCCCCAATTCTGTAACAAGAAGGAAAGAAACCAGCAAATGAGCCCCAAGAGTAAAAGTCCCCTACCCCCGAGGTCAGCCCTCTCTAACAGATGCCATACTGTTTGCACTAAGATAGAAAAGTGTCTGCAATGGGAGAGGGGAGCTGGGAGTTCAACATGGGAGATCAGCCGTGGGGAGAAGGCTCAGATGAGAAACCCAGCCAACTGCCTCAACTTCACCAGTCAGCTTCCGCTGGACATCTACAAGCCTCTGATTCAATGATGTCACTTATCTGCCGTCACCTGTTCTTTTCTTTGAAAGCCTCACCCAAGAGGACATTCTGCCTGGGACTCTCCCGAGTGGAGACTCCAAGTGACTTCTAGAAGGGCTTTCCAGTTGCTTCTGCCAAGTGCTCTGAGTATCTCCCTTGATGGTGTTTTGCCTTCCTTCTACCCACACATTACCTGCTATTTACTCTTATCCTTGGGCTTGCTGTCTATTTAATAAACGCACTCATTCACAACTGCAGACATGGCTATTGTAGGTCATTTTCTCGACCATACAGAAGAGTGGGGCATGGGCCACAGGGCTCTTTCCTTGTGAGAAGCAGTTGCTCAACTGAGGTGAGTTTCATTGTGTGCCCTTTCCTTCACAGGAGGGCGGTCCAGGTTGGCAAGCCTACAGTTTTGGGAGGTTTTGTATGAGCCACTGTAGTGTGTGATTTCTAGTTTAGCAATCTCAGGGTCACTTGAAGAACGGCCATGCAAATCGGGGTCACTCTGGTAAGGATGTAGGAAAGTCCAGACCTGGTCAAAGGGTCATCACAGGGTACAACGACTAGCAGTTTGGGATTCCTGGCTTATGTTTGTGAAAATTCCCCTATGAGGACAAGTTCCTGCCACAATGATCCCTCTCACCCCCAAGTCTCAACAGAAATGTATGAAATGGCTAGAATCTCTATTTTCTAGGAACCTCTCATGGGCCAGTGACATCTTTGTATTCTCACTGCCTGTCTGTTGTAAAAGCCCGAGCTGCCCCACCTTAGGGGCCAAACTATAGTGGCCCGCTCTGTTCCACAGGTCCAGGTTTAGCAAGAGAGAGTGGGGGGGGGAAGAAGGGGAAGAGACACGAAGAATAGAGACAAGCCAGAGGATCTGTAGTAAAGTCTTCTTGACTGTCTCCACCATACACACACCACTACACCTACTACTACTACACCCCACATTCTCACACACACACTCTACAACAATAAAATCCTGGGTATTTATAGGCTTTTTCCACGTGCCTTGTAGGCGCCTGGATACCACGTTCTTGCAGGTGTGGATATGACGTAAGCCTTACAGGCGTGGACAGCACGTGCGCCTTACAGGCATGTATGGCGTGGATACCACGTGCTCCTTGCAGCTGGGGGCACTTAACAGCAAAACAAGCTATATGGGATATCAGAGTGTGCTTCAGCTGTTGTAGGCTGTTGAAAACCAAGTCTCATGTCAGGGTATATGGCTCAAGATGGCTGCAAAGCTGATAGCTGCTTTCTAGCCGCTTTTTGCTTAAAGTCGGCTCCCAACAGTCTGTCTCCACACCATCACACAGAGACATGATATCCTGAAACTACAGCCCCATTTCTAGTGATGATACTGTCCCTGGGGCTCAGCACCTCCCTTCAGGTTCCCAGATAGTAGGATCTCTAAGGGTACTAGAGGAAATTCTATGCCTTTTGCCTGTGTGTAAATTCTATTCTATGGGAAGAGTCTGGCCTTTCCAAAGACAAAAGACAGTAACTCAGGGCTTACTGTAGCCTGACCATGCCGTCTCACTGAGACAACAAAGCCCTAAGCCTGCTGACTGCTAGACTGGGAAGAAGACAGAGAGGGAAAACCTAGAGAGAGTAAAAAAAAAAGAAAAGCAAGAAAAATGGGTATCTCGATACATGACTTGGCCCAAGGGTAATATTTGTTCAGCCATGATGGTTTGATGTGTTAGCAAGCCAGAGGTAGGTGGTATTTCACCCAGTGACCTTCAGACTTAAGTCACAGCATAAAACAGAACAGCGTGGCAGGCTCCAGGCAGGGGGAGGTGGAGAAGTGACCTTCAGGCTCAGCATGGAGGAAGCTGGTCCCATACCATCCCATTAACACTAAGCCACAATTGATCACCACAGCAAATCAATGAGAGCAAGGTCCCTTCCAAAGCTCTCTACAAATGGGCTGCGTCGTGAAATACGAGCTTGTGAAGTTTCTCATTTTGTACAATTCTGACATTTCTTGCCATGTGATTAAAATATAATAAGATCAAATAGAAAATACTATTTGCTCAATCACCTGCAAACCTAACACAGTCAATACTGCAATTCCATCCAGGAAGAAGCCATTTCCTAGACTCCATAAAGAAGCCCACATTTAAATTTCATGTTCTCCGCTGTTACTGTGAAAAATTACATGTTTTAAATATAGGACAAATACAGGCCAGGCCAATTCTTGTTATAATAAATTTTATTTCAACATTCTCAGTAAATAAAATCTCCAAGCCCTAGCCAATGAACGGCTGCTTCCAGGCTCATTCAATAATACATAATTCCATTCCAAATAATGATTTGTTCATTCCCTTTGAAGTCTAATTCAAGTCCCTTTCCCCTGAGAAAGCCCAGGTTTCCAACTATCGTTACCTCCTTCCATGCTTCTCAGAACATAGAACACCTTCGAATGTGTGCCCCTTCTTTTCCTGCCCTGAGTAGGCACCTCTTCAAGGTCAAAGAACTGTAACATTCGCCAATGACCTGCATTCCTGGATACCTAGCCAGTGTTCCACAGGAAGCAGGTACTCCATAGCTATTTGCTGATTGAAAGAGCCCATAATGATGGCGTTTAACCCATGGCGGGTTTTCTACCCATCCATCTCCCACCCTGCTAGAATCCTCACCACACCAGTCATTTCTAGTGAAGACATGATGTTATCCTCCGAGACCTACACACACACACAGTCATTTTACACACTGTCAGCTTCATCTATTAATTTTCTTACTGTCAGAGACAGTTAAGAGAGCCTTTGTGGAAATGTCTAAGGATTTGTAAAACAGAAGCATATTTGTTTGGCTTCCCCTGGTGCATGGAGCTTAGGAACTGTGCAATCATAAGTATCAGAGTGAGCTCTGTGGCTTTCCTATAATTGACTTGGGGAGGCAAAAATACAATTCAGAAACAGAGTGCTTTCTTGGGGCCCTAGTACTTTCTAGTCTACAGATCATTTGAAAACAAAAAGCAAACCTAAATCTTCAACTCAGATGCTTCCAGACTGAGAATACCTCTAACCCTTAACTATAGGTAAGATTAGCCTCTAGTCCTAAGGGATCTAACAATGCAAAGGACCCCCCCTCCCGCCACCCTGTGATTTTAAAGGACTGTCAGAACAAAATTAAGCAGGTGCCTAGTTAGGATATCAGTCTCTGGGCAGGTAGCCTGGGTCTCTAAGCAGAGGAAGAGTCCTTGGGTCCAGGAAACAGGATCTGGTGGGCCCTCCTAGCCACATGCAAGAGCTATGCCTTCCATCCCCACAATAGACTGCAATGCCCTCTTAAACCACAAACCAAAGAAAACCTTTAATTCTCTTACGTTGCTTCTTGTCAAGTGTTTTGTCATAGGTAAGTGACTAGTATGGCATCTGTGACCAGGGGCTAGGTAGCCCCCTGGGGACTTTGGTCCCAGGTTATTGAGACATCAGTTTGAGTAGACTTCTAGCACTAAATAATCCTCAGAAACTAACTTGTCCTGGCCTTGTGGATCAGAAGTATTCAATTCAAGAGTTCGGAAAGTCTACTCAAATTGTCCTGAATACAGGAAACTACAGTCCCATTTGTCTAGAACACCTGGTTCCATTTCCTGTGGTCTCCTCTGCTGTGCCCACCCACTGTGTGCTGTTTCCACAGCAGCTTTCCTCATGATCACAAAATGGCAGCCAACTGCCATCAGGATTCCACAATTCTTTTTTTAACCTTCCCAAAGGAGAGAAAATGCTATCTCAAAGAGCACTGAGCTAAATTCCTGGGCCCTTTTCTCATCAGACCACCTCCCCATCTCTCTAGTAAGTGGAGAGTAGGTAGGATTCTGTAACTATTTGTTCCAGTCAAGGCCACCATAGCATGAGGTTAGCAAACCTAGGGGAGTCTCTAGGAGAGTGTGGGCTGAGACCTGTCATTACAACATCCATTTCTTCTGCTCCTGAGCAGAAACGCTCTAGACTCCCAAATCTATAATGGGGCTTTCCTAAACCGTTCAGTGGCATAAATAGTAGAACAGAGTCTTTTTAATATTTTAAAGCTTAGGTCTTTTGCTGGGTAGTCTCGCGACTACTCTATCTGGACTAATCCTGGCCCACATCCTGTCACATGGCCAGGTCTACCCCTCTGCCCCCCTCTGGTCTATCTGTCTACCTCAGAGTCTGTTGGCAAATCTCTTGCCTCTCAATTCTCCCAGAGTCCCTCTCTCTGCCCAGAAAATCTGCCTTCCACTTCCTGCCCAGCTATTGGCCATCAACTCTTTATTTAAACCAATCAGATACAATTCTAGATTGCCTTAGGCAAGTGAGGAAGGAAGACACATTTACAAAATATGAGACCAGTGATGAACCACAAAAATAACAATTCCAGATTCTTCCAGCCTTTAGCTCTTTGCAGAATTAACAATTTGACAGAATTTACAGAATTAACAATTGAATATGCAGAGATACACCTTCACACAATGTATCCCAACACAAACCCTCGTGTGATTCCTTTTGTGTTCTCCCCAGGAAAAGATCTCAGAGTCCAGGATGACTATGTAAAGCATGCAACCTTCTATCTGTACCAGACCTCAGGAGACCCAGAAATATGAAGAAGCATTCATTTCCCACCTGGGACTGTTTATCATGAAATCAGTAGCCACTTTGGGCACTGAGTTCTCTATCAACTAGTCTACAGCCAGTACCACCCAGAGGTGTAGCTCTGGGAGAGGCCAAAAAGATTCCCATTAGCAATCTAGCCCAGTGAGGGCCACTCCAGCTCAGTCCTGCTTGCCTTTCACTGCCTTGAAATCAATCGGCTCTAAGGAACTGGTCCTTACTGTCAAAAGCCAAATGAAGCCCTTCTTCCTCCCTCCTCCTCCGTTTTTTTTCTCCTCTCATGTGCTTGCCTGAATCACAGGTCAGGATCCACCACAGTGCCCCTTCCTCCATGCTTCCCCATGTCGCTACCAACCCCAACTGCCCAGGCTTCTCCAGGATTACTGACTTTCTTATTTATGGTCTCTGCTGGACCAGCTAGCCACAGTGTGTGTCCACACAGACCCCTCTAAACAAGAGGCCTGTCCAGGATGTTCCTCTAGCTTCCTGTGTTCGGCATTTTATAGATTACAAAACCCAGTCCCAACTCCTCAGCACCTCTGCTAAGATCCCTAGAGACAAAAAAGCAGGTACTCATCAGCTTCCATAAAGGAAAGAGGTTGGAATTCACAGAGGGAGGCAGGAGATCCATGTATGTCAAGAGCCAGACCCTGACCCGAAGCCCTATGACCCTTTCCTACCTCCATACAGTGACTCATTCAGAACCACTGCCATCTCTGACAGCATGTCTGCGACAGAAGCACCAGGCTTCAATGCACCTGTGCTCTGCTCTAGGGGCCCAGGACCTGACCTCTAGCAAGCCTGAGGCAGCTGCTTCCTGCAGCTTACTCACTCTGCAGTGCTCTGGGCTAAGGTCCCTGTCAGCCAGCATCCAGGCTGGCCAGAGCACAATCTTTCCCTGGGCTCTAGGGTACCTCTCAGACAGACAGCCTTGGAAAATCCAATTTGCCTCTCCCATGCTTCTGTTATTGCTTTGAGATTTCTTTTGCAGTGATCTGGGTCTTTGATGCGCAGTTTCAATCTTTGGTGAGTACAGATATTTCCTAGGAAACCAAAGTAGCCTTTTTCTTCAGGAATGTGCAGACACAGTAGCCTTTCCTCCAAGAAGGTCCTGGCAGAGTAGCCCCTCCATTTGGGAAGGTGCTAAGCAGAGAGGACTCTGGGAGCAGAGTCACCTAGGTTCCCATCATACTAAGGCCACTAAGCTAAGGGCACTATGCTCATTCACTTTCCCGAATCAATTCAACAACACACAAGTATACAGTAAGTATCTGCATCGCTGTGGTCCAGCTCTCAAACCCTCCCACAAGACAACTAAACAACCAACGGCATCTCCTTTGCAAACATTAGGAGGAGATGAAGGAACTCTCTCCCCAAAAGAAGGTACACAGGTGCAGGCTCAAACAAAAACACCTGTCTTCTTGGGCGTTAGTGGATCCCTGGTCCCTGAAGCTGAACCCCAAGGACCAGTCACCAGTCTAGAGACCTCTGAGCAAAGAGAAAGGTAATGCAGGGTCCCTTCAGTTGCCAGAGCACCCTGAGGGTCCTGTTCAAATTCTGACATGATCTTTCAAATTCCTGGGATGGATCGTAATCACATTCGACCGCAGGCCTCAGATCTTGACTTTCTTGTATTCCAAAGGCAAACTCTTCCATGGTAGTATCTTAATATAAAAACGGAAAGAAAATCTGTATTCTAGCCTGGGAACTAACTGACCCTGGGGAGTTGAGGGTAGAAGATCGCATCAGACTTGCAAATGAGCTTTCCTTCACTCCGGACTAGGGCTAACAATTTTCTCCAGGTGTGCACTGGGAGCGCACATGCGCACGGTCCTGAAAAGTTCCTCCTGAATCAAAACCCTGCAAAGGAAACCACTTAACATGCACCGAGGGAGCTGGCTGCTTTGTGGAAGCTGCCAGTGAATTCTCTTGCAAGGCAGGGGACACTTCAGGATGTGCAAATTATTTCTCCTTTGTCAAAGCAGATTTCTGTAGAATGGGAGAAGACAAGCCAGCAGGGAGGGGAGTGAGTGTATGAGATTTCTAACTGCTATGTGTCTCCACGAAAGAAGAGTGTTGCATTGATATTATTGTTATTTAACTGGGGTTTGGTTTTTTTTTTGTTTTTTAAGGTCTATTTTTTGTTTGTTTTTAATTCTGTGTGTGTGGAGAGCCAGTGACTGGGGGCGTGAGGACTCATATATGGATTCAGATATCTATGGAAGCCAGAGGTGTTGGACCTCGTCTTGGAGCTGGAGTTAAAGGCATTTGTGATCTGCCCCATGTGGTGTGGGTGCCAGCAATAAAACTCCGGGCCTGTATAAGCATAGTACATGCTCCACACCACTAAGCCTAGATGTAGCCCGGGACTGACCTCAAACTTGTGATTCTCCTGCTTCTACCATTACAGTATATGCCACTGCTGTGCGCCACCACAAGCAACTGCTCCCATTTTCAGATAGGGTGACAAACTGTACAGTTCTAGATAGCCTAGAACTCCCTACGTAGACCAGGCTAGCCTCAAACTTACAATAATCTTGCTTCTACCTCTGTCCCAGCACCCTGCCCCAGCACCCTGTCCCCACCCCTGCCTCCTGAAGACTGGGACTATAGGTATGTACTACTACAGCTGGCCAACAGTATCGTTTGTCTGGACCTCCTTCAAAATTTCCCAATGTGTGGACTCCCAGATAGAAGTATTCATCAGACTCCGTGTGCCTCAGTAGGAGGCTCTGCAGAGGGCTCTATGCACAGAAGCTTGTTTCTCCCCCCTCAACACCCCACCATGAGCTCCCTGAAAAACAAGAACCATGACACCAGAGTGTCAAAGGGGTCAGCCAATCTTCCCAGCATGCAGCTGTAGCCCAGGGTGGAACAGAAAGAGAGAGACTAGAGGCCTCTCCGGATGGATGGAGTAAAAATTTCCTTGGGCATTAAAGAAAGCCATCAGAGCTATAAAACTATCCTGCCGATGCTGTAGGCGTGTGTCGAGAGAGGCTCATCTTTGAGCAGACCTGCTCTTATTCCTGCCCCAAGCCAACAGCCAACCTGGCTTATCTGCTATGCCAGATGGAGCCACCCAGTGACATCCAGATTACCTCTGGATCCCCCCTCAAAGAACAGAGAGCTTTCTCTTATGGAAAAGGCAAGTGAAAAATAAAGCTTCAATTTTAAAAGGCTTTAAAATGTGTTTCAAGGTAATGAAGTCAACTCCACTGCTGGGACACCATAGCACTCAAGAAAGGCAGCCTTGTTTTCCTGCATTCTACACCAGACATCTAAACCTCCCTGGGTCTGTCCTATGGCAACCTGTATCCCACTCCTAAGACATCAGGTCATCTGGACTTCTGCTTCCCAGCCTTACCTGCAACTTCTGGCTTCAAAGAAGACCCCGTGGGCAATGCTTTCTAAACCTTGAAGAAAACCACACACGAACCCGAGTCTAGGTGCACATCGGAAGCCAGGATTTGAAATATTGCTGAACTCTGAAGACAAATGCCTGCCCTTGCTGCTCCCCTCATCCTAGCCAGCCACAGGCAAACCTTCACAAACCTTCCGCAAGGTCACGGATGGCAGCACATAGTCATATCCATAAGCAAGGCTTTTCATTCCCATTCTTAAACAGAAACAGATACGAGAAATGATTCTTTAAAAGTTAAAGATCTTGATTTTGTCTGCTTTGAGATGGTATCTTGTATATCTCTACCTGGCCTTGAATTTGCTGTATAGCTGAGGATGACCTTGAATTTCTGATCCCCCTGCCTCTACCTCCTGAAAGCTGGGATTTTTGACATGTACCTCCACACCTAGTTTATGCAGTGCTGGGGATCAAACCTAGAGCTTCATGCATGCTGGGCAAACACTGTACTACCGAGCTCCACCCCCAATGCCCGAAAAGTAAAGGATCTCCATATGCTTCCAGAAAGCAAGGAGAGCGGTTTGTGGAGAGCGGTTTGTGGAGATTAGGCAAACATGCTGACAAATGAGTTTTGAAATCGATTTGTAATTTAGCTGAACAAGTGTTAACTGCCATAGTGAGTTTGATCATTATACTCTTTTAAAATGTCCTTATTCTCAGTCATACATTATTTAATTTACACTTACAATGGACCATTGGTTGCAGTCAGGAAGCATATGAGATACTGGTGTTAAAATACAGCAAATTAATGAAGATGGTAAAAAAAAAATTATTATAATTATGCAAAATCTCCCCCAAAAGACTTTTGCCACATAGATTAGCCATGACCATCTGATCCGAGATCACATATGGCACCTCTATCTAGCAGTCTTCAATGCTTCAAAATTACAATGTTTAAAAATGAAAACACAGTGATCATTATACCCTATTGGGGTTTTCATTTGTTGGTAATAAAAACAGCCTACACAGGCAATATGTTGTTCATAGCAAAGTGCTTACAAAAACACAGCATGAGGCTTTTTCTTTTATCTTGTCATTTAAAACATAAATGCAAACGTTGTGGAAATAAGTCACTTGTGATTTCTCACCCCCGCCCCTTAGTGCAAAACGCAAGAGTGTAAAGCACCAGGTCACAGAAGCAGCTGCTCTCTGTTTGATGTTACACCACTCTGCTAAATTCCAATCTGCATCTTAATACGGATTCAGTTCCCCACAAACATGTCATAATTTATGTGTTGGCAAAGCATGCTTTTTCTTGCATAACTAATTAAAAAGAAATTAAATTAACCAGTGTCTACCAAGCACTTATTGTGGCATCTCATATATAGAAAACAAAAATAAATGTTAGCTACCATTTCTATTATAAAAGTATTATCAGTTGTTAAATGGGGGGAAAATTCAATTTATCCTGGTATGTAATTAGTATTATTAAATACTATTTGTGGAAACATTCTAATAGAAACTTTAACAATACTGATCTCACTTTTAAATTAAAAATGTCTTTTATTACATATAACTAAAAAAAAATTGCAGGATTGAGGAGATAACTCGGTAAGTAAAGTAAGTGCTCGCATGCAAATATAAGGACCTGAGTTTGATCCCCAGAACCCATGTTTTGTTTTGTTTTGTTTTGTTTTAAAAAAAAGATAGGTATAGTGGTACATTTATAATTCCAGTGCTGGGAGGGCAAAGATAGACTGAGCACAGGAACTCCTGGATCAGCCAGTCTAGCCAAATCAGTGGTTTTCAGACTCAGGGAGAGATCTTGTCTCCAAAAGGAAAGTAGAGAGAAATCAAGGAAAATACAGGATCTAGAGCCAGTTCTGATAAAGCTCTGAAACTTTAATTTTGGGGGCAGGTTATAAAGACACAGCAAAACAGGAAGCCTAGGCAAGGGTCATTGCTTAGGGCTAGCCCACTAAGACCATCCACTGTCATATCCTTATTGCCCTAGACCATCCCACTGTCATAACTGACTCCAAGGAAATGCCAGACGTTCTTTAAGTTCCTGAGACCTGAGACTAGGTTTCCCAGTACAGCAGGTAATTTCCTGGGTTTGACTCCTGACACCTCTGACCTATAAACATATATGTATGCATACACATACATGGAGAGAGAAATGGAAAGGAGAGTAGAGGGAGGGATACACACACACACACATACACAAACAGTTGTGTAATAGCTATGAACCCTGTGTGCTACACTGCAATCATGGCATGACCATTAGTGGGGTAACCAGCTGCTTTCTGAGTGGATTAGAAGCTCCCTAAACAAGAAGAAATTCATGCCTGGTACTATAAACCTTATCTTATGAAGTCAAAAGTCTTAGTGGGGAAATTACTGCCATTATTTCGCTAAGTGGACACAATATGCCTATTTAATGGCCTTCTAAATATTTATGTGTACTCTGGGGATTAGTGCTGTGGTGGGCTTTACTCAGAGAAGATTCTTTTTGCAGTAGGTTGTGGTTGTTACAGAAAGCCCCCCCCCCCAACTGTTTGAAGTACTGAGAATAAGAGACAACACTAAGTAGGACATCTGTAGCAGCCTCCTCCGAGGTTCAGGGAGCCACTGCAGAAAAGGATCAGGAAGACTGTCAGACCAGGAGGAGAGAGTAAGGTGAAATGGAATGCAGTTTTCTGGACACATTATAACTCTTACATCCTTGAACTCTTAGCAGCTGTAAGTACCAGTGTAAGATTTGCAAAAGTCTGGGCCCATGAGGACTGGAGAGATGACACAGCAGTTAATAGCTCTTACTGCTTTTGCTAAGGTCTAGAGTTCGGTTCCCAGCACCTATGTCAAAGTAATTCATAACTGCCCATAACCAGCTCCAGGGTATCTGACTCTAATCTGGACTCTATGGGTACCTGCACTAACATATGTACAGTCCCACAACACACACACACACACACACACACACACACACACACACACACACACA
>JANHMN010000025.1:697530-737759 GCA_030674055.1 Rhabdomys pumilio
AGAGAGAGAGAGAGAGAGAGAGAGAGAGAGAGAGAGAGAACATGAAAGTAGATGAAGGACCAGGACCAGTTGAGAAAGGAAAGAGGATCAGTGGGCATGCGGAGGGGAAGGGGGGTAACAGGGTGAATGTGATCACAATATAATATACATATTGTATTAGTTAGATTTCTATTGCTGTGATAAAACACCATGACCAAGGCAAACTATACTTGGGCTTATGGTTCCCAAGGTATAAGAGTCCATCACCATCACAGGATGGAAGAGTAACAGCATGCAGGCATGACAGCTGGAGCAGCAAGCTGAGAACTCACATCTTAAATGATAAGCAAGAGGCAAAGAACTCACTGGGAATGGGGTAAGTCTTTGAATTCTCAAAGCTCCCTCCCAGTGATGCTTCTCCTCTACCGAGGCTGCGCTTCTGAAGCCTACTCAAACAGTGCCACCAACTGCAGATCAAGAATTCAAACATCTGAGCCTAAGGGGGACATTCTCATACATATATTAGAATACAAAGAAACCCATCATTATGTGTAATTAACATAGGCTGTTAAAAATCAACCTTTGGGTCTGGAAAGATGGCTCAAGAGTACCTGTAGAGGACACAAGTTCAATTCCTAGCACCACAACTGGCAGCTCACAACTACTTGTAACTCCAGTCCCAGGGAACCTGACACCTTCTGGCTTCTAAGAGCACCAGGCACATACATGATGCACATATGTACACGCAGGCACTCACATATATAGATAAAAATGTTTTAATTTTAAAGAAACTTTTAAAAAATGAGATAACATAACTGACCAGGCTGGAACCTCTGAGTGGTATACTGCCTGTTAGTCACAAAGGGAATTCTGGGCTGTACCTTTGGGTCGTTTGTGATCCACTAAGTAATCCCAATAAATTCACTGTTCACCAAGCCCCCCAAAATATTATTGAGAGTGATCTGGGAAGTTTTCCCACGAATGCATTTGTTAGTTTGTAGATCTGGAAGTATAACCCAGGGCTTTGCAATTACCAGACCATGTTCTCTTTCGCATCACATGTGCTAAATCTGGAATGATACAGGACGAGTTAGCGTGGCCCCTATGGAATTACCAGGTTGTAGCTGTCCCATGAGTGTTCTCAGCCTATTAAGTAATTTTGAAAATTCTTATGAGGGCCAATGGGTGAACTTAATGCAAAGAAAGTTTTATGATGGAAGAAAAGGTTAAGAAACGGCCACTAAGAAAAAAAATGTCTGGGGTGTGGTGGCATACACCTTTAATCTCAGCACTCAGGAGCCAGTAGCAGGCAGATCTCTGTGAGTCTGAGACCAGCCTGGTCTACAGAAGGAGTTCCAGGACAGCTAGGGCTACATGGATTCATATCCTTTCTCTCCACTCTTGCTTGTGTCTTAGGAGTTGACCTTCATGGAAGCATGAGTGGGTTTTTCTCCCCTCTGGCTTCCAGTCCAGCCAGTAGAATGTGCCAGAAGATTAGAGAGAGGATGGAAAATATGTCAGAGTTTAATCCTCCCTCCTCTCCTTTCAGGCATCAATTTAGCCATAACTACATTTCTCGGCCTAAAGCTACAGCATCTGGAAAGACCTCCCACCCTGTCCTCCAGCTTCTGCTGGGTTCTAGAAACAGCTCCTTCTCATGTATCTTTCTTTATCCTGGGTCCTGCTCCCCTTTGTTATTCCCTTCAGCCTTCCCACACCATTATGAACATCCCTTTCATTACCTCCTTCCACAAACACTGCCTTTCGGAGATGCTGGGGATGGAAGCCAGGGTTTCCAGCTTGCTAAGCCAGGGCCTACCTGACTTATGTCAGCCCCAAACTCACTTTAACCATTTAAGGGTACCACTTTCTTTCTGAACTTTATAATGATCAATTACTAGAAGTGGCTCCAGGAAATGGGTCCTCAAAATGAGATTTAAGAATTGAGTAATTTATTTGATAAGAACTTTTATTTTTAAAATCTGTGTGTCACTTATATGATGTAAGAAAACTTCAGGCGTTGGGTCTCACCTTTCACCTTGTTTCAGATGGTCTCTCTCTTGCTGTCCATTGCTGTGCACACTAGGCTACCTGACCCATGAGTTCCAGAGACCCTCCTGTGTCTGCCTTCCATTTCCCAACAGGCATGCTAGGATTATAGATGTGTGCACCTGCTCTGTCTGGCTTTTGTGTGGATTTTGAGATTTGGAATTCATGTCCTCAAACTTACACGGCAAGGGCTTCACCCATTCAAGCATCTCCCCAACCCCTGATTGCTTCTTTCTGAGGATAGATGGGATTGTCCTTTATGTCATGACATTCAAATGATTATTGGGGAAGCCATGTGATATGATCCAGGAAGAAGACACTGTTGATAATTCACTATGTCTGCGTGTCCTCATTCTTTTTTTTTTTTTTCTTTTTTTTTTTTTTTTGGTTTTTTTTGAGACAGGGTTTCTCTGTGTAGCCCTGGCTGTCCTGGCACTCACTCTGTAGACCAGGCTGGCCTCGAACTCAGAAATCCGCCTGCCTCTGCCTCCCAAGTGCTGGGATTAAAGGCGTGCGCCGCTCGGCGTGTCCTCATTCTTATAGCAATGGTGACCCCAGAATGTCTGCCTCTGACTGACCTCAAGGGAACACACAAGAAAATCATGAACTCCTGAGCAAATGATGGACAGGATCCAGAAATACTTCATGACAGTATCCCTTGAAGAGGTCAGCTCAGGAACTTTAGAAAATTCCACCAGACACCTCCCCCGCCAACTCCTGAAAGAGAAAGGTCATAGAACACTTAAGCAAGGCATCCCTCTCCTCCAGAAGGAAGAGGCTAATTAACATTCCTCAGACCATAAGGGGTGGGGACCAACCTGTGGGTGTGGGGGGGGTGCAAAGAGCACATGGACAATGTCCCATTGGCCACCCACAGACAAAGTCCCTGCCAGCTCATTCCCTAAAGATCAATCAGTTTAAAAGTCACATTGTTCTGCCAATCATATTGTGCCTAGTGTTGTTTCTCTATGCTACTCCTGGAGACTGTATAAATGTCCGCTGAACTGAGCTGCACAGAGTTGCCTCTCCTTTTGGATGCAAGATGGCCCCAGCATGCTGGAACATTAAAATTCCTCTTGCCTTTTGCAGCTATTCTCATCTCCATGTGGTTCACTCAGGGGGTCCAGTAAACAAAGGCTCTCAGAGTCTTATACCCTGATTGCTGGAGATGCATAGAAACTATATCTTAGGGTCAAGCCCAAAGTCTAAGCCTAAATATCACAGCATGGCACACTCAGAAATGTGTGCTCTTCCCACAGCTCTTATGACAAAGCACTGATCCTCAACTTGGATTTTTCTCCTAGAGACATGAAAATGTCTATAAACACTTAGTGTTCAAAGAGATGTTGATACAATCAGTGAGAAACCAGAGATGGTATAAACAATTCACAGGCTATCCCTACCCCAAAAATAGTCAGTGTAACATGTCAGTGGGTACCAAGGTTCAAATTCACTGTGCTAATATCAGGGCACGACTAGAGAAGACACAAGACATTGACTCAAGGGAAGAGGCAGTTGGGTAGTGCCTTGGTCACTGTCCTATTGCTGTGAAGAGACACTATAACCAAGGCAATTTTTAGGAAAGAAAGCATTAATTGGGAGTTTGCTTACAGTTTCAGAGGATTAGATCATTATTATCATGATAATAAGCATGGTGGCAGGCAAGCAAGTGCTTGAGCAGTAGGTAAGAGCTACATCCTGAACCATAGATAGAAAGAGACTGGGTAGGATGTGGGCTTTTGAAACCTCAAAGTCCACCTGCAGTGACACACTTCCTCTAACAAGGCCATACCTCCTAATCCTTATAATTTTTTCAAATAGTGCCACTCCCTAATGACTAAGCATTCAACTGTATGAGCCTAAGAGGACCTTTTTTATTCAAATCACCATACTCTACTCTCTTCCCACCATAGGCTTGTATCAATATAATAATGCAAAAATGCATTTGGTCCAACTTCAAAAGTCCACATAGTCTATCACAGTCTCAATACTGTTTAAAGGTCCAAAGTTTGATGTCTCTTCTGAGACTCATAGTAGTCTTTTAACTGTAAAATCAAAATTAAAATCAGAAAATCAGATAGTTCCAACATAAAATGAAACAGAATATCCATTACCATTCTAAAAGGTAGGAAAGGGAGCCCAGTGCGAAAATGCTGACACAAATAAAGACCAAAGAAACAACAGGGGAAATTCCAAATTCTGCATCTCTATGTCTTATGTTAAAGCACATTTTAGGTCTCCAACTCCTTTCATCTCTGTTGACTGCAACACGCTTCTCTCTCTCGAGCTGGTTTCAGACCTAATCTACAGCTTTCCTTGGAAGGTATCCCACAACTCTGGCATTTCCAACATCTTGGGGTCTCCAACAGAATCCAGGATTCACCTTCAGAGCTTCACACAATGGCCTTTCTAAGCCTCCATGCATAGACATACCATGCCTCAGTGGCTTTCCTTAGAAGGGAGCTTCACACAATGGCCTTTCTGGGCCTCTTTGACACACTTCTGGCCTCAGAGGCTTTCCTTAGAAGGAAATTCCACAACTCCTTTATTGTAGCCTTGACTCTAAAACCAGAACCATGTTAGAAGCTGCCAAGTCCTGCTGCTCACTGAGGCTGGACTGTGGCCCCATTGTTCAATTACATCTGCATTAGCTTTCTATTGTTGATAGTTTCCCTTGCTGCTTAAGCTTTTCCTTAATTCCTTTTCACAAGTTGAAAGCTTAGCTGAGTGAGGTCTTGTTCTGAGGTCACCACTCCCTTTATTCTATTCACCATTAGACTTTGCTTTAAACTTTTAAATCTCCTTGAGCACTAGACTTGGCTCCAACGTTACATTCCTGGTGTTCCTTTTCTATTCCTTTTCTGCACATTTTGTATTTTTCCTTGCTCAGCTTGATTCTTTTCATTATAGACCTGCATAAGAGTGGCCACTAATAACCACATGACACAGTTAATTCTAGGCTTCTTGAAATCTCCTCTGCCAACATCATTAATCCAAAACTCTTCAATTTAGCCACAGAGATATTTTTTTTTAACAAGGGGAGAAAGCAGCCATATTTCTCACCAAAATGTTACAAGAACAGTCTCTAGACCACTTACTAATAATATTCTCCCCCTCTGAGACTTCTTGGACCAGGCCACTGTCATTTGAATTGCCCTCCGTATCACTACCTTCTATGCTCCTACTAAGATAGCTCATTAAGCCTCATTTAAATCGTCCAGACACTTTTCTAGTCCCAAATCCTAAAGTCTTCCGTATTCCTCCAACAAACAGCATGGTGAGACCTGTCATAACAATAACCCTTCCCTGTATCAACTTCTGTCATTGTCTCTGTTCTATGGCTGTGAAGAGACACCATGATCAAGGTAATGCTTATAAAGAAAGGCATTTAATTGTGGGTTTGCTTATGTTAAGGAACAGCTGACTATTTTCTTTTTAGTTAAATAATGTTAGACTTTGATCATGTCCCTAGCTAGAGGACAACTTGGTTCTTGGGGGGGGTTGTTTGTTTGTGGGTTTTGTTTTGTTTTTTTTGTCTATTGGGGTTTTTTGTTGTTGTTGTTGTTGTTGTTGTTGTTGTTTTTTCTTAAATAGTCTTGTGAATTACAAATCAAAAATTGTTTCTATTGTTTCAAGAATTGACTGAGCATTAAATGCTTCATAGTATGTTAACTATTGAAGACTCCCAAATTCGGGAAACCCTTACTCAAGTCTCGGGAAGTCGCGAACACCCACAAACTCCAAGACACCATACCTGGATGCAATCAGTAGAGGTTTATTAGGGAAGAGAGCTGGTAGCCAGCGTTCAAACTGCACACTCGTGCACGACTAGTTTGATCCCACGTGGTGGGCTCAGGAACTTTTTATAGTAAGGGGTAGGGAAAGGAAAGAATTTTTGCGTGGTTACACATGATTGGTTGTATTTTCACGCGGTTACACATGATTGGTTGTTTTATAAATTTTGAACTCAGCAAGCTGTAACACTGGAAAAGACCTCAAGTGTGGGGGGAGGGATAACCAAGATCAGTGGAAAGTTAGTTAGTTCTTGGAACCACCCAGATGACTTGCATCTTTCTTTGTCAGGAATGTGTCTTCCTGCTTTGGGCCTTCCCCACCCATAGGTGGGTTCTTTTCCCTGAGGCTTGAGGAATGTTAATACTCTTCCCAGGATGTATCCCAGGGCAGTGAAGACCTGAAATCCTACATACAGTTCTGCCTTCTTGGAACTAGTGAACCTGTACATATTTTATAAAATGGTCTTTATAATTTTTCACTCTATACTATCTGATCATAAACCCACAATGTATACCTTTCCCATAATCATAAAAATAACTGCAAAAATCTTTTTAAATCACTTGCTCATTTGGCATAAAAAGTCCTTCCTGTTTCTGGTCTGGGCCACTTTTATTCTTGTACTCCCAAGGAAAGAGTATGTCTGGCCTAGTCACAAAAATAAAAATTTTACTTTGCAACATCTCAGTGTTAGTTCCTGGTTTTAGGCACCCTAATAGCTAATAGTTTCAGACATTTAGTCCATTATCATTGTGATGGGAAGCACGGCAGCATGCAGGCAGGCACTAGAGCGGTAACTGAAAACTACCTCATGATCCAGAGATGTGTGTGTGTGTGTGTGTGTAAAAGAGAGAGAGAGACAGAGACAGACAGAGAGAGAGAGACACACAGAGAGAGAGACAGAGAGAGAGACAGAGACAGAGAGAGAGAGAGAGAGAGAGAGAGAGAGAGAGAGAGAGAGAGAGAATGAGCCAGATATGGGTTTTTGAAACCTCAAAGCCCACCTGCAGTGATTCAGTTCCTCCAAAAAGGCCATACTTCCTAATCCTTACAATGCTTTCTTTAAACAGTGCCATTCCCTGATAACTAAGCACTCACATATATGAGCCTATGAAGGCCATTCTTATTCAAACTACCACAGATGATAATTTTGAATTCCTAAATCATCTAGAAGCTTCTTTGTTGGTTGAAATAAAACTCTTCACTGAAGTGGTTCTTTATCATCACCCCTTGTATAAAACCTACCATTCAGTTATTGGCCCAACAGATGCAAGTCAATTCAAATAATAAAAACCATTTGTTTGGGCATGGCATGGCAACAGTATACCTTCATTGTCTTATCTGTCAGCTGTGATCAACTCTCCAATTCTCTGCCATAATATAGTCTGTATTTTGTCATAATACTGTATTAACTGTCTTGTTTCCCTATAGAAAAATCATGGCAGCCTGTTACATTTATCTCATTCTGCTAATTGGATCTATTGAGCAGTAATGAGTAATCACAATATATATTTTAGTAAGACATGTGCATGCCAGAAAAGGAGAGTAAACCTCCAAAGAATTCAAAGGGCTTATCACGTAAGTGAAGTTTCTAAGTAACATAATGCAGAACATACAGGCTGAGACTCTGTGAAACACAAAGATGTTGTTTTCCCCTCTACCATTTGCTGCACAGCAAGTTCTAAGCTATACTATATGGTGAGATCCTGAAAGAAAAAAAACTAGAAAAAAGTTACTTCCTATCTTATTATAATCTTAATTATATATTTATTTTAAAATATTTTTAAGTATTCAAACTGTAATATGAACCAAAGCCTTCTTGTCAACTGTATCCAGTCTTGGTCTCCTCCTAAGACAATCAGCTTTCTGTCTGCTTTATCTGATTCCTATGTACAAAAAGAAATAAAGTTATATACATAGGATGTTATATGACTTACTGTACAACTCCAAAGGGTCTTTTATATATGTGTGTATTATGTGTGGGCATATACGTGTGTCCCTGTTTATACACATGCATACAGGTACATGTGTATGTGGAGGGCAGTGGTCAACCATGGGTGTTGTTCCTCAGCAATTGTCCATTTTGTCTGTTTCTTGAGACAGTGTCTCTCACCAGAACCTGGGATTCCAGCGGTTCAGCTAATCTGGCTGGCCAGCGAGCCCCACTGATCTAGTACTCTCTGCTTCACCAGTACTGAGATTATGAGCAAGTACTGCTGTACACAACTGGCTTTTTACATGGATGCTGGGGCTTGAACTCATGTCTTTGTACCTGGTGGCAAGCATTTCATTGATGGAACCATCTTCCAAGCCTCAACTCCACTTTTTTTTTTTTTTTTTTTTTTTTTTTACTAAATAATGAAACTTGAGGATCTTTCTGCAACACCACATACACATCCAGTGTCAGGATCTTTTACCTCTCATGGGAGGGCTTGGTATGGTTATTCCTCCATAGAGCTATTCTCCTGCCAAAGGATGTCCTGGAGTATAGCCTCCCTAATCAGGTACACCATATGTTCTTGTCTTGGCTAGCTCTAGAAAATACTGCCTCTCAGAATCAATAAAACACAAACTGTATTGGCTACTTGTGGTGTACCCCTGTGTACAGAACCCATTCCTCAGGTTTTTTTATAGGTTAGAGTCTGTCTTAATTTGGATTTTTACTACTGGAACAGACACCATGATCAATGCAAGTCTTATAAAGAACAATATTTCATTGGGGCTGGCTTACAGTTTCAGAAGTTTAGTCCATTATCATCAAGGCAGGAACATGGCAGCATCCAGGCAGGCATGGTGCAGGAGGAACTGAGAGTTCTACATCTTCATCTGAATGCTGCTAGCAGAATACTGTATTTCAGGCAGCTAGGGTGAATGAGTGTCTCACACCCCACACCCCATAGTGACATGCCTATTCCAACAAGGCCACACGTCCTAATAGTGCCACTCCCTGGACCAAGCATATATAAACAATTTACACATTTACTTAGAAAAATGAGTTCTAGTTCATGATCAGAGAAACCAGAATTGAGATGACTTCAAAGCAACAAGAATCCTTAAAGCTGGGGGCCATTTAGATGACTGCAGTGGATCTTATGAGATGAATAAGATTGTGAGATTGAGACCATCAGGCCTCTATAAACAACAGGAATCACATAGACTTACAGACTGAGTTGGTGAAGTTACAGTTGCAGGGGGTATACCAGATGTCCCAGAAAATAATAACAAGTGCCCTAAGCACAGACAGGAGAGCTTCACCAGACAAGGAAGGAGGTAGACCAGGGAACAACCAGGAGATCCATCTGCATGAAGTTTGAGAGCCTGAGCCTACCTCCCCTTCTACTCACTTAGTGGGGAAAACAGTGGTAACTGTCATCCACCTAATGTTGCCTTAACCCTGCTCAGAGACAACAGGTCCTGTTCTGGCTAGACAGACCAGAAAGCTCTATGAGCTGAGCGTGTCTCTTCCCTTCCTCTCCATTCTCAGGCTTCACAGGACTTGGTTCTTAGCTATCAGGCACAGTACCCTGTTTTACACTGTCCTTCCCTCAGGATAACCACCGTTTCTCACACTTCTTTTTATCTCCCACTCAAAGTCTTTTACCAACCAGGGCCAAAGTCGGGCCTTTTCTGTAATTAAGTTTCATAATTAAGGTCAGTAGCTGTTTAGCCTCAACTTTTAATCTTGTTCTGATTTTCAAATATACTTTAGTAATTGTTATCTCCACAGGAAAGGGGAGAATCTATTCATTTTGTAAAATGTCTTTTTATGTTATTTATTATTAGTGTGTATCAGTATGGCAGGGGCAGCATGCACTGTGTGCAGAGAGGTCAGAGCTAGGGACTAAACTCAGGTTCCTAGGCCCATGAGGCAAGTGCTCTCACCCTCTGAGATGTATAGTCTTATAGTTTTGCCTCACTCCCTGTTCTCTCTCTCTCTCTCTCTCTCTCTCTCTCTCTCTCTCCCTTTCCCTCTCCCTCTGTCTCTCTCTGTCTCTGTCTCTCTCTCTCTCTGTGTGTGTGTGTGTGTGTGTGTGTGTGTGTATGTGTGTCTCATATGTAGATGAAGTGCAATCTCCCTGCTTCCTGCTCCTATACCATGCTTCCCCCCACCCCCAACCTTCATGATGGACTCTATCTCTCTGTAACCATAACTTAAAATAACCCCTTCTTTAAGTTGTTTTTGAATGTGGCATTTTCTCACAACAGAAAAGTAATCAATACAGTCCCTGGATCATTACTCGACTGCTTTCCAGGACTGAGGGAGGAAGTGTCCCAAGGCTGAGAGAATCTCTGACCCTCCTACAAGCCACATACACTGGGGGTTCCCCTGAGCCATAAAAATGCTTTGGTCATCTTGCAGCCAGTAGGCCTCACTGTGGAGGGGTGAGCTACCATGTGCCTGAGGGAGAATCAAAATGCCAGAAAGAAGGGGTCCACTAAAAATTGGTTTTATTCAGCAGAGGGTAGAGTAGTGTTCACTGGGAGTAGGAAGAGAAATAATTGCTTACTTTTCTTATTGCTGTGACACAAAACTGGACAGAAGCAACTGAAGGGGGGAAGGTTTTATTCTAGCTCATGGCTCAGGGCACATAGACCATCATGGCAGGGGCGGACGGCATCAGGGTCATGAGGAAGCAGTAACATTAACAGTTGGGAAGCAGAGAGCTCAGGCTGGAACCAGGGTGGGCTAGCACCCTGAAGGTCCACCTCTTGACCTTTTATCTGCCATCTAGGTCACATGTCTAAAGTCTTCCCCTAACCCCCAAAACACCAGCGGGGGACCAACAGTGTCCACATACGAGCCTGTGGGGGAAGTGTCACATTCAAACTGTAACACACATGGAGAGGCAGGTGGGGGCAGGGGTTAAAGTTGGTGGGGCAGAAGACAGGTACCAAAATACAGGTACCACGGGAGGGATAAGTTCAAGGCCCTTCGTAATAATTCACTGTAGAACTTATAAAAATGTTAGCAGAGAAGAGTTTGAAACTTCAATGAAAAGAAGCCATTCCTGCATAAGGAGACACCAATTGTTCTCCTGGATCTTTACACACTATAGACATGCTAAACCATCCTACAGAGTCTTCTATGCACAATTACCATGTAAGGGGCGGGGGGGTGGGGGGAAGTGGAAAAGAAAGAATCCAACATTTAGTGGTCTAGATTCAGGTGGGTTCTCCCTGACTGAGAGGAGTTTGGGCAACAGACTCTGGAGGGGTTCAGACAATCTGCAGGCATCAGAGGCCAGCACTGGATTCAGGACTCGAGATCTGACAGACAAAACCCACTACAGTGGGGGAGTGCGAACCCAAAAGAATTTTACCGAGTGGTGGAGAAAGGAGACCTCCCCGAAGTGATGCAAAGGTGAAGTGGGGTCAAGGGTCACCAAAGTTTCTGCTCAACAAGAGGGGCCCCAAGAGTGGGTTGTCACTTTCTGGCTCTTGCTTGGGAGTTTAAAAAGAGTCTGTGGGGAGGGGAGGGGGATGGTAGGGAGGCTAACATGAGCTGTGAGCAGCTTCTGTGGTTTTTCCAAGGAACTAGGATGTCTTTGGCTGCTGTGGGGAAATGGAAGCCCTCAGGGTCAGGTCCTGACCCTGACTGCTTGATGGAGTGTAACTTCTCACTGCAGTAGTTAGTATATGTGTCTGTGCATCTACGATCTGCGTGTGAGTGTGTGCGGGCACATATGTGTGTGTTTATGTGCTCGTGTGCCTGTGTGTTGAAAGGAGAACTGGAGTGGAAGGACAGCCACTCAGCACTGATGGCTATCCCCCTCTCAGGCTGGAGAGCTCCCTCCATTTACATTGAAACCTCGCTACTCCAGTTGCCACTGTCTTGAGGATGGAAGGATACAGAACAAGTCCCCATGCAGCCCACCAGGGGATTCAGCTCACCCAGAGGACCCCTGAGACAGCGCAGTGATTCCTGTCACATTGAGTTTATTCTGCCTCAGTTCATCACAGACAGGGACACATGCATATATGCATATGCATGCACAGATACCCGTCCACCCAGCCTACCCACCTCCCAGTCCAGCAGGCCACAATTACATCAATTCTGAAAATGCAGACAAGTCACTGGGGTTTACTCGCTACCTTCTAATTAGCATTACACACTGATTATCCGAGGCTATTGATATTAGCTTTAATCAGTAATTACAATGCTCACATAAAATATTTAATAACTATTCATAATACAAGAAATTTGATTAAGGACAGGACAGAATATTTTCCTTGAATTTTCATACCGGTCTCTGAAAAGCTCAGCTGGGTTCACCCCAAACAGGAATAAATACAGTCAATAACATGACCCACAAATGCAGTGGGAAAAGGCTGACTTGGATCCACCCAGCTCTGAGCCTGAAAAGGCCCAGTATCAGCTAGGGGAAATGGGCTAAGGGACAGGCGATTCCAAAGGAGAATGTAAGTGCCAACAAACTTAAGGGGGAATTCTGAGTTTCACTGGTAGTTGAGAAACATTCATTTAAATCAGACACCCAGTCCTTTCAGCACATTAACTGACAGTTCACCCTGATACATCTGCTGCTATTCATTAAAATGGGTCTCAGGCCAACACTGTTGTCTCCTCATTTGCCCCTTTCTTCCCTCATGGAAAATGTGGCCCTTGCAAGTAGTCACCTCCCACCCAGCCTTCTGCAATCACAGCAGGAAGCTGCTTCGATTCTTTTTCTTTTTAGATTTGATTTGATCTGGTTTGGTTTGAGATAGCAGTACTGGTATGTAGGTATGTAATCCAGGCTGGCTTTGAACTCACCACCCTCCCACCTCAGGTGTCTGAGTGATAGGATGACAGGCACATACCACCATGCCCACTAATGTTCAGTCTGTTACCTCCAGCTAAACCAAATGGCCAGAAGTAGCCCACAGAGCCAAGATGAGCCACCGTACATCTCTATCTCAACAGCCCTCTGTGAGTGACCAGGGACAAGCATGTGGGCTAGCCCTGAGATCTTGGATAAGAGGACACCTCAGTGAAGCACTCTGTCAAGTGAACTGTGACACAACCATAGTAAACACAACCCAAAAAATGGAATAGCAGAGCATGGCTGTGTCAAGCCTAACTGCAGACAGGTAACCAGGTCACATGCCTCGGCCCTGTTTCACACTCCTGAGCTCACTTCCCTCGCCCAATCATAGAGACAATCAAAGGGGCTACAGCAAATGTGAAGTTGGGCCCTGATCTTCCTCTATGGGGGGAAAAAAAAAAGGAGGGAGCCCTTTCTATTCTCTTCACTGAGGGGAGAGTTCAGCCAGGGAACACCACATACTGACTCACTAAAGCATAGCATTTAATCAAGGCTTTGCAATGTCATTCACTACACCCCAACCACAGACATCACCCAAAATGTTAGGAGATTTCAAGTATACCCAAACTCTTGAAAATGCAGAGCAGTGTTCTCGGCTACAAAGTTTATACTCAAGAACCATGCAAATGCATTACAGGGGGAAAAAAATCTCAGAATGTTAACTTTACAATGTTATGTTAGGCAGCATTCCTGGGTATCCTAGATAACACATGGGCACGGTTTGGAGATGCCCAGTAGATTCTGAGATGTGATCTAGAAATTTCTAGAAATGTGACAGTTTGAACCTTATTCCTCTGTTCAGCACCTCTCCTCCCTGCATTAGCTCTGTGACCTTATACACACTGTGTAGCAAGTCAGATGATGCTCAACTCTGTTATCTCTGGAGAGTAAATTCAGGGGGCAGGGGTGGTACACTCAGAGCCCAGGGACTTGCACCATGAGCTGCTCTGCCTTGGGTAGTCAAGTCAGGGATGCAACAGTACAGGTTTAAAGTAGGTGAGGAGGGCATGCCCAGGTGAGAAAGAGCTTTAGCATTTGAAAAGGTGACTTGCTTGTATTTATGACTAACCTGACCACCTACTGAGTCTATTTTAGGGATGTGTGAACAAAAGAGTGGGGGCAGGAACACCAAGTCCTTGCTCCCAAACTGCAACCCTGCAACCGATAAAAGGCGAAGTCGGGGCTGAAGGCTCCAAGGCCACATTTCTACCCTGGTGAGAACATGGACTGCTTTGAAGCCTCCTAGTCAGAGAACACACTTTTGTGCACACACAGCGTGAGATGGTGTTGTTGGTTTTCCTACTCAGAGTGTCGGGACTTCTCCCAAATCACACACCAGAAGGGGGATATTGTCTCTCCAACCCCCACACCCGCGACCCTCACAGCCTATCGCTGTTTTCTCCTCTCCAGGCAGCTTTTGTTCTCTCAGCCTGGCAGAACCAAACAAGACTCAACCAAAGTGGTGACACTGGGGGAGGAAAGACAGACGTTCCGGAGGAAGAGGGCTAGAGGGGACCATCACAGCCCTACCCACGAGGAACATATTCTCACTGCAGAAGGGACAGACCTGCCCCTTGCATCCACCACCTGCTTTGCCTCCCCCTGGAAAACTCTCAGCTCCAGTAGCACACAGAATCTCAGAATCCATGCTGGGCTCTCCCACTGAGGGCATGCTGCTGGGACTGTGTGTCCCCGCACTGACTGGTACTCCTCTCTGTCTCTTCCTGTGGCTGTCTGTAGCGGTGCCACTGTGGGAAAGGAGGCTTAAAGCCAAGACAGCAGGTCCTGATGAAGCACCAAATAAGCCAAGGGTGATATGCCACAGGGAAGGAGAGCCTAGGAATGCTTGTCAAGATACACTCACTTATCCACCCCCAAAATATTCAGAGGTATTACCAATGCACCCGGCTCGTGCTTATAGAGAGAAGGGGGGGGCCCTCCCCCACACCTCCCAGTAATACAACAGTAATACACCATCAGGACTAAGGATGAGACGGTGATGATTGATGCTGACTGTCTACTTGACAGGGTCTGGAATCACCTAGGAGACAAGCCTCTCAGCACACCTGTGAGAAACTGGCTGATGAGGTCAGTCTCTGGGCATGCCTAGGAAGATTATCTTGATTAGGTTAACTGAGATGGGAGACTTGGGCTTAGGTCTTGACTACAAAAGGGGGGAAAAAAAAACACAACAGACATGTCTTCCTGTGGTGAGGGATGTTACCTTGAACTACCAGCCAAAATAAGCCCTTTCGTCTTTAAGTTGCCTTGTGTAAGGGCATTTGATCATAGCAAGGGAATAAGAGTAATGATAACAACTAAGGTGAAGACACAGTCAGAGGGCCCTGAGAGGATGGTAGAATCATGGAGGGCAGATGCCTTCCCTCACAGGCCCATAGTCACTGGCAGCGTCGAGGTCAGGTAGATCTGCCAGGACCAGCATGAGTGCACTGAAGTCAGACCACACTGCCACTGGGGAGGACACAGGACTTGTATGACACCTCAGGTGGTTCTTGAGAACCCGGGGGTCATTATCCTCTGACCCTCCTCCCTCAATGTTCTGACATACATCTTTCTACCCTGGGTTACAGGAGCCAGAGAAGCCGCCTCCCCCTAGATCTCCTGCATGTCGCCTGCACTCCTGGAGCTGCCAGATCCTTCTTTACTCAAACTAGCCCAGTCCCAGTTTCCTATAAGACTCAGGAGACCCTTTTCATGTGTCACAGCAGAAGCAGGTCATCATGTACTTCCCAGCATCCCTAGGGCAGGGCCTGCATCTGGGCCAGCCCACTCCTCCTGACGTACAAAGCAAGCAAGAGATGTTTTCTATTTTAATGGCCTCAGTTAAATGTTTCATGGACAAAGACTGAGGCCAGATCACTTTATAACAATTCTTCTGGTTCCTGAATCATTGATGTCCCTTATGCACTTTTCATGATCTAATTTATCTACCTCCTAAAATATTATGTAAAGCCTGAGTCCCATCAGTAATGATCTATGTCCAATTATAAAGTCCACCAAAGGATTTGCTGCCCAAGCTGTGTTTAGGGACATAAACTAAGCTGTGTTCTGTGGAAGCAAGACAGATTCCAGGCAGGGGTTGAAGTCTGGAGCAGAGACTAAGAAAATCTAGCCTTAGGTTTAGAAAATGAACTAAGGACAGACAGCAAGGGGGACTGACCACCTCGAGGAGGGAAGAGAGAGATGGAGGGAGCAGAGAAGACTTGCAAAGCTCAGCTACAGAGTACCTATCATTTGGCCCCGTCAGGTGATAATGATAACAGGGGCGAAGGATGGCAGCTGCCACTGTAGAGAAATGAAGGGCCAGGCACTAAGCTAGCAGTTCCTAGGCACTATCCTATGGAGTCTTCACTTAGGAGCTAGGAACTTCTGGACCCATTTTACAGGTAAGAAAACTAAGGCTTTGGAAGGTACATTCCGTGCTCAAGTTCCCAGAATTAGGAAGTAGAAGTGGTGAAGTTCAAATTCATGCAGTGAGGTACAGAGTCCAGGTCCTGTTTCTGGGCAACTCCCAGTGCTCTGGCCCACGCTATTGCCCAACTGTGATAAACTCTCTCTCCAGGGACCCAGCCACACAGCACTAATCACAGCTCTGTGGCTTCTCCATGCTCAGCCACCCCGAGCCAAGACCAAATCAAGATGGATGCTCTCTCCCTCAGCAAATACAACCCCCTCAGTCAGTCTCTTGGCACTGGAAGCCAGCTCATTGTTCTTGTGGAATTCCACAGATGCTTATAAACACTTCCATTACTTCTGAAGTTTTATTTATGGTTTTTGTTAAACCTTTACTCTGAAGTTTGCCATTTTAAACATTCCCTGACTGAAAGAGATTTATATGGGTCCCTCACACTGAAGCCACCTGAAATGGACAGAGCCAAAATCAATTTATAGGGCTTCAAGAGTGCCTGATGACTCATTTTTATTGAGAGAGGGTTTTTCTCAGGAAGGGGAGAGAAAACATTACCACCCCTAGAAACATCCACTCCTTTAACAATCTGACTGTTGCTGGGTACTGTCTCTGCCTCCCTGTCAATACAAACACCTTATCAAAACATGCTGCTCTCCAAACTAGAGATGAAAATAAAGGTGTCAGTCCCCCAGAAGAGACCCTTGCTTCTCAGTGTGCTCAGGAGAAATGCATACTACATACAGCCGAACCTGTTGATTCAAAGGGAACCAGGAATTGAGTAGGAAGCCTTACAAATCCATTGAGTATTCTAAAGCCCCCATCGGAAGGGGCAATAACTCATATATTTTCAGGCCTGTCAAATAAATTAGGAACTCTCTTCCTTTGAAGATCAATGGTATAGAGATGACTTTGAACTCTTAATATCAGGCATTATCAACATAATGTTGGGTTTTATTAAGAATGAAAGGAATTTACTAATTTTCTTCCAGCGATCCTCTCCGGACTCTGCATGGAAGCTAATCACTAGATAATCGTTCAATGGCTCTTCTGGTCCATTCAAATATATTGAATTGTTTAGAGAGGGAAAGGCAGAAGTCCCCTTGAGGGACCAATTACCAAAATGCAGGGACCTGCAACTTGGCAGACCACACATTTTTAGAAAAAAAAAAAAAAAAAGCTATTAAGAAGGCTGGTACCACAGTTAGCTGGAGCTGTCAGAACAATACAGCACAGGCTTCATGCCTTAAATCTAAGACATGACTATTCTCATACTTCTGCAGGTTACAAGTTCAAGATCAAGTTACTGCCTGATTCTGTTTCTGCCAATGCCCCTCTCTCCCATACTCATCCTTTTAATATACACAGGCATGGTGTGTACTCATGTGTGCTTGCATGTGTGCATATATACATACGGGAACATGTGTGTATGTGCGTGTGTGTGTGTGTGTGTGTGTGTGTGTGTGTGTATGTGTGTGTGTGTGTGTGCTGGGGGAGGGGCTCTGGGGTATCTTTTCATAAAAACATGAATCTTATCAGATCATGGCCACACCTTTTCAATGTGCACCAGTTACATTTTCAGGTCTGAGAACATTTCAGAATTTGAAGGTGTTTCAGGATCATGGTGGGGAAAGTGGAGCTGACTAGACTGGTCCACATCATGACAACTAGAAGGCAGAAAAGGGAGAAAGGGGAAGAAATGAGGACAAGATAGTCCTAGAACCCACTTCAGGGACCTGCTTCCCCCAGATAGATCCTGCTCCTTACCATTCACCACGTCCTATTGTCCTCACCATGTCCTATTGTCCACCAAGGGATTAATTCACACATTGCGTCAGGACCCCAATATCTAATGAATTCAAGAAATACCACCATAGACACATTCCAAGGAATGTTCTAACAATATCCTGGGGATTTTTAAAAATGTGGTGTGTGTGTGTGTGTGTGTGTGTGTGTGTGTGTGTGTGTGTGTGTCTTACATGGAGGTATGGCAGCTGCATGGTGCATACATGTGCATGCCTGTGTAAAAGAGTTTACCCATGTGAGAAAGGCCAATGTCAGGTAGCTTCCTCTATAACACTCTACCTTATATATTTTTTTTTTTGGTAAAAGTAACTTTTATTCACCATATGTAATTGTCATCTCCGAGGCTTACTGCTGAGTAAGCTCACCCTTCTAGGTCTCTCTGATCTCTGCCTGGCTGGTCCAACTCAACTGTTCTGCTTCAAACTCCGCTCCAAGCTGACTGATTCAAACTGGATTCTCTTGGCTTCTCACTGAAATGTTCTGCTTGGCCACAAACTAATTCCGGCAATTTCTTCTAATCTTCTGGCTCCTTCTCATTCTCTGGCTCTTTCTGTCTTTACCTGCAACCCGTTTCTATAAAACTGTCCAGGTAAAACTGCCTCTGCTGACTTGCATGGAGCTGCATGAACTCACGAAGGAAGTACTCTAAACTGCATGGAAATGACTAAACTCCACTGCACTGAACTCAGTTGACTGAACTGAGCCAAACTCAACTCCACACAACAGAACTGACTGAACTGCCTTCACTCTTCCTGACTGAAAGGCCTCCACTTTCCCTGTGCTGCTCTTAAATAGCTCTTCTCCTGAGAGTTGGGCATATCCTACCTCTAAATCATTCTGTCAAATCTTTCTCTGACTTGTCACTTTGTCTGCCCCTCAATGAGACACCATCGTTTGGGATTAAAGGTATATACTAAAGATTACAGTCAGAGATTAAAGGTGTGTACTAAGGGCATGTCTGCATTCCAGTCGGATCATACAGACCAAGGTCTTTGGTTGTTTTCAAAACAGCCATGTTACTGGATTAAAATTCCCCCACATTTTTTGGGGGGGGGAGACTTTCACTGAAGTTAAGGTTTGCTATGTCACCTAAACTGTTCAGCCAGCAAGTTATGGGTATTCACCTGTATCCACCCTACCAGCACTGGGGTCACAGATGTATACCTCCATGCCAGCTTTTGCATCAGCTCTAAGTATCCAAACTCAGGGCCTCATGTTCACACAGCAAGGACTTTACCCTCTGAGTCATCTCTCCAACTTCTCCTGAGTATTCTATTAATCATCACGGTATTATTTAGTCATTTCTTCAAAGACCCCTCTTCCAAACACAGCCACCGTAGGAGTTAATTATATTTGGCCATCTTCCTAGAGAACACAATGGAAGTCAAGGAAAGTGGAGGAAGCAGGACTCTGTTCAAGAAACAGGTTCAATTAAGCACCCCTCCCCCAGTCAGCAGTGGTCCCACGGCCCAAAGCAGCAATCCAAGTTTTATTTGCTCATAAACATTAATGGGACCAAACCTCGGGGAAAGAAACAGGAAAAGCTAAATGCCATGTAGCATGAACGATGCTATAAAACATGGAGGGGAAAGGTCGGAGCACTGGAAATGGAGAACCTTCCCTCACAGATGGACTGGACTTGGTGACTTCTGGCTACCTGTAGGGTTTTACTAGTCTTTGGGGTTCTAGAAGGACTCTTCCTGGAGTGCAAGAGAAAACTTTAAAGCAAAAAGTAAATCTTTTCTATGCTTAGACAAAAAGGAACCAAAACCACTGAGGCCCACTCAGAACAGTCTCAGATATGCTCAGAGATGTCCTCGTGTGAAGACAGGACTCCTAAAAGAACTCAGAGATCCCAGCCCCAGGCTCAACTTATCAATGATGACCCTAGCAATTTTTGGAAAACTTATACTACTTCTGCTTCTCTCAACTTCATCCTGTCCACACTGGGGAAACTCCCTACTGAGGGGGGCAGGAAACTTGTACAAAACATTACGTTATGCTCAGGAGCATTCATTCTAACTTAAGTACTATACAGAGCTCTGAAATGACTAGTCATTCGAGCCTTTCAACAACCAGATCAGGATACCTGTGGCTCTCAGAGTAGAAGGTTGTGGTGCGGGCTATCATGGTTTAGCATCACAGATCAGGCTGTTGCCCAGATACTCCAAGAAATTATGCTTTTCAGGGAAGTGAGAGAGACACACACGTAGATACTAACACATACATGCAAGGTCAAGTGTAAAGCCAAAGGTCAACCTCAGGTGCTATACATTGTAGGTTTACATGTTTCAAAGCCTACTTTTAATAAGCATTCTTAAATGCTTTAACCACCAGAGGTAGTGGAAAGGCAAGGTTAATAGGGCAAAGGAGGATGTGAAAGTTTTTAGAAATAGTTCTTTGGAGAATCCAATCTACATTGTCAGGATATCAGTTCACACAAATCCACACGAACAGCTCAATCCATTTGCAATCACCATTCATGAACCAACAACACCAGTTCAATCTAGAAGAAACTGTGAGGCTCTGCCAATAGGCCAGAGTCTGCAGAAGTGGCTAGAATTTCCAGGAACACCACCAGAAGTTTTTTTACTGCGTTCCTTTCTATGAAGCCACAACAAACTCTGACCAGTAAAGAATGGCAAGGCGAACCAATACCACATAATGTCATCAGCAAAGACCAGCATTAGCAAGGTCAAGCAATGACCAGCAAAGAATGATAAGGCATACCAATATCACATAGCATTGTCCAGTGTCTATTGAGTTATACTTTCCAAACATCATATATTCTCTCAAGCATCCACTCAAAATATCGCATGCTCTTTTCCTAGGCAGCTTCCAGAAAAACACCACGTGTCTGTTCTCAACAAAACATCCTCCCACATGTCTGCTTCAACAAAAACATCCTCTCATAAGACAGTTTCCAGAAAAACATCACATGACATAACTGAGTCTCCAAAGAAACCAGAAATTTCTACTTCAATCCATCTTGTTTATCTGAGGCGGGGTGTCTCACTAGCCTGGAACTGGCCAAGTATGCTAGGCTGTCTGGCCAGTGAGCCTCAGGGATCCATCCATCTCTGCCTCCCCATAACTGAAATGGCTTGCACTTGAACTCAGGGTCCTCATATTTGCATGGCAAGCACCAACTGAGCTATCTTCCCAGCTCTGAGCTGATATAATTTTTTTTGAACCATAAACTGCCTGGCCCAATTATATACAGTATCAGCGCAGGACTTGAACATCTAACTGCTTAAGCAAAGTCATGGTGTTGAATTGAAGCCTTCTCCCTCAGGCTCACATCTCTTTACTCTGAAGCACCTCAGAGTCATTACTCATGCTAGACGTAGCCCCAGGTTTCTTTTCTGTCTTTGTTCTTTGAGACAGGATCTTCTGATGTCACCCAAGTTGGCCTTGAATTGGTGATCTTCCTGCTGCAGCCTCCTAGGTGATGAGATCACAGGCTTTAGTCACCACACACAGTGCCTTGTCTCCCTGAGGTTGGGAAGAAACCAAGAGATTTTGGAGACCCTGCTCTGACCAGCCTTGTATCTAGATTTGAACATGGAAGGAGAAACACAACCCATTTCCTTTCCTGACTTCCTCTCTCATTTGCATATTGGATTCCCACGTGGTGTTGGATTTTAGAAGCTTGGTTCCCTGGAGGGATTTCTAAGAAGCCATCTGTTCATGAGCTTCTGCACCGCCTTAGCAAACTGAAACACAGAATGCTCATCAGTCATCCAAAGGGAGATGCTCATTCATTCTCAAGGAGACTCATGTGCATATGCCCTTGAACATGGTGGCTGCTTCACAGGAAGGCTCACATTTAGATCTTGCAGATGCTCTGACCATTCTGGAATCATCTCTGATTTGGAACAAGATATGTCTGTCCAAGTCAAAGACATGGACAGAGTCAAAGCTGGAGAGACCTTGGAAGGGCTGGTGTATCAGGTCAGGAACACATCCGTGCCCAGGGGCAGACCCTGTTTCACACAAAACGATGCAGATACAACACTACAAGTACATCCATCACCAGCTGTGTCATGAAGCTGTCCCTAAGCTCAGATGTGTGGCTGTCCAAGGCTACTATGCCCTTTAGTGTGACTCTAGTGTCTCTGTAAGCAGCAAAGCTGAGTTTGTCTTGGCTGCAGTAGGCCCCATTCAAGTCGGTCTTATGAGCTCAGTTTTTCTTCCATGGTAGTCAATGGGTTCAATTTTCCTTCCTGGAGTCAAGGCAATAATAGCAGGGAAAGTGTGTGAGGAGAGGGCTTTTAAGTGGAATCCTATTTTGCAACCAAGACACACTTCAGAGAACACGTAGTCACCTGTCTGCCTCTGTCAGAAAAAAAACCAAGCCCCGAAAGGAACAAATCTGCTCAAGGATAACTTACTATAAGGCTCCCAATCCACACTCTTTCCAAGCATTCTCCAGAATGCTAACCTCCCAGACTCTGGATCAGCAGTACCCAGCTTCCTCAGTCAGCAGGAGGAAAATGGATAAGATAGCAGCCTCTAAGCCATCCCTGCCCGGCTACTTCCTCTCTCTGTCTCTGTCTCTGTCTCTGTCTCTCTCTGTCTCTCTCTGTCTCTCTCTGTCTCTCTGTCTGTCTCTGTCTGTCTGTCTGTCTGTCTGTCTGTCTCTCTCTCTCTCTCTCTCTCTCTCTCTCTCTCCAGGGATTTATATTCCATCACCATCACCTCATACGTTGACAGAAAGATTTTCAAAACTGGGAGAATTTCCTTTAATATTTTATTAGTATATGCAAAACAAGGCAGTCAACAGCCTGGGGGCCTGAGCTACTTAAGGGGAGTGGGGACTGGACAGATGGAGTGCTTCTGCTCACATCCTGTCCTCCACGGGGCTTCCTGGCCCCAGGTGAGCTCCATTGGCTGTGAAGGTGAATGTCCAGCCCGATGCCCCCACTGAACCAGGAAGCAATGTGCCTGCAATCACAGGTCCCTGATAAGACCCTCGAAGGGGCCTTGAAGGCTGTGTGAGCAGATGTGTACGTGTCTCTAGCAGGCCTGCCCAAAGCTCAGAGGAAGCCACAGCAGGGCAGATGGAACTGTCTTGCCTAAGGGCCACTTTGGGAGCTGGTGGGTGAGCCTATATGGTAGTTACCATGAGAGTAAGAAGCAAAGAGTTTATACTCCCAGAGGGTTTTCCTAGACTTTCTGGGACAAAAAGAATATGTGGACACAGTTAGTGTGGTGGCCCATGTCTTTTATCACTAAAGAAGCAGAGATAGACATATCTCTGTGAGTTTGAGGCAAGCCTGGTCTATATAGTGAGTCTCCAGGATAGAGACCTTGTATTACCCCCCTGCCTTTGCCCCAAAGAATCTGTGTTTAAACGAGTATAAGAAACACAGGATTAAGGAAGTTTTCTTTTCCTTTGAAACATTTGTGCTCTTTAGAATCTCCTGGAAGAAAAGATAGAAAAGGTTGTTCCCAGTATCACTTGGTTGCCACGGGTAACTCTTCCAATGCATCTTATAGGAACAAAAGGACTTTATGGAATCTGGCTCAGAAAGTTCCAATAAGAGACACAGGAATTCACAGGGATCAAGCTTCCTCTCCAATGAGTCTCTGATTCACCACCCAGAAATGATCGTGATCCTCATGTTGAGCTGATTTGAGCAGAAGGGAATCTCTGCTCACCAGAGGCCCTTTTCCCCCATTGCCTAAATGGGGATTCAGAGAGACCGCAGACAAGAGATTGGTTCAACCACAGTCATGTGCCCAGCCTGTATACCTCCCCACTCCTCTTAGGAAAGCAGTTATGCCCCAATGTCTGCCACCTGACATAACCCTAAGAGCAAAGCCAAGCATGAAGACACTCTGCTCATTGCTGGGAAGGTATATAGTCCTCCCTCTGCCCACCTTCACCTGGGAGGCTATGTGCCCCACAGCCCTCCATGAGCTCATCTGTCTGTCTCCCAGACTGAGGATGCTTGCAGTGGTCCAGCTATCCTGGTTGACTCCACCTTAACAACCAGAGAGAGGTCAAAGATTGCTTATGCATACACACACACACACACACACACACACACACACACACACACACACACCTACACTACTCATTCTTATTTGTATTGTTAAGACCATATAACAAAGCCAGGACAGAGGCCATCGATGCCAAGGGCCAGCTCTACTGCAGCACCCTAGCCACTCAGCAAGAAGAAAATCAGCTTTATGTTAGTGGAGCAGGAATCCCATGTCAGCACCCTGAGGTTCCTCTTCTTTGTCTGCATATGTCTCACCTCACTGCGGGTAAACTGCAGACTTGGATTACATCATAACATGAAGGCTCATGAACATACAGAAGCCCATGAAGTTCCACAGTGCCATCATGGAAGAGTCCTAAGAGACCTACTGAAGGACACGAAGCAGAGGGAAAGGCATCCATTTACAAAATGAATTGGTTTCTGGAAGTAAGGTGCTGTGCAAAGCAATTTTTTTCTAGACCAGGCATCTGTGAGAGTGGTGACAGAAAGGGACTCACCAAGGCAGAGAGAGAGGCAAGAACTACTTTCCTGGCCAAGGCCAGAGGTGAACAGCCCTGTACCAAGACTCAGGTCCTTCTATGCCCCTGCAGACCCCAAAGCTGGCATTATCACCTCCCCCAAAAGGTTTTTCCTTTTCTCAAAACAACTACTTTGCAGCCCTTTCTTAGGGGCTTTTAATGGCTTTCGAAATACAAACCTGGAGCTGCAAATACCGCCTGGCCAATTTACTGGAACACTTCGCCTTCCCCAGAAATTTCTCCTCAAATGGCTTTACTTCTGTCACAAACAGAGCCTTTGGGGCAATGGGCCTTTTAATCAACAATTATAAGAAGTTTGAAAAGTCACTTTTAAAAGGCTGTCACGGTGGCGAGCCTGCTCAGCTCTTTACCCTACTCCCGAGGGACTGCCTCTGTGGCGGTAGGAAGCAGGCACAGGCAGAAGGTGGGTAGGTGGGGAAGAGCGTCATCCATCACCCCGTGACAGGTCCAGGGTGCCCAGGGGTCCTCTGAGCACACATCTGCAGCAGTGAAGTGCTGCCATGATTTATCACAGGCAGGCTGGCACCTCCTGCAGTTGAGCTTATCCATTTGGTGGCTGTTCCTCCTCTCACTAACCTCCAAAAGTGTTTGCACCTGGCCTCTCCTGACCTCACCTACACAGGTATCCAAGCCATGACCTCCGTGCTGCACCCTGTGTGTCCAATTGCTCTCCCTGGGGTCTCCTGAACTCAGAATTTCCGAGGTAAACACACATGAGGGAACTGTTTTCCTCCAGTCACCTTATCTCAGCCCTATGTCTCATCATGAGGCTTGTCACCACCACACCACTGCCCTGCCATACCCTAAGACCACAACTTTCACCACTGGCCTATCCTCTGTACGATCTGACTCCAGCCAGAGTCAGCTTGGCTTTTTGAGCAGACCTCCTCCCATCCCTGCGTCACTATACTGCTAAACCCTGCAGGGCTCTGGTGCCTCCTCTCCCTTCCTCACCTAGCAAAACCAGGCCTCACCCCACCTCCAACCAGTGCCAGGACATACATCTCAATATGAAGCAAAGGCTAGCCTGAAGTGGAAACTTTGAAAAGTCAATTGTGTTGGATAGTGTTTTGCTGGGGCAAACATGTGAAACGAGTGTTGCCCTGAAGTAGACACAGGTGAAAGACTAAGGCAGACTGAAAGACTAAGGCAGACTTGTGAAGGAATGTTTCACTGAAGCAGACACAGGAGAAAGGATGTCCTGCTAAAGCCAGCACATGAAAGGACACGTGATGAAGGCTTCTTTGCTAACGACATGCTTGTATTGGTCTGCCTTACACAGTGTAGTTGATCTGTATTTGTCCGGACTCCATGGACTCAGGCTGATTGGATGCACATGCTAAGGCAAGGCTCATGGAGGACATGTGATATCTAGAGGGTATAAATAGGACTTGACCTAGTGACAGAGACAGAGCTTGGCTTGCTGGTACAGCTAGCTGTGCAACGCTTGCAGGTCTTGAATCTTGACTGATATTTGCTTCACTGAGGCACAGCTGAGAACTTCTCTTGGTGTTCCTCCTGGTCCCTCCTGCTGACTTGAGCCAAGCCTGAGGCCTGGCTGTGTCTGCTAGGCTGTGTCACTGCTGTTGCAAGTCGGACCCTACCGAACTGGACTGCTGGTGTATTCGTGAAGTGTTTGTGAGTGGATCAAGCTGCCATTGCCTGCTAACCTGTGAACTAAACTGCTGATTCCAGACAACACAGATAAGAGTTGCTCCAAAGAACCTTTCTAAACAGGTCCACTTCCTCCTCGTATCCTTTCTTTCCCACTACTTCTGGTGGGTGGTAGACTACAAGAAAGATTAAAACATTTAAAAACCATCCTTAAAAATAAGATTTAAAAAAAAATTAAAGTTACAGGAATCCATCCCCCACCCCACCAGCTGGGTGGGAGGCTGCAGATACAGAGGAGGCACGGGCCAGCAGGCCAGTGGCCATTTCCCTCGTGTTCACGGTGGAGCACTCTAAAGGGGCAGACTGTATTCCTACACTAGAGAGAACTGAGGTGGCAAGTGGGGACCCTACGACAGTGCCCTCCATCAACATGTCCAGCCACCTTCCCTCCACACTCAGGCCTCCTTTTCCTCATTCCTTTTCCTCAGCATCCCCAGTCTGCCCCAACCTCCTGCTTCCCCCTTCCGGGAAGCCAGCCCTGGCTTCTCTAAACACACCCTGCTTCCCCTCTAGAGGTGGGATGATGACTCTTTGTTGTCTCATTGACTTGACTGAGTTTGAGATCACCTAGGAGTCACACAGTCTGGGATGTGTCTGTGACAGGGTTTCCAGAGAGGTTTTAATGAGGAGGGACATACACACCTTCTGTGTGGGGAGCACCATCCTATGGGGTGGGATCCCAGACTGAATATAAAGGAGAAAGCAAGCTGAGCTCCAGCATTGACCTCTGCCAGCTGCAAGACTGAGGATGCCTGGGACTAGCAGCCTCATGTTCCTACTATGGAGACATTCCCCATGATGCTGGCGTGCACCTTTAGACTGTGAACCAGAATAAAATCTTCCTTCTTCTGTAGGCCAGGCTGGCCTTGAACTCAGAGATCTGCCTGCCTCTGCCTCTTGAGTGCTGAGATTAAAGACGCACACCACCACCGACGATCGTAAATCTTCCTTCCTTAAATTGCCTTTGTCAGGTATTTTGCCACACATAGTGAGAAAAGCAACTGATGCTGAGTCCTGTCCGCCCGGTGGGTGATGTCTTTGTTTCAGTCCTGTACCTGACTCCCCTGCTTATCTTCAGCTCTGCTAAAGGACTTCATTTGTTTGGTTTGAGGACACTTCCAGAGCACTCAGGGTATTCTCAGTAAATGTTGACCAAAGAAATGTATGCCCAAGTAGGAAATTGCTGAGCTGTAGAATAGAGAGAGAGAATTATGGAGTGGCTGTGTCCCTTATGTCAGGGAAGCTGTGGCAGTGGGAAGGTGAGTAGCTGGTCACATTGAGCTCCTAGTCAGGAACAAGAAAGAGGAAAGTCCTGGTACCCAGCTGGCTTTCTCCTTTAGCCCCAAACCTCACATCAACTAATGGTCTTATAGAGCTGTCAATCATAGGTCCTCTCCTCTCAGATCCAGCCTATGGCAGAGATTGGTGTGAGCACCAAGCTGAAACAATTACAGAGCCGAATCTCCCCACTGTTATGTATCTAGTTTAGATACAGTAGAGCAAAGTCAATCATTTTCAGGTCTCTCAATTTAAATATCTAAAGGTAGATTGCGTTCCGCTGGTGTGCCGAGCTGGCAGTGGGTAGCCATTTTCAATGCAATAAAACAGAAGCCCACCTGAATGAAGGGAGATTAAGCAATGAGTGAAAGAGGAAAAAGAAAGGAAAAAAAAAACATTATTTGTGTTTCTGGATCTAGCCTTGCCTGAAGGAAGACTCTGAATCTGCCTCCTCTTTAAAAGCAAGAATCAGAGAATATAGTGTTTCTCACTATAATAGAAGTTGCCCAATGCAACCAAGGGATCTATGAATGAACTTGACTCTTTAATCCCTTGACCAATAATTTTAGAGCCTGTGATTTTAGAGTGTTCACTGTCAACAAGATTCAGATTCACCTAGGAGACAAACTTTCAGGCACGCCTGTGAGGGATGGTTTAGCCTTTGGGCATACATGTGAGGGATATCTTGGTTAGGTTAATTGAGGTAAAAAGTGTGCCCACTATGAATGGTCCTATTCCCTAGGTTAGAATCCTGCACTGTATACAAAGATGAGCTGAGCACTAGAAAGCATCCATTGCTGATTCCTGAATATGGATGCAACATGGCCAGTTGCTCCAAATTCCTGCTGTTTTTGACTTCTATACCATGGTACAAAAATCGCTCTCATCAGGGTGTTTTATCACAGCAACTGGAAAAAAGAAATAAGACAGAACCTGTAAATAGACCTTGCAGTGCCCAGGAAGGGAGAAGAAAAGTAATCAACATTGTTACCAGTCTCTATACCTCAACCCACCCTGGAAGAAAATACCTTTTCCTGCACTGTATTCTCTATTCTGGAATCAGGAAGATCTCCATACAAGAAACATAGTGTCCATTCCTCCAGACTTAGGGAGAGGTGGGATAGCCATCTAAACAGGAATGTATTCTCCACAGGCCAACCACTCGATCCTGTGCATATGAATGGGGGTGCCCCTATCCAGGATGCTCCTCCCCAAATTTCATCCTTTCGGTCAACATGCCCCAGCATCTTGGACCAAGTCTTCACCCAGCAGGGTTCTAGAGATGGTCTGCCGGTGAGTCATGTGAGAGAGGCATTCATGTGAGATCTGAAAAGCAGCCCTTATTTACAAGCAAGCGTTCCGAGTGGGCGGGTAGGGCCATGGCAAGGAGCTTTCTGGTTTTCACAGAGCACCTCCTGCTCAGAAGTCTTAGACCATTGGCATCAGGAGCTGCAGCCACCTCGGAGGTTCCTGAACTTCTGGGTTTTCTAAACATGGCTTCCTCATCTCTGCTCCCTCCTGCCCCACTTCGAGCACTTGGGTAAGCCTCTACCTCACTTTACTCCATCCTGTTCTCAAAATGCCTCAAGGGCTTCTTGGTTCCATTTTTCTAAAGGAGTGAGCAGGATCACAAGGCCAGGACTCCTCCCAAGCTGCCTTGATGAAAAGCTGGCTCCATCCTCAAACTCCAGAGAAAAGTCCTGTGGCTGTGCTGGTGACTTGTCTCCTTGCTTTGACAAAACATCTGACAAAAGCAACGAAGGAAAAGAAGGATTTATTCTGACTACAGCTTAAGGGTAAAAAGTCCATCATGATGGAAAAGTCATGGCAGCCGGAGCTTAGGGCCATTGGTCACATCCACTGTGTGTCTGCATTTGGGAGATTGATGCTAGTTCTAGCTTGCTCTCATCTTTTCATACAGCCCAGAATCTCAACCTATACAACAGTGTTACTGAGTTTGCAGTGGTTCTTCCAGCGTCAGTTAACCAAACTTATAAAATCCATCAGAGAATCACAAGGCTATTTCTCTCCACATGACTCTAGATTTGGTCT
The DNA here is from genome assembly GCA_030674055.1 of Rhabdomys pumilio. NCBI lineage: Eukaryota > Metazoa > Chordata > Mammalia > Rodentia > Muridae > Rhabdomys > Rhabdomys pumilio. The sequence continues at coordinate 726,962 of JANHMN010000025.1, forward strand.
AGTTGACAATAGACATTATCATAAGCCTACCTAACCCTGTCAACTGGACACCTAAATGCATCAACTTTAAATCACAACCTTCCATCCACTCCTCTTGTAGGCTTATGACTCTCTCAGAATACAAAGATACCTTCCGTCTGACTTCAAAAGTCCACATAGCCCTTAACAGTTCCAAGAGTGTTCTAAAGTATGTGTGAAGTCTACTTTGAGTCTCAAGCAATCTCTTAACTGTGAGCCCCCGTACAATTAAAAAATAATCATAAGTTGCATGCATATAACAACCAGTGGCACAACCAATAAGCATTACTATCCCAAAAGGGAAGGGTAAAGATACAAGGACTGATGGGACCAAAGCAAGACCAAAACCCACCAAGTCCTACAGCTTCACAGCCAGCATGTGAGGCTTATGGTGGAAGTGTATGGGCTCTAAAGAGCCATCTCCAGCATGCACAGCACCTCTCTTGGACCAGCTCTACTCTGTGTCTTCAACTTTCCTTGGCAGAAATCCTATGGTTTCCTTCAACAGCTAAGGTTTCTGTTGCATCTTGGGGCTAATCTCTCAGCTTCATTCGGCACCCTCCAGTGTCCTCCTTGCAGGGACTCTGTCACACACTAGCTTCAGTGGCTCTCTGGAACTGTGCTCCAAGACTACATGACGCCCTCAATGCTTTATCTTTTATAAAAAGATTTATTGTAAGTTTTACTTACATGCATATGTGTGTGTTTACATGTATGAGTATGTGCAGTTTGGGCCCAAGTGTCCACAGAGGTTAGAAAATGGCATCAGATATAAACAATCTGGAGTTACAAATGGCTGTGAGCCATGGAATGTGGGTACTGGGAACTAAACTTGGTCCTCTGGAAGACTGAGAAACGTTCTCAACCTCTGAGGCAGCCCTCCACCTCCTCATCTCTTCATCTTTAATGCTTATAAAACAAGGTTAGTACCAAGTGAGCAATGTCGCCAAGTTGGGCTGCCAGTTTGCAATGGAACATGGTTGGTCCCCTTGAACCACAGACTCATGGGCCTTTGTGTGCTAGGAAGAGATTCCTGAGCATTGGAACCCCTCCAACATCTCTGTTTAGGCTCTCTCCTTTCTGATCAACTTATATATTTACAAGACCAAGCCTTCAGTGAGTAGGGTCTTACCCTCAAGGCACCGTTTCTGTTGTCCCTGTTCACAGTGGCAGGTAGAAACTTTAATTCCATTTATTCATAAATAAATTTTCATCTTTCTTCTCCTCATCCAGAACTTTAAACTTGGTCACACATCTCTTCTCACCAAACTTGGCATTTTTTTTTTAACTTTCTGCTCCACTTTCTGGTGTCTCTCACTATAGACCTGGATGCCAGCTGCCACTAATAACCATGACACAACCTAAATGCTATTCGGTCTGGGAACTTCCTCAGCCAAGGGAATTGGTCCATTGCCTTTAAATTCTACGTCGCTCAAGCTCTTGGGACACAGGCAGAATCTAGCAAGATTTTTGTCAGTGTCTCACCAATATTCTCATCCTCTTATTGACAGGATCTTTGTTCCCCAGTGACATGTCACAAATGGGGCCTCCACCGTCCATATTTTTTCAATATTTCTGACTTCTAAGCTCTCACCAGAACGTCTGGCTAAGTTCTATGTACAGTGTTAAGGTTTTTCTATCCCAAAGCTCCAAACTCTTCCACATCCCTCCCGAAAACCAATTTTAGAAGGCCAAGAACCACGCGGTCAGCTCTACCACAGTAACAACCTCACTTCTTGATACCAATTTTCTGTATTCGTTACTTATGTTAAGACAAAATACCTAAGGAAAAAAGGGTTTATTTGCTCTTACAGTTCCAAGGGACACAGTCCAGCACGGCAGGGGAAGTACAAATAGCAAGAACAGGAGGTAGATGGACACTTTGCATGTGCTGGCTACTTTATGTCAACTTGACACCAAACTGGTGTTATTGGAGAGGAGGGAGCCTTGATTGAGAAAAATGCCTCCATAAGATTCAACCACAGGGCATTTTCTTAACTAGTAATTAATGGGAGAGGGCCCAGCCCATTGTGGGTAGTGCTACCCCCAGGCTGGTGGTCCTGGGTTCTATAAGAAAGCAGGCTGAGTAAGCCATAAGAAGCAAGCCAGTAAGCAGTACTCTTTCATGGCCTTTCCATCAGCACCTGCTTCCATGTTTCTGCCCTGTTTGAGTTCCTGTCCTGATTTCCTTCAATGTGGAAGCTCAAGCCAAATAAACTCTTTCCTCCCCAGGTTGCTTGTTGGTCACGTCATTTCATCACAGCAATAGAAGCCTTAACTAAGACAGCACCCATGATCTGGGAGCAGAGAACAATGAATGCTCTCACCCAGCCACTTTTAGTGCAATTCAGGACCCCAGCCCACAGAATGCTGGGTCTTCTCACTTCCATTGACCTAATCTAGAAAATGTGTCACAGATTGTGCCAGAGGGTTATCTCCTGGTGATTCTAGATTCTGTCAAGTGTACAATCAACATAAACCCTCACACATGGTCTTCAGGAGCTACGGAAATTGCAACACTGATGGAGTGTATGCCATCTATAGCAATCAAAACAGCATGGCCGAAGACTGTATGGTCATTGGAAACACAGCAAACTATTATAGGATCACACCAGACAAAGGTAAGTGAGCTTAAATTCATAGGTATACTATGGCTAAGAACACACACACACACACACACACACACACACACGGGGGGGAGGGGGAGAAAAACAGAGACAGAGACACAGAGTGAGAGACAGACAGACAGACAGACAGACAGACAATAGAGAGAGAAACAGACACACAGAGAGAGCCCACAACATGGGTAATACCATGTGTTGTTCAGCAAAAGGCTCCACCCTCTTATCTCCCCTAATTACCCAAGATCCCCTTCACCTCTCTCAACTTAGTATATACCTCATGAGGGAAGCCTGTGCCATGCTCCACCAAAGAAAGAAAGAAAAGAGAAAAGGGATGGGAGAAGAAGAAGAAAAAAGAATCACATACATTATACATATGGAAAGATGTGTGCAGAGTGGGAGCTTTTCTGTCAGAAAGGTGTGACTGCGGCAATTTTTTTTTTTTCAGATTTTCTGTCATTGTGCTTGGTATTTTAAAAGAAAAAAAGAGAAAGGAAATAAGCAAATTGAAAAAGATTCTCACTCTCGGGTTTCTCAGGCTTGGGTGAATGGTGAAATTACCTATACTGTACTATGGAAGAAGTCCTTTCCTAGCCTCCTCTTTCACGGAGAGCTGACCAACTCTGCAGTGGCCCAGTGGAAACTGGGTCCCACCCTGTGGCTGGTATTTGAGCACCACCACATATGACCTCCTCCCCAGGCCTCAGTTTCTTCCTAATATATTGATTCATCTCTATGTGGCTGAACGCACAAGCTGAGCCAACATCACAGTCAAGCTGGGACCCAGGCCCTGATGCTGCACTTGGAAGGTCCCTTCTGATTGGCTAAAGGGCCTGCCTTTCTACATAGGATATGCAGTCTGGTGGAATTTGCTGGAATCACCCCCAGACCACACGGCTAACTTTTCTTTTATCTTCTGTTCTGAAAACCTGTCAAACTCATCATCTCCAGCCCACAAAACAAATTTATTTTTTGAGTTATGTAGAAAAAAAATGAAGTTGAAACAGTGCAAGGGGAGGAGGCTTTTTATATCGGTGTCAGGCGTCTGTGAAACCTAATGGAGCTGTTCTTTGACAACATTATCTGTGTTTGGCTAATTTGGTAGAGTAGACAGCATCCTCTATTGAACAGGAAGAATAGAACACACAGTCCTAGGAAAGCAGAGAGTTGGCCCATTGTGGGTAATTTGTTTCCACTATTCATATTGCAGATAGGCATACAATTATAGAGGCACTCATAGGTAAATTTCTATTCATTCTTTTATCACCTGGCAAATGAAATAGTCATTTTTTAAAAATAGCTTGAGGCAGAGATGTGTGTCAGTAAACAAAAGGGCAGGCTTCCTTATCACCAGTATATTTTGCCCTGATTATTTGTGCTTCCACCCCTCAAAAGCTGCGCAACTAACTCAGAGAATCCACCCCCCACTTGGGGACATTTGTCTTCTGAATGCAGCCCAGATGGGGACAGTGACAAGAAACAACAGGAGGAAACTCTTCCTGAACTCGACTTTCAGTGCTGAGGACAGATGGAGGACAGGAAGTGCTCTCACCCGAGGGACCCTTAGGTGCTGCAGAGTGAAGGCCATGGGAGTTCAGAGTAGCCAAAGAGTCAAGCAGGACTTGGAGCCACCTGCTGAGCACAGATGGGATGGCAAATACTCCAGGTAAGCTTGCAGGCAGGTCTCACCAGAATAAGCTGCCCACCGGGTTGGAATAGTTGCCCAGGTGTCCTGGAAATGCCTCAGGTATGGCCCCCTCAATCACACCCAGATCTTAGATGTGAGAGCTAGGTGTCATAAATATTCATGAGCATCATAAATATTCATGAGTATCCCATCAACCTGGAAGTGTACTTCTCTGGTCCAGTCTCCCAACAGCAAGCCTAGACTGATATTAGTTCTTATAGCTAACATGCCCTGGGATGTGGAGGCTGGGCAGCTGCCTTCATAATCTAAGCCAGAGACCTGGTGAGATGGCTCAGAGGGTGATGGTATTTACTGCACGAACTTAACCAACTGAGTTCAATTCCCAGAACCCATGTGAAGATGGAAGTTGAGAGCAGACGCTACAGAATCATCCTCTGACTTCCACACAAGAGTCATAGGACATGTACACGCATGTGTGCACACGTGTGTGTATTGTGTATACACAAACACACATACACAATGTAGGGTCATAGAGATGGCTCAGCAGTTAAAGAATACTTGCTGCTCTTGCAAAGGACCTGAGTTCAGTGTCCAGCACCCATATTAGGTGGCTCACAACCACCTACAAGTCTAGCTCCAGGGGATCCGACGTCCTCTTCTGGATCCTAGGGCAGCTGCATCCATGTGCACATACCCACATAGAGACACATACAAATAATTTAAAATAAAAATAAATATTTCAAATAATAAGTAAAAAGTAACTTTTTAAAAGTCCTTGCAGCGATTTGCTTGGCCCAGGGAGTGGCACTATTAGGAGGTGTGGACTTGCTGGAATAGATGTGGTCTTGCTGGAGAAAGTGTCACTGTGGGTGTGGGCTTTGAGACCCTCCTCTCGCTGCCTGGAAGTCAGTCTCTCCTGGTTGCCTGCGGATCAAGAGGTAGAACTCTGAGCTCCTTCCCCAGTGCCATGTCTGCCTGGACACTGCCATGCTTCCAACCATGATGACAATGGACTGAACATCTGAAACTATAAGTCCACTCCAATTAAATGTTGTACCTTTTAAGAGTTACCTTGGTCATGGTGTCTCTTCACAGCAATAGAAACCCAAACTAAGACAGTCCTTAAAAATATAAGCATGACCCCAAGAGTTCCACCCACCCAGCTTACCCAGCTATGCCCGTGAGACAGGCGTCGGCCTGCCTCTCTATAAACAGCACTCTGCTTCAGAGTTTTTTTCTTAGATCATCCTTTTGTGGCAAGCCTATATGTGGGCAGAAGGCTCCTTACTACTGGACAGTAGGGCGATAAAGGCTGGGCCCTACAGGAGAATGTTCACCATCTAAGGAGTCTTGGCAGACCCCTCTCCTCCTTGAAACTTGGTTCTGGTTCTCACCCCTAGCTGGATTTTGCCCCTGGAGGTCAATAATGATAGTCTGTAACCAGTCTTTGAGGCTACCTGTGAAACCAGAGACTTTGGAAAACAAGTTGAGGGAATGGGGTCCACAGGCTGCCTCCTGAAGTTTTGGTTCACTGTAGGTCAGCCTCAGTGTGACCCAGACTGTCACAAACTGAGGCAGGAACTGCTCGCACCTGAGACAATGTCTTCCAGCTCAGATTATGATTCCTTCTTATGTTCAGGGCATCGTTTTTAGAAGGACCATCTCCATCTCTACCCTGAAGCCCTATGGTCCTCAAGCTTCCTGCCCTCAGTTCTTGGTGCTCAAAACCCACCTTCCCTGCCCAGCCAAATATTAATTGTCAACTTGATATCTCAGAAGCAAGCATCCAGGTACCCTGTGAAGGTTTGTTCTAGATTAAGATTAGCCTCGGCAAATGTCTAGAACTTTTGTTTGTTTGTTTGTTTGTTTGTTTTTTGTCTTTCGAGACAGGGTTTCTCTGTGTAGCCCTGGCTATCCTGGAACTCACTCTGTAGACCAGGCTGGCCTCAAACTCAGAAATCCACCTGCCTCTGCCTCCCAGGTGCTGGGATTAAAGGCGTGCGCCACCACTGCCGGCAAGGGGAACTATCTTGATTGAGTTCTTCAATGCTGGAAGCTGAGAAGACCCATCTTAACTATGGGTGGGACCACTCCCTGAGCAGGGCATCCTGGGATGTATAAAGTGGAGGGGCAAGCCGAGCACTAGCATGCAGGCATGAGCCTCTGCTCCCAGCTTCAAGATCTGCTGCTTTGACTTCCCCACAATGATGGAGTGTAGCCTGGAACTATAAGCCAAATAAGTGCTTTCTCCCTTAAGTTGTTTTTGTCAGAATATTTACTCATAGCAACTAGGACATCAGGTTTTCCCATCTTTGTCTCTACCCACCAGACACTACAAATTCCTTGATCTAAGGGGCTTCCCTACCACACAGTAGCAATCCAATTCTTGCTATGTTATATACTGTCCTCTCAGCGTGCGTGTGTGCATGCGTACATGTCTAAGGCCAGAGGTCAATGTTAGAGGTCTTCTTCTGTCTCTCTCTACCTTATTATTTGAGACAGGGTCTCTCATACCATGAAGCTCTTTGATTCAGCTGGGCTGGCTGGCCCCTGGGATCCTCCTGTTTCTACCTCCCAAGCATTGGGATCACAGGCAAGCACTGTGATGCCTGGCTTTTTACACAAGTGCTAAGTATCTGTTCTCGGATCCTTGTGCTTGTATGACAGGCACTTTACTAACTGAACTATCCCCCTACTCCATGAATGTCTGATTTTTACAGCACAAATATGAGGCCTTTGCTAAGGTTCAACTTCTTAATATAATCAAATATTTATCTCTCTCACCACTTCAGGAATTCAACTTCTATAAATGTAACTGCAGGCCCAACCCATTTCCAACTGAACGGGACCTATGGCTTCTCCAAAAAGACTGGGTAGAACCTTCAGGGCAGGATGCAAGGAGAACGGACAGAGGCAGGGTACAGCCTGAGGCAGGGCAGGCTCAGATAGAGCATCTCTCAATCAGGAGTGCATCTGGCAAAGCTCAGAGTCAGGTCCTGATGGTCCAAGCCAATTAACCGCTACCAGACATGGCTCTCATCATCCTGTCCTAAAACCCATCCAAGCTTGAGGGCCAGTGTGGGGAGGGAACCAACGAGCACACCTGCAGCTGGAAGCCCAGATGTTAAGGGACTTCTGTGTGAACTTTGCAGTATTAAAAATAAAATCAAAAAATTAAAGAGAAAAGTTAAGCATACTGTCTTGACTTGTATCCTCCAGGATGACTTTGAAAGCCTGGTGGTGAAGCTGAGCCGTCTGGATTTTTTTTTTCTTCTCCCTGATGCTTTCCCTCAAAGTCATTGACAAAAGGCATACAGTAAAAAGCCGATAGGATCTCACTCGGCTGCCCCCTCCATGCTGGAAGAGAAGTTGGGGGAGCTCAGCGAATTATGTGACAACCCAAATACCACAAAGAGCAAGCATGCCCCAAACAGAGCTTGGTCAGACATAGAAACAGAGCTGGACATGATGGAGACAGGGAAGCCCCAGGGTGGACTGGTTCCCAGCTTGCTTGTCACTTAAAAGGCAGTTGTTTTGAATGATCTTATGAACCTGAGCCTCCTCAGCAGCCACTAAGACAACCTCAAACTGGAACAGAGGTGCTGCGCTGATGTGAGGTGGTAAAAGGGGTGCAAATGTATTTTGCCACCCCCAAGTGTTATGTCATGTTCCTCCTGGCCCTGCATGACACCCTTGATAGAACTGGCCTCAATGCGTGTCCTAGATTCATTTTGTTGCTATGATTAAACTACACACACACACACACACACACACACACACACACACACACACTGTGACTGAGCGCATCTTAGGGGGTAGGGGGAAGTTTAGGTTACACTTCCAGGCCAGAGTCCATCACTGAGGAAAAGCAGAGCAGGAACTTGAAGCGTTGCTTGCTGGCTCCCTCACAGATACACACTTGGTTAGCTGTCATCCTTATCAGGAAATGGTGTCACCCACACTGGGCTGGGCTCATGAAATCAATTAATAATCAAGACAGCCCCTCACAAACATACTATAGGCCAATCTGATCTTGGAAATCCTTCAGTCGAGTCTCCCTTCTCACATGACTCTAGTATATGTCAAAGTGACTGTCGAAGCTACTAACTGGTGCAACGCATAAGACCTAGAGTTTTAGGAAATCAAGAAAATAGTGTCCACCCCACACCAAGGTGATACCGAGAGAGAGAGAGAGAGAGAGAGAGAGAGAGAGAGAGAGAGAGAGAGAACACTGTGTGGAAACAAATCCCTGATGACCTTGTGTTCGAATGAAACCAATCACAAGAGGGAGTCAGGAGGAACCTTACCTTCGGGGTGACACAGGGCTCACAGCCACCCCAACATTAGTGTGAGACATTGTTTTGTGAGATATGCACCTGGCTGGCCAAATCTAGGAGCCATGGTTGGCTTCCAAACAGTCCCTAGACTATAAGCAACTCTAGCCGGCCAGGCTCAGTGCTCAGGTCTGGGAATACCAAGTGCCCAGAGACAAAACCCGATGTCACTGGACTGAGCTGCTGACACAGGGTGTAATAAGTCATCTAACAAACAAACAGCATACATGCAGGCGGGACAGGCGCATCAAGGCCGACGGAGAGGAGCCACTCTCCCTCCACAGATCCCACCCGTGAAGATAGGTATGTCTTGGGAACCACACTCAGGACCCCTCTGCAGATACCATCTTGGAGAGGCTTCTGGCCACTGAGGCTCTGAGGCCTGAGCTGCCGTTGCTGGGGTGGTCATCCTCAAAATGCTGATCCAGAGCCTCTAGACCATCACAGACCTCCAGTTCTTATGACCTAGCCTTCTAAGGGCTCTGTCCCCGGTCCCACTGACACCCTCTCCCTCCCCCTCCCCGCACACACCCATAAATATGAAAGATATGATGTTTGCTTTCTCCAGAACTTCTCCAGAACTCCATGCCAGGTGAGCCAGCCCCAAGATTCCTGTATCACCATTCTGCTCCTTGAGCAATCCCATGTCACTTCCAAGCCCGTACCCATGAACCGGCGTCTGTATTCCCTTACACACCCATGCAAATCCTCTACTTTAAAAAAATGTCATTGAATTCTGTTAAAGACGCTAGATACATTATTTCATTTCTACAATAGGCCTCTGAGCAGTCTGCCTCCTCTCCACTCCTGTTTTCCCTAATTCAGCCCTGAGGCCTCCCTACACTGGGGAGCTCCTCAGTCCTGATCTCAACCCTACAGCCAATCAGGTACTTTGGGAGAAGAGTCAGCTCCTCAGCCTTCAGTCACATTGCCTTCTCCAGCTTCCTTCTGTCTGCTCAGCATCTAAATCATTCTCAGGGCTCACCCCCCCCCACACCCATCTACCCTTCACCTCAGGCCCCATCTAAAGACAGAGCTTTAAATACCATGTATGGAGCAATGAGTTCCATATTTATGCCCCAGACCCAGCAGCAAAATTTTACCCTACACTCTGTACTGGACCACAGACTCCAGCTCTTCCTCCGTGTCTCCTCTTGAAGCTCTAAAGGAACCTCTGACACCACCCTCTTGTTAACTCTCTTACCTCCCTCCTGTTGAAAACTCCATCCACCACTCCACCTCAGCAAAGGGCTCCTCCATTCCAGACGTCACATGCTCAGGCTAAAAGCCCAACTGGAATTCATGTTTCTTGGCCTTACACCTCAGCACACACAATCAGCCCCTGTAAATGGCTCTACCACCACAGGAAATCTAGACTTCAGTCCCCTCTTTTCCCCTCCATGGCTTAGTTCTGGTTGACTTACTAAGCCCTTGCCAGGAATGCTGCTGGCTCTTATCTCCCAGCTCTATACTTGTCTCTCTGAGGTCCGCAGTGATCATGGGAACTGATCAGGGTTCCCAGACTAGTGTCAGAACTCAGTACTGCTGCCAGGCCCATGCTGATAGATACCCTCTGAACACATCTCCTATCCTGCTCCTTCCTATGGCTCTCTTGCTTCTTGTCCTAATGGGAGCCCTGATACAACCTCTGCCTACCTAGAGCATTTTGCCTTTGTATTTCCAGGTGATGGAGTCCTTGTCATTCAGATCTCAGCCCAAGTGTTCCCTCATCACAGAGTTCTTCTCAGACTACTTTTCCCATCCCCCTAGTTGCTATTCCATTTCAGAGAGACAATCTGCATTCTTGGAAGCCCAAGACAGTGCTCAAACCACACAGCTTGACATCAGCAGATCCTGCCCCGGATCCTACAAGGATGCCATCTTTTTCAGTGTGCCTCCTCCCTTTAGTATCCCTGTCACTCTGCCAGGTCACTGATGTTTCCTAAACATGTCACCAGCCCAGGTCTTGTTCTGAACAAAGAGTAAGGGTTGAGGAAAAAGCTCAGTGGGTAAAATGCCTATTGTAAGCATAGGATCTGAATCCAACTCACATAAAAATAATAAATGAATGAGTTGGGTGGTGGTGGCACATACCTTTAATCCAATCACTCAGGCAGAGGCAGAGGCAGAGGCAGAGGGGCAGAGGGGCAGAGGGGCAGAGGGGCAGAGGGGCAGAG
>JANHMN010000025.1:737769-749301 GCA_030674055.1 Rhabdomys pumilio
GGGCAGAGGGGCAGAGGGGCAGAGGGGCAGAGGGGCAGAGGGGCAGAAGCAGAGGGGCAGAGGCAGAAGGGGGCAGAGGAGGGCCAGAGAGGCAGAGAGGCAGAGACAGAGAGGCAGAGGAAGAGGGGCAGGGGGCAGGAGGGGCAGGGGGCAGGGGGGCAGGGGGGCAGGAGGGGCAGGGGGGCAGAGGGGCAGAGAGGCAGAGAGGCAGAGGCAGAAAGAGGATCTCTGTGAGTTTGAGGACAGCTAGAGCTACACAGAGAAACTTTGTCAGGAAGAAAAACAAAACAAAACAATAAACAAATAAAAAAAAAGGTCAATTGTAGGGATATTTTTATAGCTGGCCGTGATGGCCCAAGTCTTCAATCCTAGCACTCAAGAGGCAGGAGCAGGTGACTCTCTGTGAGTTCAAGGCCAACCTGGTCTACATAGCAAGTTTCAAGCAACTAGGGCTACGTAGTGAGACTCTGCCTCACACACTGAAAATATCAGTTTATATTGGCCCTTCTGGGCTACAGCCTTAACTTTCCAATGCTTTGTTTCCCAGGACAAAAGGCAAGCCCCGGACACAGCAAGGTTTTTCCATCTCCAGTTTACGTCAGCAGCCTCCTGCCCATCAGTGGGCAGCTGACTCCCCATGCTGTCCCACAGAAGTGGATCATAACCCATCAGTGCAAGTCATAATGTACAGTCTTTAGTTTTAGAAGCAAGCTTTACTTAGCCCAATGTATCTAAGGCAATACTGCAGTCAATATAAAACATCACACCTGCACAGTTTACTTGTTTTGTTTTGTTTCTCTGGGTTGTACTTGAGTTGCAGTGTGTTTTACATTTGAAGAATATTTTAATATGAATGGGGCCACCTTTCGAGGGCTCAGTGAGCACATATGGCTGGATGCTGTGATATGCACTGGAGGGGCCGTGAATAAGCAAGCATTGTGTGTGGCAGATCTGAAAAGAGCATAGAGTCAAAGCTCGGATACATATGTTCACATTTAACCTTTCTGTGAATGTCTTAAGATTAAGAACACAGAGCTGTGTTGCTCTCTCTCTCTCTCTCTCTCTCTCTCTCTCTCTCTCTCTCTCTCACACACACACACACACACACATACACACACACACACACACACACACACCCCTTTCTCGACATCATAACAAACTCCTTTGTGGTATCTTGAACTTGCAGCATGTGCAGGCTATAGGAGCCATCGTCCCCACAAGAGACAGAAACAGTGTGGTTATCGGGCTCCAAACTTTCCTAGTGTCGGGCCCACACGGAGACTGTCACAGTCTATTAACTGGCTTTAATACAGATGTGCTTCCAACAGAATTGATGAATCCTATGCACCAGTTGCATGAGGTGAAAGCAATTCCTTCTCAAAGAGACAAGACATGTATTTGGAAATGCAGCCGTGAGTTCCGATCACACTTCATATTAACAAATCCCATCCTTCAGCAAGCTTATTGTCCTGGGGCAAACACCTGACAGCAGGGGCTGCAAAACTATGGTGTGTCACCAGCAAGGACAGCGACAGCCTGCTGAAGTGAGAACCCACAGCCTGGCATTAATATCCCTCATATTTCCTTCCTAGAGAGCCCCACCCCCCTGCCTGAGAGAGTGAGAGCTTCAGCCATAGTTAAAAAAGGAGACAGTCCTGTATTAAATATGGGTAGAGGCAGCTCGGAGGCGAGGGGGGGGGGCTTAGTAGGCAAACGAGAACCCTTGGCTGGGGGGGGGGCAAGTGTCCCTCATACACCTTGGAGGAAGATGCATCAGATGGAAGAAGATGATAGATTAAAAACTACAAAATAAAGCAGACAAAACAAACCCTTTCTCCTTAAGTTGCTTCACGCCCTGTATTTGTTCAATACTATGAGAAAAGGAACCACTACAACAAGCTGAGCTGTAACCAGTAAAGAAGAGACTTAGGACCAGATGTGAAAACATCTGTCACACAGTTCAGAGAAGGGCATAGAGAAAGTGAGGTATGAATAGCCACAGAGGTTTCCTTAGAATCTGGCAGAAAAAAAAACAAATGAATCTGTGTTCTCAGAGACGTGGGCATTCCCACTAAAGTGAGAAGAAAGGTCAAAATCCGCTGGAAGCATGGACCTGAGAACCTAGCCTTCCTCACAGAAGCAGTCATGAGGCAGGTGGTCTTCCAGCAGGCTCCCTAGGAGCCTTGGGAAAAATCAGGGTCTTACAGGTTGTAGCCATATGGACAGGTCTATACTGCCCAGGTATCTGCTAAGGATATGAATCATCCTAAGATTCTGAGTCTTCTAAGGCTCACCAGTCTGAGTCTGTTCAGCACAGCTCTCCCCAAGCCCACCCCCACAAGAGATAAAACGCCCAGGAAAAGTCATTTGCAGCAAGGATGCTGAGCTGGTACTGTGCCAAAACCTGAAGGATGGTCCATCGATTGGCTCCCAGGCCCTGCAACTGTCATATAACCTGCCAAGCAGGGCCAGTGCCATCAGATCCCACCGGGGTTCCGAGTAAGCAAGTGCTAGAAGTTTGGCCATCAAGTGGCAGATAAAATATTCTAGCTCTCAAAGTCCCGTGAGTGTCATTTCTGAGTGGAAAATGACAGTATAGGTTGTGTTGGGTCATTGGGTAATTAGGCAAAATGAATGGCTAAGTAGCTTCTAAAAGCCACATTACCACATGCTCCTCAGACTGAGGCACTGACCTGTCTTCATTTGTTTGAGCCCTGGAGACTGAGAGAAAAGGCCAACAGCACTCACAGTGTTCTCCTACCAGATGACCCCAAGGAGGTCCCCATCCTTGGTGCAGGTGGTGGAGGAGGAAGAACACAAAGATTGTTCCACGCTGCCCATGGTAACTGCTCCCTGCTGTCCACAGAGACCCTAGAGCAAGCCTAGCACCTCACCTGTTCTGTCCAGCAACATCCTTGTTTAACCTGAGAAAGCAGAACAGACTCTTGTAGAAGCATGTCTGTCCTCATGCTGTGTTGCTGCTCATGAGAATGCTGGGTTATCTGGTTGGTTGGTTGGTTGGTTGGTTGGTTGGTTGGTTGGTTGGTTGGTTGGTTTCTTTCCATGTCTCCATTCACTCCAGTCATAACCCCACAAAATTGAGACTATTACTGTCCCCATTGTCAGAAACAGATATGAGTGCTCTGATCACACAAAAAGGAAGGGGCAGAGTCAGGATACATGAACTCTGCCTGCTGTAATTCCATAGCTCTTGTGACTGATGGACTGGACCCAGCAGAGGCCAGGCAGGGAATGGACCTGGGCTAGGAACTTCAAATGGATGGTTAGCACAGCCAGCTGCTTACAAGGTCAGAGGAAATAACGGTCCAGAGATAGAAAATACAAGCTTTCTCAGAGTTGGGGATAACCAAGGGAGGAGATGGTGTCACAAAACATGGAGTGTAAGTGGTAAGTGCAAGGGGGGGCTCGGAGTGGTATAAGTATGAAGAGCACCTCCTCCACAGCTGCCTTGCTTTGAAGACATCACCTGAAAGCAAAAGGGGAAGCAAAGAAGGAAGGGAGAGGGCTTTCAACCCTTCTGGCCTCCTATGAGCAGAACCTAACAGGAAATGAATGATGGGAAATGTAGTCTGAGTACTCTGGCCCAGCCTCAGGGAGTGTAAACAAGTAACAGAAGCTGGAGGGAAGCAAAAGAGTACCACAGTCAAGTCTTCCCAATGACCTCTGTCCCTCGTGTAGTAACTGTCCTTATTTTAGAGACAGAGAAAAGGAAAAGTGAGAGCTTATATAACATGTCCAAGGTCATCTGGGAGAATCTAATTTAAACACACATCTGCCTGGCTCCTACACCCAGAAAAACTGGATATGCACATGTAAGTCTTACCTGGGAAAAGTTGGATCCAAGATTCTCAGGTCACATGCCCCGCTGGTGAACTGTCTTTCATATGATGTTGCTTCTTCGAAGGATGTATGCACAGATGACCTGCATCTCCCATCTACATTCTATGGTTCTCAGCCCTCCTGATGGAGCTATCCAGAGCTAAGAGCAAGCTACAGAATCCATAGCCCCTCTCGGTAGACACTGTCAGGACCTGGCACACACAGTAAGGCTAGCTAAGGCAATCTGCACGGAGGTAACCTCCACAGAACTCAGCCACAGGCCAGGATCAGAAGGCCTACAGCGTGATCCTTTGGGTCCCTCCCCACTTCACCCACATCCCAAACTGTTCCCTCCCTAAGCCCCATCTCCTTGCTGGATGCAATTGCTAGTGAAAGGAGCCTGCTGTGTCACTAGGGAACTTAACAAGGCTAATTCCACTGAAACCTCCATTAACTTTACTACGTTTCTGTAAGTGCTTCATTGTAAATAACGATTCTGCACCACGGAAACACTGCTGGGAACTCCCAGTGGACAGAAAATTAAAGCCAGCTTCTGCTGCCTGCTTGTAGAATGCACCGTGGTGGCTGTGTAAGCTTCCAAACCGCAGAAGGCTGCAGACATCTCCCACTGATTCCAGGGGTGGCTCCTGTCTAATCTACCTTAATGAACAGATCTGTGTAGCACTCCACTCTCTGTAACACCACACCAAATCTCACTCCCTCAGACTCCTCTGGGGAGAAACTATTGCCACAACTGTGTGCATAAGGAGAACTCACTCAGGCAGGCACGTGGCTTAGTGCCCCTCTGCCCCCCCCCCCAGCCGCCCTTCTCTCTCATAAATTTCAAAGAGAGATAGGGCTGAGGACAAAAGGGGTGTGTGTGTGTGTGTGTGTGTGTGTGTGTGTGTGTGTGCTCTTTCCAAGATGTATATGTATATGCGTGTGTGTACATACACAGTTGTGACTATTCACATGTAGACACATTCACATGGAAGCCAAAGGACATGTTGGTTTTACTTTGTTAAGATTTTTCTTTTTAATTATTTGTACATGTCTGTTAGGGATTGGTTCTAATACTTTTGAGTTAATTGGGAATCTGCGTGTTTAAACACTTCACTGAAGGTCCTTGTTCCCAATTGGTTTTTGATTGATCAATAAAGAGCCAACACCAATGGCTGAGCAGAGAGAGATGGGCAGAACTTTCAGATTGGCCACTTGCCACTTCCCCAATTGGGCCTGGAGTAGCCCCAGAAGTCTCAGGAGTGCTGGAGTGGATCATTTGCTAGCGGGGGAAGGTTTAGAAATGCCAGCCTTTGAGCTAGTTACAGCATTTCATAAATTAACTGGTGTGTGTGTGTGTGTGTGTGTGTGTGTGTGTGTGTGTGTTTCATTCAAGAATCCAGATCGCTCCTGGGCAGGTTCATGTGTGTACCCGCCCAGGCACCAAAACAGTGTGGCTTAGCTAAACTTACCGATATACACAGCTATGCATACGTAAGTGTATGCATGTGTCTGTGGGTGCCCACAGAGGCCAGCTGGAGTTACAGGCAGTTGTGAACTACCTAGCACGGCTGCTGGGAACCGAACTTGGAGCCTTCAGAAGAGCAACAAGAGCTATGAACGGCTGAGCTGTCTCTCCATTCCCCTATCTTATTATTTGAGACACCATTTCTCAGTGGCTGAAAATTCTCCTGTGCAGCTATGCTGACTCGCCAGCAAATCCCAGAGGTTACTCTGTCTCAGTGCCCCCAACGCTGGGATTGCAAGCATCCACCAGCACACCTGGCTTTTTATATGGCTACTAAGGCTCAAACTCAGGCTTACATTTGTGCAGTGTCTTGAGACAGGAAGCCCCTAAAATAAGAACCATCTATAACAATGGGAGTCAACCTCATTTTGAAAATAATCAGACAATCAGTCTGGCCCCCAGCTACACAAGGACAGGGAAAGCATGTGGTGCAGAGCCTTTGAGAAAAAAATTCTAACAGATTTTTAGATAACTGGTCCCGATGACACCTGAGAACTGTAGGCCTCAGCTCCCTACTTGGTGGTTAGAAAGTACAGACATGTCTCAGCTGAGCTCAACGCAACCTTTTGCTTATCTCTGGCCTTGGCACAGCACTGGGCCCCAGGCTTCAGAGTGACACAGAGCCTGAAAGCCTCCTTGAGTCGCAGGCTCTAATTTAAGTGTCTTTCTGCCTTCCACACTTGCTTGCCACATGCCTAGTTGGAGCCGCAGACAGGTTTAGGTGACCCGAGAAAATCACAACACATGCACAGATCAAGAGGAAACTCGGCCGCCCACGCACATTGTTCTAGAGTCTAGTTGACACTTGAACAGGCTTCCAACTTCAGCTTCCCCACGCTGATTATACACCAGAAAAACTGTTTCCTTCAAAATGATAGGGTCTTAAACTTGAGGAAATTTTTAGGGTGGGTAATCCAATATAAACTGTCCCCAGCCAGGCCTTCTTTGGTAATCAGATGACAGCCCCACACTGCCCTCAGACATATGCTTGTCTTCAATGCCCCCAGCAGCCTGAACAGGCATTATTATCGCAGCTCCATTTGTCATGTGGTTGGTGGTCAGCTATAGTAAATAGCAGATGGGAAACTCAAACCTGGCTCTTTGCACTCTGGATCTTTTTCCTCTTTGCAACACGACATGGCTCCTGTCCCAGAGCCCCTGGGGTTAGCAGTCCAAAGGGGTTAGTCCAGGGTCACTCCTCAGCAGCCATTTCCAGAATCCTTCCTTGGGACAGCCCTGCAGGCTGCAGGCAGCTGTCACTCTGCATTTTCCTTCACTGATGTCAGCCTCCCTCCTGACCTCAGTTTCATCACGATGTGTGTTTAAATTTGATCCCAGGAGGAACTTCAAGGCAAATTTCCCCATTTGTGATGTTTATAAAACTTGTCATTGTTTGTGCTATTACAGGGCCATCAAACACGGGGTTGGGGAGGGGAGCAGTGTTCCTAGTTACAACATGGCTTTGCTTCCCTTTGGGATGAAAGCACACACACACACACACACACACACACACACACACACACACACAACACTCCAGATCCTAAGGATCACACCTAAGGTCATCTTTTGGTCTCCATATACATACACATATGAATACACACACACACACACATACACACACACACACACACACACACACACACAGTCAGGGGAAGGTGTTCCTCAGGTGTTAGCAGCTCTTGCTGCTCTTCCAGAGGACCTGAGTTCAGTTCCCCAGACCCACACCAAATTGCTCACAATAGCCTGGGATCTGAAGAAGAGGGGATCTAACACCCTCTTCTGGCAGTCACTTCACTCATGTGGCATGCATGCACATATATACATGCCTGTGTGCCTGTGCACTTGCACATGTGCATGCACACACAAATAACAAGAAATGGTTCTTTAAAAGAGAGGCTTACAATAACCGCACCAAGAGGATTTCTTCCTTTAAACCTTGCCTCAAGTAAAGATTTTACATAACATTCACGCTCGTAGACAGAAGGAGAAAAGAAACCTATGAAAAGACACTGATAAGGCCATGCAGGCACGGTGGCACTACCTGTAATCCCATCCCTTAAGAGGATGAAGCAGTAGGATTCCTATGAGCTCAAGAGCAGCCCAAGGAACATAGTGTATTCAAAACCAACCTGGGCTACAGTGTGAGACCCTAACTCATAGCCCCTCCCCCTCCTGAAAAGAGAGATACTAACTAGATGATCAGCAAGTGTTAAATTTGGTGAAAATTTAAAATGGAGGGCGGGGCATGGAGACCCACAGAGTTAAAAAAAATAGCATTCATAAGTTACTTGCTGTTATAAGAGGGAAATCTAATTTTTCAATGAAAGATTCGGGCAGTAACAAAATGAACCCACAGATAAAACTTTGTAATAAGTTAGGACATAGACATAATGAGACTCCAGATACTGCACAGACTAACACCACGGCATCTCCATGAAGCAGTCTTGATCAGACAGTTAAACGTGAATCTAATGAAGCCTTTCCAGGGCCACCAGGAAGCCAGAGAACAGGCCTAGCATCACATCACCAAGGTAATAGCTCCACAAGCGTTCCTGACCTGATGCCATGAAGCCACCAGCCATGTCATGATGGTAAGTATAGACAAGTCAGCTGGAGATGTCACCCACACCCCTTTAAGGCGCTGTCAATAGATCACTGCTCGCTCTGTTGCCGCTGTCCACACCAGTCTAGAGTCCAGATGGTACCTTCCTGCAATTCAGTCATAAGGGGAGCTAGAAAGAATATACCAGACATTTTCAACCGCATGTGGGAAGAAACAGGCTCTGATTTTATAAATGGACATTTTAAGAACAGGAAAATTCAGAGAGATAAAAGAATTCAAATGTGCTGAGGGCTGGCTCAGTTGGTAAATTGCTTACTGGGCAAGCATGAAGAGTACAGAGCCCATGTAAAAAGCCAAATATGGTGGGGCATACCTGAAATCCTGCACTGGGGAGGCAGAGGCAGGAAGATCCTCTAAATTGCCCACTGGGTAAAACTGCCAAATCGGTGAGCCTCCAATTCAGTGAAAGCTTGTCTCAAAAAATAGCATGGAGAGCAAATAGAAAAACAGACCAACATATCTACCTCTGGCTTCCACGTCCATGTGAGCACATGTGAGCATGAACCCATGCACACACACAAACACATACACATACCTACATCACATGCACACATGGAAGAGTTACCATGTATGTACACACAAACATACATAACTGAAGGACACTGTGCTTGTGACCCAGTTCCTGGTACTCAGAGTTAAGCCCCACTGTGCTAAAGACCCTGCCCTCCAAATCCAGACTCCATCACACACTGACTGGATGTTACCCAATGAGAAACACCAAGCTTGGGGAAAACAAAGAGGCCCTGAGGAATACCACTGTAACCTCAACTTAGAAGCTCACATGTCACTTAAGAAAGCTTCCAGGGTAGAAGCCATGAATGGTAGGCTTGAGCCAAGCTTATCAGCCTGGAGAAAGAGAACAAGGGTGGGGCATAGCTGAGGCACCAAGGTTCTCTGAGAACACACTGTCCTGTAATGAGCCAAAACTATTACATTAATATCCTAAGGACCTCTCTGGGCTCTGCTCAGATCATCTGCAGACAGCGGTCAATGCTGCATAGAAATTGAGGTCTCCAAAGGCTAACTTAACAATTAATCAGAAGCAACGCCAAACCCCTCAAAATGGAAATCACCCTGCAATTACAAGAGGAAATCTACCTTGGGGGACCTCTTGATATTGAAGTTGTTCCCCTTGGACCCATCTAGTGACCTTAGTGTGAACTCTGTTTATAAGGGTCCAAAGGGGAGGGGAGTGCTCATACATCAAAGACATAATTCTTATGTCTTTGTCATATCTGCTTTCCTCTTTCATCCTGCGCCTCGTCTTGAAGGAAAGTCATTGCTGTCCATCAAAAGTGCGGCAGACTTGACTTCGAAACGTGCCTGGATCTGGCCTTGTGCTCACTTGTCTTCAATCTTCCCTTCCCACTGAACACCCCCTTTTCTCCAAAAAGATACTTGGAATCTGCCATTCCTGACTTCCACAGCCGCAGGCTCCTAGAATTCCTGCTCGGTCTTCTCATCATTAGCACCCCACTTGCTGTTCTCTGCACGTCTTGCCATATTTGGATTATCCTACTCAAGAGTTTTCAGTGACTCCCTGCTGCCCATGAGATGAAGGAGGAACTTCCTGGCTTCCAGTCCCTATGTGACCCAGCCTGGCACTTCTCCACAGCACCCTCTCCCAAGCATGTCCTCAGTTGCACACCTGGAAGACAGGCACAGTAGTGTACAATTGTAATCCTGGCATTTGGGAGGTAGAGGCAGGAGGATCAGGAGTTCAAGGCCAGCCTCAGCTACATAGTAAGTTTAAGGACAACCTTGTCTACGTGAGACCCTGTCACAAGATGAAGTGGGGGAGGCAGCATGTGCAGGTGTGAACACATACATTATTGTCATGACGATGATGATGATGACAATGATGGAGGAGGAGGGGGAGGGGAGGAGGACAAGGATAAGGAGGAGGAGGAAGAGATGAAGAAGAGGAGAAGGAAGAGGAGGAGGAGCCTACATGGGGCTTGAGAAATGGCTCAGAAGTTAAAAAGCACTGAGGGCCAAAGGACCTGGGTCAGAAAAGTCTCCAAACTGAGCTAAAGGTCTCTCATGTGGCAGCAAACTTCAGACTCGGTTCACAAAGTCCTTTCCAGGTGCTTTTCAGGGACGATGGTCCACAAATACATTACCCGTTACACAAACTAGCCCTTCATTTCCATTCCTCTGCCCACGCAACCGCTTGCCTCCTCCCTGACCTTTGCTTCCAGGTTAATTATAAATAGTTTTGTCTATCGGAGAAATTGAGCTGAATTAGCTTACTTTTAATCTCTCATCAATAATTCAAATGACCATTTCCCACAAATGGAAAAATAAAACCATTTGGGATGGCAGTTACTCCTTCATGAGGATTCACTGGGCCAGACAGAGTGTAGTCTCCTCAAGTAGGTACCAATACCATCCTTCTAACAGCCCCATGCATGAACACCCTCCATCTGGCCTGGACCTGCACCAGGAAGCATACAGGATGTCCCAGGCTGGTCCAGTCCTGTCTGACAGCCCATTAGCCCCAGCTGTTGGAGACATCTGCCTGTTCCGATTATCATCAGAGCAGAGGAGACACAATGGCTCTCAGCCTCATGCTGTCTCCCCTGTGCTCAACTGTCATCAGGTGACTGTGTTTCAACTTCCAGGCTTTTGGAGTCCATCCCTGGTTGCTATTTTTAATCTTCCTGTGAGGTCAGCTGCAAGGCAAACCAAAACAGCACTAAGTTCCTGCCAATCCCTCCAGGCAAGAAAAAGGGCAACCTCCATGCTGAGCAAGATTCATTCATAAAAAATGCATGCAACATCAGGTCAGCTTTCACTGTGCAGCATGGTTGGGGACCCCAGGGTGCTCGAGAAGGACACAGACACTATGGTGCTCACTGTGTCATCAGAGAGTGCACCGAGGCTCCACATCCAGGCCACCACCAAGGCCACCGCTAATGTTCAAAATGATAATGCCTTGGTTGTAGGGGGACAAAAATCCCCAGGTGCTGACACATGTCGATCCACTAGTAAATGTTTCCTGGGGCTGTGGTAACAAAATAACTGCAAGCTAAGTAGTTTGTAACAGCAGGAAGTTACTCTCCCACAGTTCTACAACCAGAGAGAGTCTTACTTAAATCCTGCAGGCTACAGACCAGGCAGGGACTCTCTCAGAGACAATCATCTTTGACCTCTTCCAGTCTCTAGAGCAATGATTCTCAACCTTGCTAATGCTGTGACCCTTTAAATACAGTTCCTCCTGTTGTGGTGACCCCCCAACCATAAAATTATTTAATTGGTACTTTATAACTATAATTTTGCTACTGTTATGGATCACAATGTAAATATCTGATATGCAAGATAACTGATATGTGACCCAGAGGGTTTGTGACTCACAGGTTGAGAACCAGTACTCTAGAGACATTCAGACCCCCTTGCTTGTGGCTGCCTCGCTCCAACCTCTCCATCTATGGTCCCATCAGTGCCTCTTTTGTCTGTGTCTTCTCCTTAAATCATCCATGACAGTGTTTGTGTGTGTGTGTGTGTGTGTGTGTGTGTGTGTGTGTGTGTGTGTGTGTGT
>JANHMN010000025.1:763229-775184 GCA_030674055.1 Rhabdomys pumilio
CATCTAGGACTTGTCTGAAGGAACCATTTCCTAAGTAATTCTCAGCCATAGGAGACTTCCAGACTACCAGATACTTAGTCTCTGGACTAAGTTACACAGAGGCTCTGTGAATCCTTCAGGAAAAGCAACTCCATAAACCTCAGATAACAATCACTATTTACAAAAGGTTTCTCAGGAAAGCCTCGGCTCCATCACTCCAGTACTCACCTTAAACTTCCCACTACAGAAGACCATAGAGGAACACTGCTCCCAGGCTTGCTCAGTCTGCTTTCCTATACAACTTAGGAGTGGCACCACCCCCGGTTGGGCTGGGCCCTCCCACATCAATCACAAATCAAGAAAATGCTCCCAGAAGCTTACCTACAAGCTGATGGAAGCAATTCGCTAAACTGAGGTTCTCTCTTCCCAAACAACTCTAGTTTGTATCAAGTTGACAGGAAGTAACCAGCACAGACGGTAAATAACTGCTGAGCCTCGCTTCTAAAATGGTAGGTGAAGTATTTCTCTATGGGTATTAGAAGAATAAATCCAGAAAGCGATATTAAAGGTGTGTTAAGAAAAGAAATGATTTAAAACACCTTTTACAGCACCATTTTCAATAAATTATGCATTAGTGATTGTAATCTGTTCATTAAAGCAAATATTAATATGCAAAAACATGGCAACATCTCTCAAGGCTACTTAGCATCACAAAGGACTGATTTCCAGTCGTGACTCTGCATTGCTTTAGCAAAGAAAGGCCTCAAAGGCCTTTAGACTGGCCTCTGCTCCCAACTATCCTAGCAGATTGGGAGTCTGGAAAGTTCAGGTTCAGACCTGATCTTTCCAACTACAGCCCACCAGATGGGTAGGGAAACAAGATGCTTCCGGGCAGAATAAGCCATTCCAGAAGCTTCATTTGGTTTTAGATGTATATGTATGCATGCCATGTGTGTGTTCACAAGCTTGTAGGTACATGTGTATATGAAGGCACAAGTTCACATATGTGAACATGCATGTGGAAGCCCAGAGGTTTGCATGGGATATCTTTCTCAATCATTTTCCTCCTTGTAGGTAGGGACAGGGGCTCTCAGGCTCACAGCTAGTCTAGCTAGACAGCTTGCTCCAGGGACATCCTGTCCTCACCCCTTGAGTGCTGGGGTTCCTGACAGCTACCACACTCTCCTGGAATCCCTTTACACACGTGCTGGAAAATTCCAGTCTCTATAAAAGTGTGTTACCCACCAAGCCATCTCCCCAGCCCAAATACCACACTTTAATGGTAAAGCGAGAGAGAATTGGCAGATAGAAACAGGAACGCACACCCTCTGACTTGGGGCAGGAACCTTGAGCTCTGGGCCTCAGTTTCCCATTGGGCAAACTGGGAGATGGAACTAATGGACTCCACAAGCTCTTCTTGCTTAACAATTCTGAATCCACCTATAATTCCAGAAGACAATTTTAAATAAACACTCCTGGATTTGACTGCAAAAAACGCAGAAAAGGTCTTCACACATCTTCCTCTAGTTGGTGTAAGAACCTTCACCTGAAGACTTCAGGAACATCCTCTCTCCTGACCCCACAGAACTGAGCTAGACCACGAAGCCAGTGAAAGCAGAAAATGAACATATTGTAAACACAGAAAAACTGTGCACGCACAGTTGGAGATAAAGAATCAAAACCTGAGCTTCTTTGCATCTGCCTGTTTAGTAAAACCTTGTATAGTGAACCATTCTCCGTGCAGGTAAAACAAGAATTAAAATGCCCCATGTTTGCTTGCAAGGAAAAGTGTCACCATGACCTCTCTAAAACACAGTATACCGTGTGAACTAAAAGCCATAAACAGGGTCATTCTTGTGTTCTTTTTTTCCATTGCTGTGACAAAAAAAAGAAAAAGAAAAAAAGAAAAAAAAATCTGAAGGCAGTGCATTTAAAAGAAGAAAGGTTTGTTAGGTGCATGGTTTCAGAAATCTCCATTCCTGTTCCTCTGGTACTGGGCACTTAAGGAGTGAGGGGAGGGGAGAAGGGGGAGAGCATTAGGGAAGGAGAACAGGGGAGAAGAGCAGGGGGAAGGGAGTGGGGAAGAGAGTGGGGAAGGGAGTGGGGAAGGGAGGGGAAAGGGAGTGGGGAAGGGAGTGGGGAAGGGAGTGGGTGGAGTGGGAGAGGGGAGCAAGGGGAAGGGTTGGAGAGGGAGGGGGGCAGCGAGAGAGAGGAGCCTCAACATTTTTTTCTAGAGAAAAAATATCTGCATTTGTGACATAACACATGAAGACACAAATGATGGTGAAACTGTTTCCAAAGACAAAAAAGAAAATTACAAACAGTAAATGACCCAACTGTGAGGAGGAGCCCCATAAATGAAAGACGCAGCTTGGCACAGCGAGCTCCACACCATCAGCCATTAAAATGCTGCCCTATGTAGGTATAGCCTGACAGAAAGTGAAAATTGTCTCTGTGGGCCAAAGAAGCTGAAAACTGTTTGTCACAACTAGAAGAGGCCATTCTGAGAGATGCTAATTTTCTGAATTCTACATTTTTTTTTTATTTTCACGTTTTTCATGCTGTCAGAGAATGAGAAAAAAATAAAACAGAAAAGAATACTAAAATTTTAAAAAGTATAGGTTGGAGCTGGAGAGATGGCTCAGGGGTTAGAGCACCATGGCTCTTCTACAGACCCAGAGTTATTCCCTAGAACCTACATGGCCTCTCACAAATCATCTATAACTCCAAGTTCAGGAGATGTCCTTCTCTGACCTTCGTAGGCATTGCATACATGTGGTGAAACAACATACATACAGGCAAAATACCCATACATATAAAATAAAATAAAATAAAATAAAATAAAATAAAATAAAATAAAAACATTTTCAAGTATAAATACATGTCTTAGTTAAGGTTTTACTGCTGTGAACAGATACCATGACCATGGCAACTCTTATAAGGATGACATTTAAATGTTCCAAAGGTTCAGTTCATTATCATCAAGGCAGGAGCATGACAGGGTCCAGGCAGGCATGGTGTAGGAGCATGAGAGTTCTACAACTTCACCCAAAACTGTCTTCTAGGCAGCTAGGAGGAGGGTCTTAAATCCCATGCCCACAATAATACACCTACTCCAATAAGACCACACTACCAAATAGTGCCACTCCCTGGGTCAAGCATATTCAAACCACCACAACATATGTGTGTATTTGCTTGTTTAAAAATATACCCTTAATATAACTGAAATATTTAGTTAATGTAACTGAAATATTTAGTTAATGTTTACTTAAATATGCCCCTCACCCATAAAGTGAGTAGACCTTAATTGTTTCCTTCCTCCCTATATCCTGAGTGCAACATTTTCAACATTCTAGTTGAAAAACTAAAAAGCTATTAAATAAGATGTATTTAGATTCTGTCTTAAAAGCTAAGAAGACCAAAAGAAATGTGAGAGCTATCTCAGGTCAAGATCATGGGTGATTCACTCTTGCTGGTCTCTTTTTTCTGAGTTCCCTCCACTAAATATAAATAACTTTTGAAACTTTTAAAAAATAAAATGAATTGTGAAAAATCCAGATAATTCAAGTAGGTTTGCTCCCAGAACTAAATAAATCACCTTGACCAGTTCCCTATACACACATAAAACAACCACCTCAGTGGTCCTGGTCTGCACCGTTACTGACTGGAAAAATAGTGTCATTGTTCATTTTATGTTGCTATAACAAAATGCCCAAGGCTGGATACTTCACAGAGACTAAGAAGTCTGTTTGCTCGAAATTCTAGCGCCTAGATAAACAGCATGGTCATGCAGGTGACTGCATAACAATGAGACGGATGACATCCCATGTTGGGCCCTCAGTGAGCAGAACCAATAATGTACAGAAAGAAACGGAACAAAGGAGCCCAGGTGCCAATAACCACCTGTGCCCAAGAGTGATCATGACTGCTAGAACTCCCATTAGTCAGCATCGGCCCATTCATGAGGGGCACCTCTGACTTAGTTATCTCAAAACATCCACTTCCTAACACAGCCTTTTGAGGAGGTAGGCGTCATGTGGATTTGGAGTGACCAGCCATACTCAAACCATAGGAGACAGGACACCTAGAAGAAGCAAACAAGAACACTGGGAGCCCAGGACCTTAAGAGACCAAGGATACACCTCAGACTATTGCTACTGTCTCTTTCAAGGGTCCTGATCCTGGTGCTCTGCCAGGGGGTACCTCACAGCCCATATCCTTCAGCACACATCTCTGAGTGTGAGCCTCAGTTGCGCTGACTCTGATATAAAATATTAGACAGTAGAGAGAATGGGGCTACTGAGGACACAGAAATGAAGTCTTGGTATTCTGTATAGTATTTACCATTAGACTCCAGATCTGACTACCCCTCAGCAGCTCAGGAGGAAATAGCAAACACTGCTCCACCCCACCTCCCACCTCCCACCAACATCCTATCTCCAACCTTATAACGTGCTCTTTAGATGCCTGGATTTCAGAAGAATGGCAGTTACCATTCTAACTTCCCCAGGGAAGTTTCCAGACTTCAGGTTGCTAGGCTCTAGACATAGGAAGAATCCCAGTAGTCACACATTCCTACCTGTATAATGGGTAGACCTTAACTAAATGTGTCCCTCCTCCCCTACTTCTTGAGTGGCACATTTCTTCCCTAGAACTCTCTCCTCCTTCGTCTGCCCACCAGGTGTTACTGTTTGGACTTGTCACCCTGGAACCTTGACCACTTAGGATGGTGAAATGATGTCCTTATCTTTGGCCCTCTGTCTTGCCTTTAACAGCTTGCTGCTCCTCCTGATCTGTGCCCCTCTCTTTTATTGTCTCTAAGCCGAGCAGTAGCATTTGGCTTCCTGTGCTGCCTTGCCTGTGGATGTCATGACACCAGCTGCCTCAGGCTCCTGGCACCTCGTCTTCCCAGTGCGATAGACCACACTTGGCAGTGACCCAAAGCAAAAGCTTCCTTCCTTAAGTTGTTTTCGTCAGGAATTTTGTCCCAGCATTTGAAAAGCACCTACTACGCCTCTCCCTAGACTCACTCAGTGGCTGGTTCCAGAAGGCCACCAGCAAGAGAAATCCACGTCTCACAATAGTTTGTGTTTTTATCCCGTCCACAGTGTAAAATCTGTTAATTCCTCGGTCCTAAAAGAGACATGAATTTCTATCATGGGATAGCTCAACAGGTAGGGGTGCTCGCCACCAAGCCTTACCACCTAAGCTTGACTCCAGGACCCACAGGGCAGAAGAGGGGAACCAACTCCAGCAGTCCCCTGATTTCTACAGTCCACTCTTAGTACAGAAACGTAAGCCTTACAGATTTATTTTTTTTCTGAAAAATTTTACATAGAATTTTCTCTTCCAGATTTATGTTTCATATGATCATAAAGATCCTGAAAGTTCTACTACAAAGAACTTTATTTAGCTTTGTTTCATGTTTTATGAACTTATTTCATCACGGGAAGTAACCCCAGCAAGTTATCTTCCTCTTAACTGGATACCAGGTCCGGCTCTGTGAAAAATGTATAGAATGTTCTAGTCCAGCACAGACATCCTCAGACTTCTGCTCTCACCATAGCGCTTGTGGGATTCCAGGCTGAGCTGTGCACAATAAAACACTCTGCCTCAAGTTGCCTTCTGGGAGCTAGGTCACAGCCCACCACCCTCTCTTGCTGAGCAGGGTGCATTCCTGAGTCTCCCAAAGCAACGATGGGCCACGTTCCACTTTCCAAATTAGACTGATGGAAACATCACCCTTCTCTACCTACCCAGGAAGTTTTTTAAAAGGCTTTTTGTTTACTGTCTGCCAATACCCATGGAGCCATTAGCCAGTTGGCAGGCCTCTCTGATGCTGGGGGGGGGGGGGGGGGGGGGGGGGGGCCAGGTGATTTGAAGAGAGAGTGAGAAACAGGGAGAGAAACAGAGCCTCCCTTCCCTTCTCACCTCCCACTCAAAGCTTCACTGTAGGCCTGTCTGTTCTACCAATCTCTTGGTAATTTAGATGGGCTTTCCCATTGAGCATTGTGTTGTTTAATAAAGCAAAGACAATCGACTCTTCCCTGTGTTATAATAGCCTCTCCATGTGTTTACTTGAGAACAAATACTGTTATAATTTCTTTGGGGGAATCAATATCTTCCCATGCATACGCACTGCCCTATTGCGGGTTCGCATTGTGAAGGGAGAGAAAGGGAAATTTATTGCCTTGTAAATGCTGGCAGAAGGTAGTAGGTTTACTGAGAGCTGTAATTAAAGTTTTGCTGATAATAAAAAATAGAGGCAATAAAGAATCACCCAGATTTTCCAGCATTCAACCCCAGAATGGCTGAGCCACTCAGGGCCTCAGATTCTTGATAATCTTTGATCAATTAATCTATGAAGATGACAGTCTTAGCTCCCCCTCCCCAAAGGCTGCTGGACTTTGAGATGCTCTCCATGGACTCCCAGGCCCAGGCAGCCATACCATGGTGTCTTTAATACCAAGGTCAGCAGGCAAAAGGACCAACACTTATTTTACTGACTAAAGATGACTCTCCAGGAGGCTGCCGAGTCACAAGTGCTCTACAGACCCTGGAAATGGAGATCTCATTGTGGAGGTAAAAAACTGGACTCCAAAAACCATCGACTGCACCTCTTTCTGCATGGGATCACAAACCTCCTAAACCTCCCAGAACAGCACCTCCAACTAGGGACCAAGTGTTCCCAATGCATGAGCCTGGGGGGGGGGGTAGGGGAGGAAGTGGGGAGTGAGGGGGGCATTCTCATTCAAATCACAACACCTGAGAAAGGAAGAGCATTGGAGAGAGAGGAAAGAGGGCCTTCCAGTGCCCACAGGAAGCTAAGAAATGCAGACTGTATCCTTGGATACAAACTCCCTGCCACAACAAAGGGTGCTCTCCCTGAGATCTTCTGGCTACAACATCCCATCTCTAGGGCTCGACACTAGGGAGCAGAATGAGATAAAGTGTTGTAAAGACAACCAGAAACTCTCTCCACAAGACCCACCCTTAAGTGTACATCCCTAGGCTGGCTATTTGATGAGCATTTATTGAGCACCTACTATTTGACACACATTGTATTGTCAACATACAGCACCAAATACTTGTAGAAAAAGCAAGTCAAAAATTGACCTCCTTGTTGCCAGAAAGCTTTTATGAAAGTCAGCTAATTCTTTCTAGAATGAATAGTGTGCCCTATATTTAGTGTCCCCTATATGCCAGTGATAAAAACCTTCTATGTGCATTCATTCATTCATTCACTCATTCATTCATTCTCTTTTGGTCCTTACTACCATGTGAGTTAGTAACATCTCTAACAGCTGAGGACAGTAAGGCTCACAGATGTCAATCATATGTTTAAGGTAGATACCATGGGGCCAGCACAGTGGAGAGCTTGAGGGTAGGCCAGTCATATTCCAAAGCCCACGTTCTTTCTCTGCATTACCTGTGCCCCAGGAGCTCCTCTCCTCCCAGAATGTTTTATCTCATCCGCTGAGAGGGAGCTAGAGGTGCAAAGAGATTATCCCTGTGTCCATGACTAGAGACTAGACAGAGACCGGGCTAAGTAGGATGCTTCGTCATAGAAACAGTAAAAGGAGCTGCTCAAGTGATCTGGTCTGGTCTGGAAAAGCAGGCCTGGCTCACACTACTGGCTGCCAGCCATCCTGGATTCTTTCCTTGTTTTGTTTGTTTATGGTGCTAAGAGATCAAACCTAGGTTCTTGTGCATGGCAGGCAAGTACTCTATTTCTGAGCTACAAACATGTAGCCTTGGCCCTCCCTCCTGTCCCACAATCTAGCTTCTGAATTGTCCAGAGAATGAAGAGCTTGCTAGGACCTTAAATAGTGTCCCCTTGGCAGATAATATGCTTTACTCCAGAAAGCCAATGAAAACTCCATCATCCAAGGCCCTTCTACTCAGGGACCCCGCCCATCTAGGTACCCTTCGCTCCAGGGCTCATCTACCCAATGCCAGGTACACCCATCCCTCTCCAAAGCTGGTATCCTTGGGCACAGAGTCAGCTAGACCCTGGATAAGACCAAGCACAGATGAAGTGTCCAGGCTGGCTGTTGCTGGGATATAAGGACCTTCTACATATGTAGCCCCCTTAGAGAAACAAAGTACCTGTAGATAAGTTCAGTTTTCTGACACTGTGACACAATCTTGCCATCCACAAAGTTCACACTAGAGAACCACACAATTAAGCTACCAAAAAAAAAATGCAAAGAAAATCTTATAATGGGGCCAAGAAAAAGCACTTGCTGCACACGCATAGAATCTGAGTTCAGATTCCAGGATTCATGTAAAAGGCCAGGCATGGCGGCACGAATCTTTAACACCAGCTCACAGAGACCAGAGGGTCTCCAGAGCTCATTAGCCAACTAACCTAGCCAGGTTTGGGGAGATATTCTATCTCAAAACATTAAGGTAGAGAGCAATGCCAGAGGTCACTCTGATACACACACACACACACACACACACACACACACACACCTAAGTTAACGACTTAGGTGTTATCTGCATTCACAGCCATCCTAGGCGCATGCACTCCATGGGCTATGGGTTAGACACACCTGTGTCAGAGTCCCAAGTCATCACCACACTATTCTAATAATGGTCCCACATGTTCTGTCTTCAGACACCCCAGGACTCACACTGGTTTTACCTCCCTCTGCTCTAGGTGAACAAGGACTCACCCTGACTCCTGCACAGGATCCACCAACAGGGAGGGTGGCTTGTGGGAGGGATTCCAAGAACCCCAGATGAGGGGTTTCAGGCTCAGGCTGCTGTGGGAACCCTGAGCTGCTGATTATTCAATAAAATTACCAGCAGGCCTTAAATCTATCCTCAGTTAACACAGTGTCTTTAATAATAAAAAGGATTTTGCACTAGGGATAAATACAGTGTCTCATTTTCTCACTCTCCTGGTCTCCTGTCACCATGCGCTTATTAATACAGTTGCTAATATACAGGTCCCAATCAGCCACTAAAATGCCGCTGTTATTCCTGCTAATTCAACAATAAAATGTGGCTGTGCTAGACATAAAAAAGTGAGCTGTCATGTGACTCTCAGGGGCTCTATGGGAAGTGTGCCACAAGACCACAGGGAACTGAGTCACCACAGCCACAAGGCAAGTCATATCCTGGCCATGGCCCCTGACGTTCACAACTGCCACAGACCCAAATATCATATTAGCTAATAGCTATGACCCCCCACTGTAGTCAGTGTCCAGTGGAAGTAACAAGTGACTGCAAACCCAGCAGTTTGGAGTCGCCTATGTGAATTATCTCATAGTTCTGTAGCTTCCTGGATTCTCAGCTTCAGAACATATAGACTACAGACACTGGAGGCCAGAAAAACTGATGCATAGACACAGGAGGTTACAGACACTTGACCACAGACACTGGAGGTCACAGACACTGGAGGTCACAGACACTGGAGGCCACAGACACTGGAGACTACAGACCCTGGAGACTACAGACACTGGAGGTCACAGACATTGGAGGTCACAGACACTGGAGGTCACAGACACTGGAGGTCACAGACACTTGACCACAGACACTGGAGGTCACAGACACTGGAGGTCACAGATACTGGAGACTACAGACATTGGAGGTCACAGACACTGGAGGCCACAGACACTGGAGGCCACAGTCCCTGGAGACTACAGACATTGGAGGTCACAGACACTGGAGGTTACAGACACTGGAAGTCACAGACACTAGAGGTTACAGACACTGATACATAGACACGGGAGGTCACAGACACTTGACCACAGACACTGAAGGTCACAGACACTGGAGGTTACAGACACTGGAGGTCACAGACACTGGAAGTCACAGACACTGGAAGTCATAGACACTGGAGGCCAGAAAAACTGATGCATAGACACTAGGGGTTACAGACACTTGACCACAGACACTGGAGGTCACAGACACTGCAGGCCACAGTCCCTGGAGACTATAGACACTGCACAGACATTGGAGGTCATAGACACTGGAGGTCACAGACACTGATACATAGACACTGGAGGTCACAGACACTGCAGGCCACAGTCCCTGGAGACTACAGACACTGGAAGTCACAGACACTAGAGGTCACAGACACTGATACATAGATACTGGAGGTCACAGACACTTGACCACAGACACTGGAGGCTGCAGACTAAGGCAGTTCTGGGCTGTGTTCTCAGCTGGAGACTCAACAGGAAAAGAATCCACTTCTGAGCTCACTCACACTGCTTACAGATTCAGTTTGCTGAGCCTCACCTTGCTGGCTGTCAGTTAGTGGGGTTCACGTTCAGCTCCATGACTACCCTCAGGCCCCTCATCATCAGAGCAGCTATCTCTTCAAAACCAGAGGACTCTCCCTCCAGTTTCATACTTCATGTCCAGGGAGTGCTACCTATCACAGCTCCTTGTCAGTACCTGACCTTAAATCTAATCCCAGTTCCCTCTTCTCACACCAGAAAGAACACAGAGGATCTGCCAGTAAATTACCAGGTTTCAACTCCTGGCCCAGAGGAGAGGCAGATCAGAGAACAGCCAGTGGGAGTCACAGAATGTGTAAGAGAGTTATTAAGGTACACAGAGGCAGTCCCTCACTGAGGAGGTTCAGCATGGCTGGGACATTTCCCCATTCAGTCTCTTCCCTGAGTGACAACCATTCACAATCAGCCAGAAGCCCTTTCTCAGACCTCTTGGCTTCTGCTCAAAAGATTTCCCACTCCTTCTATACCCTTCTAGGATGACAGAGGGGACAGAAATCCCACCAACCATGAAGTCATGTCCTTGCCTAGTCCCAGACTCCCTGGAGCAGGTCTTTGTAAGGATGTCAGCAAGGGTGATGAGTAGTCCCCAAACGCTGAGGAATGGTGGGTACGTGCAGGTTCCCAGGCTTCACCTCAGATCCTTGGACCAGCTTAGTAAATCTTCCAGCCAGAGTGTCCTCAGGGCTTTGAGGGAGAGGTCTTGCCTGCTGTCAGCTGCTGTAAAGAATTCTGCAAACCCAGGGAGTAACAGAAACCAGTTGGCTCTAAGTTTTAAGAACCCATCAGTATGGAAATGAATCCATGAAGATTCAAACATAGACCCAGATGGTGTCTAGTCCAATACACCCATATTCTTACTACTGATTCCCAGGTCTGTACAAGAAGCCTCTTGCTGGCTCATTACCCACTTTCTCTCCCTCACATCACACTCCCTCTAACCCTGCTTGTCCACTGTCATGGCGTTTGTGACCACAAGTCTATGGGTTTTCCACACCTACCCACTACAGAGCTGAGACCCTTCTGCTTCTTTTGTGAGTTGGCGCAACAGGTTAATCCTTTGGGTCAACTTGACTGGACTTTAGAATCACATCTGAGACACATCTCGGGCTAATGCCTGTGAGGATTTCTAGAGAGGTTTAACTGAAGAGGGAAGACCCACCCAGAAGGAGGGCAGCACAGGGACTCAAATCTTGAACTGAGCAAATGGGAGAAAGTGAGTTGAGCACCAGCATTCACCTTTCTGTTTCCTGAATGTGACCCTCTGCCTCACTCTCCTTCATCCGCCATGATGGACTGTTACCCGAAAATTGTAACCCAAAATGAGCCCTTTGTGTTCCTGGTCACAATAATGAGAGTGTAGCAAACAAAGTTTGTCAGTGAGTCACCTCTAATAAATAAAGGAGAGGAAGAAAGGGAAAGAAGATGAGGGGTGAGAAGAAGGTTTCAGGGTAGCTCACCTTTGGACGATACAGAAAGAGCCCAAGCTCTACCCTGAGCTTTGCCCAGACTCGGCATATGACACTTTGTTCATTAGTTTTCTCATGTCTGTCACCAAATCCCTGACAAGAACCACCTGAAAGAAAGAAAAGTTCATATTAGCTCAGCGTTTGAAGGGATTCAGTCTGTCACAGTGGCAAGGCATGGTGGCACGAATCTCCATGGTGTCAGAAGCCTGTGTGTGTGTGTGTGTGTGTGTGTGTGTGTGTGTGTGTGTGTGTGT
>JANHMN010000025.1:776047-789574 GCA_030674055.1 Rhabdomys pumilio
TGTGTGTGTGTGTGTGTGTGTGTGTGTGTGTGTGTGTGTGTGTGTGTATAGGGGTGAGGCAAATACCAGGACCCAGGAAGTGTTGTCCAGGACCCAAGTTTTCTGGCAGCTGCTACTGTTCCACCAAATACCAAGTGAGCCTCTACCATCCCTGGCTCCTCCTTGGAACACTAAATGGACACTAAGTTGGCCCAGCCTCTAGGGAGCTCCCTCTCTAGTCCCAGGATGCAGCTCATTGAGAGGGTAGAAAACTTCCTATCCAGGACCCAGACTCCTCCGACCATAAGGCCAAGAAGCTTTGTCTCTCTCAAGGATACCACAGAGCCCAGGTCAGTCTCCTCAGGCCCTGCCTGTCTCCATGTTCCTCAAGAAGATGCCTCGGGCACTTGGCACCTCCCAGCCCCGCCCTCCACCCTCATATCCATACCCACAGCCACACCCACAGCAGAAATATATAGACTTCAAGTCCTGGAAAGAGTCACATCCATGTTCAACAAAGGAAAAAGAACCCCTGGGCTCTTGTATACCACATAAGAAGAAAATCTGATATCAAGGCTCATCTCCCCATGACCCCAGAGGGAGAGGAGGGTTCAATAGGAGAGACCATTTGGGGAGACTTGTCCCTACATCACCCTGGATATGGGTTATTCACTAATATTTCTTGGCTGTTGCAGTTAGTCAAATAATTAATTGTTTT
This sequence comes from Rhabdomys pumilio, assembly GCA_030674055.1. NCBI lineage: Eukaryota > Metazoa > Chordata > Mammalia > Rodentia > Muridae > Rhabdomys > Rhabdomys pumilio. Next base: position 776,745 of record JANHMN010000025.1, read on the forward strand.
CCTTCCCAGCAAACAGCACTTTTCAGCCAAGCTCTCCTCTCTGGGAGATAGATATGACAGCCATTTTTCCCACTCCATGTTGTCCCTTTACTGGTCCAAGTATCTGAGGACAAGAAAGAAACACACTCTCTCTAGCTCCTACCCCAAACAACCTCATCATGCTGACTGGACTCTGAAGCCACTTGTCAGTCTTCTGAGATACTCTGGTCTGGCCATATACTCACCTCACACCATTTCTTCTCCAAGTGCCAAGCCTGCATGAGACAGACCCATGCCCCATGAAGGAGAAAGGTCCCCACCTGCTTGTCCAACAGCATTCAAATGAGGCATCGCCTCCTGTAGGGATCCCCTCCCTTAACTGAAGCAGGTACCCTGAACCAAAGCACTCCTTAACCCCCCCCCCCCCCCCAGGATTTACCATTCCACCAAACTGGCAAATGACCTGGCGTCTGTGTATGGCCAGTGATTCAGATACAGTTTTGGTCTATAAGTTCTGATTTATAGAATATTTGAGCTTCCTTCTTAAATCCACATGGCCCAGGGCACTCATACCCACAGACACAAACTCAGCCAACACCCTCCTGAGTCACAACAGGAGAGACCCGCTCATGGAGCCTTTGAAGTTCAAAGAAAAGACTGGCAGGTCCCTCCAGCCTTATTGGGGATGAGGGGTGGAAACAGACCCACACAGGCACCATGTTTCCCATCCAACTCCCCCAAACAAGACAAGAAATGTATACAGTCTTCTGGGGGGAGTGAGAAGCCAGCAAAAACAGTAGCTGCCTTGCTAACAGACATCCCAAACCCCTGGAGAGTTCTAATGGAATTAAAATAATCTTACCACAGTGCCCCAGCCCCAGATAGGCACCATCCAAGAAAGCAGAGCCACTAACTGCTGCTTTGAAGACTCTTTCCCCAAAAGCTATTTGTCCTCTGTAAATGGGATTTTAGATACACGGCTGAAAAAGGAAGGCGATGGCCTCCAATGCCTCAGTGTATATTATACATTAGATAGATATTTAAAAATAAATAGCGACTAAAAGGAAAGCTATAAACGACGGACGAGAACTCCAGACCCTCCGAGGCCTTCATGCAAATGTCTCACTGATCTCTCAGCTCCAGAAATCTGGGACAAATTGTAATCATTTCTCTGATTTTTAAAAAATGTTCAGATCCAGTTGCTTTGGAGGGTCTGGGCTGGAATGAACATAGCAGGTCCACAGCACTGATGCCAGGGACATCCCAGAGCCAGCCCGCTGAGAAGGCCAGTGAGCATGCTCACGAACTCTCATTACAACCTACACCTGTTGTCTGGAGTACTGGAGATTGAACCTGGAGCCTCGCACACAGGAGACATGCACTCTGCCCCTGGGTTACACCTACTGCAGCCCGTAATGACTCGTTTTTCGGCGGCGGAGGCAGCGGTGTCATCCTCATCATCTTCATCATGTCACTGGGCTCAGAACTGGTTATAGTGTTAGTTAGCCTTTTGTTCTAAGCCTTTGATCACCAACATAACAATAACTCCATGAAACTATTCTGTGCTACATTTTCAACCTGCCCCTTTTCAGAGAAACTGAACTTACCACTTTAAAAGACAGACAGACAAAGTGAGCCTAAAATCCACACACTTTATTCATATTTTTATTAGGTTTTTGCCTAATGTGTACCATACCTGGGAGCAGTCACAGCCTCCTTTTTTTTTTTTTTTTTTTTTTTTTTTTTTTTTTTTTTTCATTCAACTTCCATCATGTGGATAAAGGGATCAAACTCAGGCTGCCAGGCTTGTCAGCAAGTGCTTTTGACCCCCCCCCCCCTCCCCCAGCCATGTCAACAGACCTAATTTTTAAAATGTGCTCCTTTAGCAACCTCCCCCAGGGCCACCTGTGGTTCTCATCACTTCTTGGCATGTCTCCAAGTGTGCCACATAGCCATGAACCCACACTCACTCATCTCCCCACTTGCAGGCTCCCTGGCAGCAGGGACTTCACGCTCAGCATCTAGCCCATAATATAAAGTGACTTCTTACCTGTGCTTACTGAATGCTTGGCCCATGCTGAGAGCCTCAGACACTACCTGGCTAGAACCCAGGAAAGGCAGCCAGCTCTCTTGTGACCACCATCCTACAGGTGAGGAGGTGGCTAGCCAGGAAGACTCTGTAGTCCCTTCCTTTGTCGTGTAAGTATTTAAGTATCTACCCTTCACCCTCACTGACTGGCTCAACGACTCAATATTGAGATGAAGACAGAAAGGTAAGGCAGGGTGAAAAACAAACTCTAGAGCAGACTACTGTTATAGAAGTTTCAAGTTTGAGGTTCAAGGGGACCACTGAGGCAGGTTGTCCTTTTGGGTAGAGATTTACTAGCATGGTTATTAATGGCATAGGCAAACAGGCCGATGCCAGCATGACCAGGGCTGGAGAGAGCTCAGACCCATGAGGCAGGGGAGAAGAAAGTCCTTTCTTAGGGTTCACAGAGGAAAGGAAATGTTTCATGTAGTCAAGCTGTCTTTGATGCCCTGGCCTGAGGCAGGGGAAGAGAAGAAACTTCTTGCACTACAAGAAAGAAATGTGCAAGTAAGAGAACATGAGGGGAAGAGAGAGAAAAGGACATACCTCATTTAGTTGTACCCATTACAGGGGCTGCCATGTAATGTGCCCACCAGCCATCAGCTGCCACCAAGCCTTCTACTTTTGACGTCCACAGGATGGGAAGCCTGGCTGTGCACCCACCTTGCTTCATCAGCAGGAAGAGGAATAATGTACATGGAGCCGGGACCTCCCGCTCATGGATCTTATTTTATTACATTTTAAACTTTAATAAAACAATTACACATTGCAAGTGCCAGCCCTGGGCTCCCTATCCCTGCTATCTCTCCATCGTGAGTTTCCCAAGAAGCTTTGGGCTTGCAGGATGTTTTTAAGGCTTTCTTGGAATGTTGGTTTCTGATACTCAGAGCCCTGAGTAGAAGATGGAGAAGAAGGGGAACCAAGAGAGGATCAATGCTTCATCCAGAGGGGACCCAGACTAGGCTAGGCATGATCTGGGTAATTAGCATGAGATTTCTGATCCTCTAAGACAGGACACTGACATTGTGAGTTCTGTCTGGGAAGACTCTGGCTGTTTGGAGAACCAGATCTAACAGTAGTGTTAAAAATTGGGACCCCCAAGTTTCCTAGCCAAGGTCTTAGACTACAGAGAGTCAGAGCACTGAGGGCATTTTTGGCTAATTCACCATTTTGTCCCCTAGAAGAGAAAGTCTCAGTGAGGATCTGTCTACATGGAGGTAGCCTGTGAGAGTGTCTTAATCAAATTTATTGATGTGATAAAATCTCAGCCCACTGTGGGCAGCAACATTCCCTAGGCAGGGGGTCCTGAACCACACAAGAGTGGGGAAATGGATCTGAGCGCAGCAGGTCAATGAGCTTGTATACATTCATTTCTCTCTGCCCCTGACTAAGGATGTGATGTGACTAGCAGTTTGAAGTTCCTGCCTTGATTTCCCCACTATGATTGAGTATAACCTGGAATTATGATCCAAAATACCCTCTTTTCTCCTCTGGGTTGCTTTTTTGGTCAGGATATTTTATCACAGCAACAGAAACAAAACAAGGATACCAAGCCACTCTCAATTGGCAACATCTCCAGATTCCCCTCTTCCTGTCTCATGGTCCAGGCTCCTTATTAGTTCTTCCCTCCCTTCTCCCTGCCAGACTCAACTAAAACACCCTCATCCCAAAAGTCCCCCTGTGAATCCTGCTGAGGCCCAAGGAACAAATTCTTCATCCCTAAAGCCCTCTGGATGTTACAGAAATTCCCTCTTCACAACCCTCATCACCCCCTGTTAGGAGTACAGTCAATGTGGCCAAGCATTGCTAACCAGCAAGCTTGTGGCCACTAGAAACAGCACCTTCACCATTTTATAATCCTCCAGTCAGTCCCACACTGCCAGGCAATACAGGGCAGAACTATCCTTTAACAGGGAGGGCAAAATAGGTGGTTTGTGGGGAGCCAGATTCTAGAAGAAGGACCCAAGAACCACCTGCTAGGACTAGGCAAATGACAGACCAAGCTCTCGAACAGTCTACCTCCCCTGCTTTCCAAAGCAGTCCCCTCTCTTAGGTCCCTGTACTCATCTCTCTTCAGACCTAAATGTAAGGCATGGAACAGAAGAACCCAAAGCCCAGGCAGGATTCACTTTTCCAAGCTTTACCTGTCCTGATCCTGCCATGTTGGCTCTTATCTGGTGAGATGAGAGCACAGCTGCACATAGACCAGGTAAGTGGGGGCCTTGTTCATGGAGTGCAGGAGAGCCTTCCAATTCCCCTGTCGCACAGCAAGTTTCAAGATTCCTAGGGCCGAATCCCCAAGCCCACCTCTCATCACGCTCTGGGGCACACCCTTCTCAACTTGGATTTCTATGGACAAGGCTTAGAATACTCGTAGAGGAACAAGCTAATAGTTGGTGATACGGTTCATTCAGTAGAGTGCTTATCTAGCATGCAAGAGGCCATAGTTTCAATTCCCAGGTCAACAACATAAACCAGGCATGAGCATATACTCCTATCATCCCTGCACTTGAGAGGTAGAGGCTGGAGAGTCAGAAGTTCAAAGCCAACCTGGGATGCATGAGATTCTGTCAAAAAGAAAAAAACAAGGTTGGAGAGGAGGGAAGAGGGAAGGGAAGGGTTAATGAGATGACCGACTTAAAGCTAGTATCTGAGCACACAGCAGTAAGCACTGAGTGCTGCCTACCAGGTTTGCCGACTCACGATCTGCTCCACATGCCCAGACCCCCAACCTCATGCTCTTCATGAAACTCAGGGTTTTTCACGTGCTTCTTGCCACAAATACCTTTTTTCCAGGCCAAGAGTCTTGCTGAAAGAATGACAAGAAAGGAAGAGATCTGCTAGTCTCCTCCCTCACCCATGGTTGCTCCAGGCTGTCAGCCTTCCATCGAATGGTACACTTCCATGGGAAAGTCATCTCCAAGCTCCTAACACACAGACTAACAGGGGATTACACCACCTCCCAGAAGTCCTCCGTGCTTGCACTACCGACATCCCACCATCGGGTGATATTTCAGGTGGCCCACGGATGGCTACCTCCCTAGGCACAGATCTTCCTCCATCCCTTGCAGACTGAGCCCATTTCTTTTCCTTCCATTCTAAAGATTAGTTTCTGTCAATTCTCTATGGCTTTCAAGGGTAAATATGGGGTTTTTTTTGTTTGTTTTTTCAAATTAAGAAAAGTCTTTCTCTGTTCTTCCTCTGCACCAAAGGGCAAGAATGTTTTACACTGGGGAGAAGTGTGGGGGGAATGGTTCAATTAGATTTACGAGGTAAATCCGCCAAACCCCCTCTTTTATAATTGGAAGTAATGAACTTTAATAAAAATGGGTTAAAAAAAAAAAAAAAAAAAACCAGCAGACCCCCTTCAGTGTCAGATCGGATGTCGTGGAAATTCATTTGAGCGCTGTCTTTCAAATTTTGTTCCTGTAGGGCATTGTGGTGTGTGGAGGGCCCAGGAGAAGTAGAGGGGTTAATAGCTCTGACTTTCTCTAATTCTTATCTGGACAAGATGCCAGGATCAGGAGCCTTTCTGCTTACCACACCCAGGGCTATACACACACACACACACACACACACACACACACACACACACACACCCTGAAGACTTAGGGAGGCCAGACTATGGTGCCTCTTCCTGCCAGTACCCTCTCTGACCTCCGGCATCCTTCCATCAACTGACAGGCAGTTCCTAATGACCCCTCCAGCCTCAGCCTAGCCCAGGACCTCAGGAATAGGGTCTATGAATTCTTTCCTTGAACCCTGATCTCCTATCATTCAATACAAGTAAATACGCCGTTCTAGACTCTTTCTCCCCAAAACCGCAGCTCCTCCTGATTTCTCTGGTTTTCTCGTCAGTGTTTTTATTATTATTATTATAAATGTAATGGATGTTCATTATAGAAAATTCAAAAAATATAGATAAGCAATAAGAAGAAAATGAAAATACCTCATAACATCACTGTTCCAAAATCACATTAGCACCTTGGTTTATAGCCCTCCACACATCGCTGTATGCACATAAAGACAAAGTTTTGTTTTTATACGTTTTTCTTCCTTGTGCAAAGAAATGGGGTCAGAATGTAGACTTTTCATTTCCTCTTCTCTTAAAGGAGACTCGATCCCATGACTCTTCTCCCTACTGAAAGCAACTTCTGGGTGTCACTGGGCTTGAAGTGTATCCTTCAAGTGTCCCTTCATGGGCTATCCTCCTAACCTTGCAGAAGCATCCAGACCCAGCCCTGGACTCTCACAAGGCTCTTTGCTAGTCCAAGTTCCAGCTCCAGAAGAGGTGATAGAGGTTAATTGCCTCTGGTCACCATATGTTCACACTGTGAACACATCTGAGCCAAGTTCAAGATCAGTCCCCTCTCCAAGGTCTGCAGCCATCAGTCACGAGGACTGGCAGGTGGCAGTGCATCCAATGGCCACACAGCCACGGACAAACAGTACAGACACACAGTGTGCAAGACCCAGAGCCGTGTTTAACAAACAAGATGCAAAGCTGGTATGATGGCTCACCTCAGAGTTCCAGACCTTGGAAGACTGAAGCAGGAGGATTCCTCTGAGCTTGAGGCAAGCCTGTGCTACACAATGAGCTCCAAGTCAGGCTAAGCTTCAGAGAGGAAAAAAAAAAAAACTAAAACAATAATTAAAGCAAAAATCTCAATTTTCTCAAGCATCCTGAATATTCCTAAGTCCATATGCAGTAATTTTTTTAGACATGTCAAAGGTTTATTAGGAGCTAAAAAAAAAAAAAAAGCAAAAATTCTAAAAGTTTTGTCTGAACCAAAGTCATTGGAGAATATGAGGACACAGGATTTGGGACCACACACTAGAGTTTCCAATTCAATAAATGTCGGGGCAGGGGCTAGGAATGTGCCAGTTTAAAGAGAACCAGATGGAATTAATGATGCTGGTACCCAGCTTTTGAACACTACTGTTGCAGCTTCTAGCTGATGGTGTTTAAGAGCAAGCCACACTAGTGCGATGTGCCAGAAGGGGAAATTTATGTCACTACTATGAGGAGACCTTGATCCACAAACCCTCATCTGTTCCCACAGGAAGAGGTCTCTAGATAGTGGACACTGCTTCCCTGACTTACGTCCAGGGGACATCATGCCTTGGGCCTTGGATACAGCTTTTTTGCACACTGAGCCATGTAACCAAAGAAATGGCATCCAAGAGTTGAAGGGCTGTCAGGACAGCAGCCAAGCTAGTGAGTTTCTGCAGCCCTGGGGAAGTCAGTTAACTAACTGCATGAAGCAAACATCTGTCCACACAGTCCTCTCTATCCCACAACGCCACACCCTGTGGCCCCAGGTCACCTGGGCAGCTCTCTCATTCTTCAGCAACACGTCAATCATTCCTTCTTCCTCTCACTGTTTATCTTATTGTCTCACCATGCCAACTTAGTAAGAGGGACACGGAACCAACCGAGCACAATGAGGCTAAGTGGTCCATGCCAAGGCAAAAGGGTGCCCAAGTGCCATGGGTACATCTATGAGGCAACCAAATAAGGCCCAAGGGTGTCTAATGTGGAACAGAGACTTCATCACACAAGACAGAAAAATGGTTGGTGATGTGGGCCCTGAGGCCCCAGAGCTGGATGCAGGTTCTTGCTGGGCTTACCTAGCTCAACCTCTCTGGTCTTCTATTATTCAGAAGGGCAGTGTAGTTCTCATGACTGTAACAACATATCTGACTAAACCAAATCAAGAAAGGAAGGGGTTATTTTCCCTCATAGTTCATGGGAATACAAGAATATGCTTTAGCTGGTTACATTGTATCCAGATTCAGGAAGTTCGGTTTTAGGCCTCAGCTCTTTTTTCCGTTTGATTCAGTCCAGGACCCCAGTCTATAGAATGGTGTATGCACACAGTCACAGTAGATCCTCCACTCTTCCAGCTAAACCTCTCTGGAAAAGCCCTCAGGTATGGCCAGAGATGTGTCTCCTTAGTGACTCTAAATCCCATCAAGTGGACAATCAGGATTAACAACGACAAGAAGGTAGGCAGGTCTGCCATGGCATCTGCCCTCAAGGTTTGCCATGGTGAAGGATCCTGTGGATGTTTCCATATGATGTTTTAGAGTTTGGACTGTTTGACGGTATTTGTTACTCGGCAGTAGCTAACTAACACAGCATGGCTAGCCCTGACTACAGAGACCTTATGAGGACTACATAGAGCTCCTATACAGAGCATGACACGCTAATTTCTCTATGTACAACCAATTGTAATTGTAGTAAAGAACACTGTTTCCCACACCTGGGACCTGCCAGTCTGGTGGTGTCATCTGGAGTAACACAGAGCTTCAGGGAGAAAGATCCTAGAACCTACGTGACAGGCTCCTAATGTTACGGTAACAAATGACAGCAAGTGGAGATGCATAAAATAATGCAACTATATTCCCTTCGGCACTTAGAATGTCACACGTCCAAAGTGGATTACGCTTGGCCACAATGATGGAAATGGCGGATGATGTGAGTGCAGCCACATCCTTCCCGAAGGGGACATTCCATCTTCCAGCTCCTTAGGCTGGCCACACTCCTTAACTCACCCTAGCTTTACTCCAAAGCCTTCCGATGCCACCTCACCTCTGCCTCTGACATTCTTGTCTCTCTTTAAAAGATGTATGCGACTTCACAAGGTCCACCCAAACAGAGCAGCGTATTGCTTCAAGAGATCTAAGTTAATCAACTCTGCCAGGACCTTCGGCACAGGTCAGGATCTAGGCATAGCCACGACTTGGCCTATAAGGGTGGAGTCCTCACCTTATTCTTTTGAGTTTTTCTCCAAGCAAAGCATCTTCAGTTCCACCAGGGTTCCAGGAAATCCACTGCCCTCATCCATGGTCCCCTTCCATGTTTCTCAATCCCCTGCCACCTAATTCCATAAAAATGTAGGTGAGAGAGAAAATCTTGACACTGTTTTCCCATAGGACTGAATTTAATAAGTGAAGACTTGGATTCTCACACATTTTCTAACACTTCAGGAAAACAAACAGCACTGCCTGCTTCCCCCTGCTAACTCTGTTATCAGCATGAAAACCACTTCCTATTTCAGTCAGTGCAAAGTTGCTCACATGAAGAAAGGTGAATTATTCAGTGCGGTGTTTAACTGCCATTTAATATTTGATCCATTAACATCCTTTGATCCGTTTCCTAACAGTGGGGTGTCCCTGGCTGCCACAGCAGGGTTAACTCTGCTTGCTGCTTGGGTGTGTGTATGTGTGCACACATATGCATAAGCAGACAAAGGCTTGCACACCGAGTGCATCTCTGCGTACATCTGAGACCCCTGGGAAGCACACCAGCACACAAAGGGCACCTGTGAGCACACACTGGCTCTGGTCCATCATAGCTGCCTCCCTGGGAGCCCTCGCCACGCCCAGCAACCTCCCTGTCACTGCCAGCCCTCCATGGAGTTCAAAGCACAGAGCCTGGCACTGGGCACATCACCTCCTGGGGTGAAATAAACTGATAACTCAAACCTAGGGTCTCGGGGGAACCTCCAGTTCCAGATCCCCTGTAGGTTTGGACTCAGCACGCTGCCTTGCCTCCCACCCAAAGCCGCACAGGGACTGTGGAGGAGTTTTGGATCTTAGAGAGAATGTTCTTTGTCCTAAAAAGGGAGTTAATTAATCCCCCTCAGGCGGACTGTCTTCTGCTCTGCCAGTTTACCACTTGACGGAACTACATGCCTGGATCCCGAGTTTCTGAAATGGGAATTCTGCAAAAGGGGAACACTATGTGTGACTGAGTGGGGAGAAGCATGGCTCCTCTCTCTCTCTCTCTCTCTCTCTCTCTCTCTCTCTCTCTCTCACACACACACACACACACACAAGTTAAACATACCCACAGATATACAGACACACTTGGAGACACATACTTGTCTATACACATACATATGGAGATATACAGAGAGAGACACACACATACAGATGTATACAGAGAGAAACACATATAGGCACAGAAACACAGAGATAGATATGCAAATAGACACACATAGGCACAAACACACCCAGAGGCAAATATGTAGATATATACACACATATAAACATAGACACACAGACAGAAAGGGACATAGACACAGATTTACATAGAAACACGCCAGCTCTGAAGCACAGACACACATATATACCATATACATATATAGGCACAAACACAGATATTGAGATACAAAGTGAGATACAAAAAATACATAGACACAAATATAGAAACCCAGATATATATACACATATATACACAGATGTACATAGGTACATATATGTACACATAGGCACATACATATGCTATACACATAAACAGAAACTTGCATGCATATATATATATGTATATATATATATACATATACATACATACATACACAAAGACACATATATAGAAACAGTCATTCAAATATACAGAGATGTATACACACAGTACACACAAGCCCATACTCAGACATATACATGAGAATATATAGACACATCTTACATACATGCACACATTCATTACACACATATATTAAGAGATATACAAAGATACAAAGATATGCACACAGAGACAAAAATGCAAACATGTGCACATATACACAGACATACATAGGTACATACATGCATAGAGATACATAGGTAGACAGAGAGACAGACAGACCCAGGCATCTGGAGAGCTAAGGGCCCTCACAAGGCTTCCCTGGCACCCACAGAGCCTTCTCATTAAAGGAGGACAACAGGTTAGGGGAGGTCGGAGGCATCAGATGGAGCAGAACCTGGTCATGCCACCCACACCTCTTGTTCCTTCTAACAGTACCACAGCCACCAGGACCCGATTAACACAGCCACTGCTGCTTGGTATGATGGCTGGCACATCTCTGCGTCTTCCCACTGGGATGTGAATTTCTGTGTATCTGTTTATTTGTCCCCCAACTGCAAGAGGCAAGGAGGCTTTTGTTTGTTGGGTATTATTAAAACACAGTCATTAGCCATCTTCTGTCATTGATTGAGACAAATCAACTATATTTTTATAGAAAAAAAATGAACAGCTGATTAAGCCTCTTTGGTTCCACGTACTCAGAGGTAAAGGTAAGTGACAGACAGTTCCTTGGTACCCATTATTTTAATTTACAGAGAGCAGCTCTGGCGCCGTTTTCAAGGGTTATTGAATTTTCATAGACTATCATCGGCTTCCACATTCCCCTGTGTAATAGAAACCTGAACTCGGGAGGTTTTATGGCCTCCTCTGAGAGCCTCTTTCCTCCAGATTCCTTGAGAAACCAAACCAACCAAGAGAGAAGAAAACGAAGCAAGAAGTTGGCAGAAGGAAGGGAAGCGGGAAGAGGAGGAGGGAAGAGAAAGAGGCAGCTCATGCTCCCCTGACTGAAACTATGCCGGGAGTCATCCCTGCACAGAGAGTCTAGGCTTGGACTCTCTGTGGCTGTGCTGAGCCCAGCCAAGCTGAGGGGAGAGGGGGAGGCGTGTCACCTTTTGTGCCAATGGTCTAGCTGCTTTCCTCCATAGGCCCACCTCCCCTTTGGGACAATAAACCCAGAGCCTCTATTTAATATACCGTGAGAATACCCTTAGTGTGAATACTCTTGGTGTGAATAACCTCAGTATGGATATTCTTGGTGTGAAAATGGTCTGAGCAACAGTTCCTTCAACAGAAGGCCCTCTCTACCCTGCCTCCCATTCAAGTTCCAGGCTCCTGTGACCTTCTTGCTGCCAGGACAACTGACCTGAGCCACACTACATTTTCTGGTGGTTGGGGTGATATCAGTAGTCACAGAGAATGTATCCCTTTCCCTGTATAGGAAAGTGAAAGCCCAGAGACACTAATCTCCTTCCAGAGGCTAGACCACAAACGGCTGGTGGCTTCTGCAACTGGATCACTAACAAATGGAAAGGAATCAAGAAAGTCTAGGCCCCCTGACACTGCTAATGCATTCATAAACTCGCAGTAGCTGTGGGAGGGAGGGAAGAGGGGAAGGGGAGGAGGAGGAAGGTGGTGGTTGGATGACCTTGAGCCCTCGAAAGCAACATGGCAGTTCTCTTAAAGCTAGGTGTCCTCTGCAGTGGCTAAAAAGGCCAAGCTCTGTTACTCTGAAACCCAGTGGTCAAACCTACTTTTGTGTTGGCATTTCTCCAGAACCAGCCTATCCCAGGATGACATGGCACACAGCCCATCCCTCTATCACCAAGACACCATTCTGGTTCCAAGGCTGCATCTCTTCACTAGACTAGCAAGAGGGTTGTTAGTGTTCTGCTCCTGGGCCTGCTTCCAGCTAGGTACATGAATGCCTACCCTACAGTGGACTACTTGCTCACCCTGCACAGTCACTGGGGCCCTGGACAAGGTTGTTACTATGTTCATGAGGACATGCCACAGAAGGATGTCAAGGCAGGCATCTTGGCAGCCTAAGCTTTGACCTTTGCTCGGCTTTGCTATGTCACCTACCACAATGTAGGTATCTGCAGAGCGGTGGCCACACTTTGGGAGCACCAACCTCTTTGGTGCAGCACCTTAGCTTGTAGGCTGCTTATCAATGCGATTCACCTCACAATACAGGGAGAACAAAGAATAAGTCCATTGGTTGACAGAACTTCTTGTAATTACATGATTATGTTCAGAATGTATTTGTTGAGGGAAAGGTTGCAGAGAAGCGCAACTAAGAGTGAGTCTGAGCTCCACAGCACAGTGCAACTGAACATTCCCTGAGGAGAGTTCAACTTGTTCCTCTTGGGATTAGAGTACATAGACTTCTCTCTACTCAGACTGGGGGGG